>JZKD02S2063132.1:18531-52260 GCA_000966675.3 Picea glauca
TGACAGGATTTCCTAATAAGTTGGTTCCCATAGGGTTTGAGTTTCCACTGGGGGGATTCATGAAAGGTCATCGTCCATTCCCACCATACTTACAACTTTTCATCTTTTTCCTGCTCATCCATCCCATACACTGGTTTGGGCATTAGGTTGGCCAAAATATAAAAGGGTTGTACCTTACCTTGTGGGAAGAAGGGGCTAAATGCCCAAAGGGTAAAATTAGCTGGCAAAAGATAAAATACAAAAGAATGAAACCTTGAGATGCTTCGCCCAAGGATCCCCGAGAAATCAATAAAGGGCTTCTCAGTAAGAAACAGAGGGACCCATAAAAATAATAAATCAAGACCTAGTTGGAGGATAGGGGCTCTCATCATGAGCCAACCTATTAGGTCCATGGGCATGAAGCAGTATGACACTACCATTTATCTTGTCACCATGCCAGAGTAGTGGCTCTTTGTGGCATAGCCAAGAGAAAGGGGGTCTCATCACGAGCCAACCTTCTCATTTTCGTGAAATTCTTGTGGGTAACATTGTCACCACTAGTCACCATGCCAGGGCAGTGTCCCCTAACTAGCCTCTTGAAAGAAAGAGAAATAAGAATAAAAGATAAAAGGAATGAATGGGCTTGGAAAAATTTGCATCCATGACAAGGTGCAACTCACCCTCTTCAGAGGCACCCACAGGTAAGCCATATATTTCCCTGTTGTCACCGCACCCATTGCCTAGACATCCCCTACCACCTCATCCACTTACATGGCCTGGATTTGACTTCACCTGGGAACATCCCACATCCAATGAGAATTATCCCAATAGGACTTCCTAGCACCCCCTCCAAACTTGGCTTGTATAATAGCATAATTTCTTTGAGCACTTGTATGGGTAAAGGGGGTTTCGTGCACATGTTTAAATAACTTGATTATTAGATGTGATTGACATTTCTATAATCCCTGTGATTTATGAGCCCATGAAGTATGTATTTGTTGATGTTGCAGGGCCACACCCGATGGATAGTTGCACATGGGGATATGATTAGTTCGGACCTCCATGGGGCTAAAACCCCATCAGATGGATGTTGAGACCCCAGCCAAGGGCAGAGACAAATCAGGGGTTTTCACTGGAGAGAGAGGAAGACGTTCCACCAGGAACAACCTAACAGGCCTGGACCTAGGGGGTCTTTCCATTTGCACCATGATGTGGGCCTTGGAAGGCCCATGACATCACCCAGGTCACCCATGACATCACCCAGTGTTTTGGATACTTTGGAAGAAGTTGTGTGCCAAGTGGCACGTGTGGCAAGATCCTGAGGCCCAAGGAGGCCTAACATTTTTCTCCAGGAGGCCAACATTGCCCTAAAAGGGCCTAACATCACCCTAAAAGTGCATGACATCATATTTACAACTTGTTTTATCATTTTATTGTGACATTTAATATAAAAACTGGATATTATTTGTAACTGGCCATGTCGACCTTTTTTGACTTAATTCTGGTCATTGATATTGTATAAATAAGGGTTTTAGCCCTTGTATTATTCATCATCTTTCACTCACACTTATGAGGATTGAAATTTGCACCCTATCTAGGACTTCTTGGCTGAAATTTTAGGTGCACTTGTTGAGGAAGGCTAAATTTGGAGTATTTTGGCAAGTTTCTTGGTGGATGTGTTCAACTAGGGTTTTACTTGATGATTCTTGATGTCTGTAAGTGAAATTTCTGCAGATTCTTCTTAATTGAATGGTTATATTCATTTTTATCTTGCATTTACATTGAGATTATCAAATTGTTTGTTTAAACCCTAGGAAGACTAGCACATGGTATTGTTATCACCTTGTTATCACCTGCTAATTTTCATTAATTTTTCCTAAAGCATCTTGTCCTTGTGTTATCTTTCCACTCAGATTTTAAAACTTTTTCACCAGCTTCGTCAAGCTCCCATCACCTAAATCCTTCACTCAACTGATCATCCAAAATAGTCATGTCCTCCATAAGTCAAAATTTGGAAAATATCCCAAACCTATACCTAGCCTTAATGCTTATCTAAATCCCTTAGTTCCATCACTTCATTCATTTTTACTCTTATTTTCATATTCCCATTGAAAATAAAAAATATTCATTTTATTAAGAACCCTTATCATATCCACAAATTCATGTGTTAAGCCTCATATGCCCAAAGTCTTTAGAAAATAGAAAAAGGAGTTTATTATTATTAATATAAATATTTTAATATTAAAATATTTATATTAATATTTGATCCAATATTTAATTTATGGCATTACGTCAAATCATGGGCATGAATCTCAATTTATAATGTGGAAAAGTCAAAGGATGGATGGAGGGCACACATACATATCGAGCATAGAATTATCACGAAGGTTAATGATGTGAAGGAGGTTCGGGGAAAATACCATGGTTATGGTGATTGGACACGTGTTTTTACGTGGTGAATATCGGGAGAAAAAGTGGGTAAACTCAAAGCCACTTTTCTTTAGCACAATATAATAAATGAAACCATTTATCCTATGGTTTATGTGCGGCATATTTTCCAGGAGTGCATTTAAATAACAATTATGAAATTTCTAATAAAAGAAATTTTTCCTCACGGTGAAATTGTTTTACAGAGGTAAAATTTAAATTTTACAAATTAAAGAGATTATGGATTAAATGGGAAGATGCACGTGAAAGGAAGACTTGGATAATTTTTTATCCAAAGGTTTTACTGAAGTAAAAGAAGAAGATAAAAGGTATTTTTACCAAAGATGGTAAATTGGAAAAAACATGACACGGTAAATGTTTTTCACAGTGAAACGGTAAATTGGAAAAAACAAGACAGAGTAAATGTTTTTCACAGTGAAATGGTAACAATAATTTTTTTTACAGTGAAATGGTAAATTGGGCAAACAAGACATGGTTTTAAAAACCAAGGGCGTGAATTAAATTATGGAAATTTAATTCTACACGATAGAAAAATATTTGAGAATTATTTTTATTTCAAATTTATTATTCTCAAATATTTAATGGGAATATGGATAAATGGAATTGGATTTGAAGGAGTATAAGTGACATTTCAAAGAGAATGTAGCAGAGGAAGGAGTTGGAGCGTCAAAGGAATCTGCAGGGATCGTGAAACATTTTTTTCTGAAAACTGTCATTTGTAATCATTGTAGAAGCTGAAATGTTTCAGTTCAGCTATTGTAATCAGTTTCTAACTAAAGGAACTCGAAATTGTATAAATGATAGAGGTTATGAATGTATTAAGTGTGGGCAGAAGTGCAAGGGTACCTTTTGTTTTTCAGAACCCCATTGTAATTTGTTGGAGCTGATTTGAATACATATGCAGAAGCTTTGAAGTCTCTATGAAAAGATTCTAATGGTGGTGATATGAGTTTGTCTCCTTTCATTGTATGTATTTCTTGTGTTCTTTAATTCCATTTGCATTTTCTTCTGTTTAAATTGGAGAGTTAAAGGTCTAGAATTCATCTTATTATGCTCTTGGATTAAGCAATTTAAAATGTGTGTTTTTTCTTCCTAGCTAATTCAGAATTCATTTTCGTAATGCTCTGATGAAATTATTTGTTTTCTCTTTCCTCTTACACCATTCTTAAATACATTTTGAAACTCAGATTCATTGCCTTATTTATCCTTTATCCTCTGGAGAGTTCTACATGCTAGTCATTGTTTTCATTCACTTTCAGAATTTTGACTCCATAGCCCTGAGTGTCCCTCCCCTTCCTTGCCAACAACTTTATAACAAACCCCCAAAACAAACCAAATCTAGCCACTGATTATCAAATAAATACCCAGTGACACAAGAGATCCCTCCCTGAGTTGAGAAGGCTAGTACCCAACTCTAAAGTAGGTTGAAACAGTTACCTCTGTCATTTGTCTATTCAGCCAGACAAAATTTACAGAGTGTTAACATTCTGGTGTCGTTGTTGGCGATGAAATTGAAACATTTTCCCTGGGAAAGAATGAAAAAATTCAGATCTGAGTACTGATGGTGAAAATTATTCAGACAAAGAAAGTTTGTACATCATTCACCTCACGACTCCACTTTCAAGAACCTAGAATTCAAAATTTTCACGACGACTCCACTGCCCAAAGACTCAATAGCCTGAAGATTTTATTGGCGACTCCACTCAATCTTCAAATGTGATTCAGAGACTCCACTGGAAGATGAGATCCATTGACAGAGGTATGAAAGGACATCATGGTAGAAAACAAGTACCTCAAGTTGATTTTTTTCCAAGACATAATATTTTTTGTTATAAGTTGTCTCTGGTCCTTTCCTTAACATGCTAGACAATTTTTTTTTTACCTACTGCATTCAAATGATGATCATGAGAGTCTTGCAATTGTATATCCTCCTTCTAAATTTGTACATATATCTCCTCAGTGTATCATTAATTTTGATCAAAATTTTCCATCTGAGCCATGTGATGACCATAACCAAGTTGATGAGACTCATGAAACCAAGGCTGATATTTCACCTCTTGTACTTGATCCAACACCATCCAATATTCAGCATAGATACAGGCCCTTAAAATTACCTCACATCCTTCATGATTTTCCTGCAAAGCACTATAAGTACCTACTTGTGTTTGATGGAGAACCTGATGCCATCACATCTGAAAAACACATCCAAGATTTTGAACATTTTATAGATTTGTTTGAGATTGATCATGATGATGTTTGTATGAGGTCCTTCTATCAATCCTTGAAAGAGGATACCAAATACTGGTTTAAACACTTGCATCTAGAGATAATTAGCTCATGGGAGGAATTGAAGAATGTATTTTTGAAGTTTTAGGGCAAGAAGAAATCTTTGGATATGCAACCTACAGAGTTCTATGCCTTAAAGAGGCAGGGCAATGAAGCTATTTCTACATTCAGTAGGAGGTTTTCCAGTATTTATTACAATTTTCCCAAAGAAATTAAACCCACTAAAGTTGTTGCCATTCTCCATTATACAACAACTCTTCATCCAGATTTGTCTTTCCTCCTGATGGAAAGAAGACCTAAGTCCTTACAACAAATGTTTAATGATGCTCAAGATATTCAACACAATATCCAAGCATGTAAACATATTCGAAATGAGGATTTAGATGCTAAAGAACATGACAATGAATATGAACAGAAAACAACTGATTTGAATCTAGAGCAGAAAGTTAACAATATCATATGCCCTCTTGAAGTTTTTAATGCCAATGATTTTGCAAAAAATTATATTCCACTTGTTGAAACAGGAGGTGTTGATTTAGCTTCTGATCCATCCCATGATAAGCAGGGGGATAATTGTTTTATGTATTCATTTGTAGACAGTCAAGAAGATGAATTTGCAAATCATCTTGTTGAAGAGCAGGTTGATGTTCCAAGTTTTTTCTTGTTAGATGGCATTGCAGATGTTGTCGATTTACCAATATATGATGTACATGATGATGATTGTGATGTTGACTTCCTAGAACAACTAGTTGTATGTTCTCTTTCAGAAAATGTTCCTTTTCAGCAGTGTAATGAGAGCAATCAGTCTACATATCATAGTTACAAAGAAGAAAGTACTGAATCAACTAAAGGGAATTCTTTACCTTTATATTTTTCTCCATTTAAATTGTTGAAAGAAAATTCTAAGATCATCATTGAAGCAAAGGAATGTGTGTTGATGCCAAATCACACTGATTCACTAAAACAAATTGACAAGAAATTGCAGCAATCTTCTCATGTGTTTGATGACCCTGTTACTTGTTATGTAGAAGGTCTTGTCAGTTCAAAATTACATCCATTGGTCGAAGATGAATCTGAAAATGAGTGTGTTCAACAATCCAAAGAAATTGAAAAATGTTCCTATGACAACAGTGAAGAAAATGAAGAAGGTTTTGAATCAGGTGAAAGAACCTTGCCATTGTGTTTTGCTTCTTTCAAATTGTTGAAGAAAAATGTCTATAATGTTTGAAATCAGAAATCCTCTAGGCATGATGTTAAATATGAAGAAAGCAATGGACTTGCAAATGAAAACTATCTTCCATTATGTTTTTCTTCCTTTGAATTGTTGAAAGAAAATCATGAGATAATAGAGGAAGCAGGGAAGTCTGACTGCATTCACAGTGGCACTATTTTACATGAGCAATTTTTTATCAATGAGGAAGAACAACAACCTTCTCATCCAATTAATGATCGTGTTGTTGATTACATGGAAGGTTATTTCGATTCATATTTGCAACATGTGCTCAACTACCAGCTTGGAAATAAAGATGATGGTCAATCAACGTCTGTGTTAGATATGGATTGATTTCCACCAGGGGTTTCATTTCAGCCAACACTATCCTTTGATTCATAAGTTTGTTATTTCCAGCAGTCTCAACATATTTTTCAGCCTCTTGGTGCTAATCAACATGTTAAATCACATGAAAACAAGAATGCAATGGAAGGGGTGAAACATGATTGTTGTTTTGTGCATGTTTTAGAAGATCCATTTGCAGTTTTGTTGGAGGCAGTAAACAGTCCAAATGTTTTTAATTTTTTGAGATTTGGATTTATAGATGAATTTTTAAATGAATTGTCAGTAAAAAGGATTTGGAGCAAGCAAGTGCAAAGAAAACAAACAATGGATAAAATGTTGTCATGGCTGCATTGGCATTATGATTTCACTTGATTGGCAATTCATTTCAGCAGTTAGGGTAGGTAGGAGTGTGTGAATAAGCTTGTTGGTCAAGCATTTTTCAGTTTGGATTTCCAGTAGTGTGTACAGTCAGATTTTAGCAGTGTATTCAGTGTTCAGTATCCAGTTGAAAGTAGTGTGCAGAGTTTGGTTTTCAGCAGACACTGATGACAGGTTGGAGAAGGGTACACACAAATGTTTTGGGAGTAGCCCAATGGATCAGGCACCAGGTCTATGAGTTCTTTGCTACTTCGCAGGGAGGATAGCATCCCCAGTTGGAGCCTATGTTATCACCTGCTAATTTGCATTAATTTTTCCTAAAGCATCTTGTCCTTGTGTTATCTTTGCACTTAGATTTTAAAACTTTTTCACCAGCTTCGTCAAGCTCCCATCACCTAAATCCTTCACTCAACTGATCATCCAAAATAGTCATTTCCTTCATAAGTCAAAAATTTGGCAAATATCCCAAACCTATACCTAGCCTTAATGCTTATCTAAATCCCTTAGTTCCATCACTTCATTCATTTTTACCCTTATTTTCATATTCTCATTGAAAATAAAAAATACTCCTTTTATTAAGAACCCTTATCGTATCCACAAAGTCATGTGTTGAGCCTCATATGCCCAAAGTCTTTAGAAAATAGAAAAAAGAGTTTATTATTATTAATATAAATATTTTAATATTAAAATATTTATATTAATATTTGATCCAATATTTAATTTATGGCATTACAAATCATGGGCACTAATCTCAATTTATAATGTGGAAAAGTCAAAGGATGGATGGAGGGCGCACATACATATCGGGCATAGAATTAACACGGAGGTTAATGATGTGAAGGCAGGCCGCGAAAAATACCATGGTTTTGGTGATTGGACACGTGTTTTTACATGGTGAATATCGGGGCCAAAAGTGGGTAAACTCCAAACCACTTTCCTTCAGACCGATATAATAAATGCAACCATTTATCATATGGTTTATGTGTGGCATATTTTCCAGGAGTGCATTTAAATAACAATTATGGAATTTCTAATAAAATAAATTCTTCCTCACTCTGAAATTGTTTTACAGAGGTAAAATTTAAATTTTACAAATTAAAAATATTATGAATTAAATGGGAAGATGCACGTTAAAGGAAGACTTGGATAATTTTTTATCCAAAGTTTATACATAATTAAAAGAAGAAGATAAAAGGTATTTTACCAAAGATGGTAAATTGGAAAAAACATGACACAGTAAATGGTTTTCACAGTGAAACGTTAAATTGGAAAAACAAGACACAGTAAATGTTTTTCACAGTGAAATGGTAACAGTAAATGTTTTTTACAGTGAAATGGTAAATTGGGAAAACAAGACATACAGTGATCTGAAATTTAACTTGATCTAAAATTCAAGATCTTTAACCATTATTTTCTTGTGAAGTTTAATTGTTAACCACCTTTATAATGCAAAATTAAAGAACATTCATCAAGCACATAAGAACATAAATATGTAAGAAAACCATATATGAACAAGAATTGGTAACGGAGTTCACCAGACCCCCCCGGCTACGTCTTCGGGCCACTTTCCAAATGGGAAGGCTGGTAGATTAAGTATTCAAATGCTTACAAAGTGACTTCTGATTTCTATCTGTCATATACAGTAACAGACTTCAACAATAGCTGCAAGATGAAATTCTGAGACTTTTAAGTATGAACATGGATACCTTTCCGTGTATCTGGAAGATTCTATGAGCACTTTTCTGTCTGGATGCCTGAATGCAAAAATTGAAGTTGGATCTGGAATCCTTGTGAAAAACCAAGGATTTTGAGTATAAACTCGATATATTTCAGAAACTGGACTCAGAATGCCCTTTTTGGCACAATTCCCAAAATATGCCTCTGATTTGTACAGTCTGTACGGCCTCGGGATGCATGCAAGCTCAAAACCACCTCGATCTGCATGCAAAACCACCTCGATCTACGTGTAAATTCACTTCGATCACTATGTAGAACCACCTCAATCTACGTGCCTACCTCTGTCTGCATCTAAACTCCCCCCTCAGGATCTGTGCCCATGCTCATTTAAATAATGAGAAAAAAAAAACAAAAAGGGGCATGGGCCATAGGCCATGCACCCACCCAAATCCCACTAAATCTGGAAACTTTTAAGGTTATTCAGCCACCTCTTGCCACGTCTCATGGTGGTGGCGCGTTGGTAGATGTGTTGGTTAGGTTGGCGGAAGTGTCGGGGTCAAACCCGCAGGCTTCTCCTCCCACTGCATGTAATATGGTATGGTTTTGATATAACTTATGGTTTGGTATATCATATAGTTGGCGTGTATCACATGTGGTTTTGATATAACATATGGTTTATTATATGATATAGTTGGCGCGTATCACATGTGGTTTTTGATATAACATATGGTTTATTATATGGTTATATTATATGGTTATGTTATATGGACTTTGGATATATAACATTTAAATATCAAGTGGGGCCTCGGTGTTGGCAAGGTTGAGGGCTATGCCCTTTACCACCCCTCTTTACCCAACCATGGGGTCATGGTGGATTTTTCACAAGGTCTTGGGTTCAATTCCCATAGCCCCAAATTACATTTTTTAAAACCATTTCCAACCATTTTTCACCATTTTAACCATCTTTGACAAAACTTCAACTGTTGATATCTTCATCATCTGGAGGTCATTTTTCCTGAAACGAACGTCACCAGATGATGAGATCTTCCACTTTGTAAGATTTACTTTTCATTTTGAATACTTTAACTCTATCGAATTTTGAGATGAACCACCTGGATCAAACCTTCCCACTGGAAATCTTTTTGGCCACAAAAAGTATGAAATCATTCAGAAAATAGGTGAGGACATGTTTGTCTCACTTGTCTTGTATCACCTATCCATTCTTCTTGGAACCTGTACATCTGACTCAGCAATACAACAATCAACACTGCACTGACATTGTTAAGTACATTAATCACTTTCTTAATCACATCTTCATTCAACATTGTTGGAACCAACCACATACTGTTGATGAGTAATAAGTTGAATATAAACATTGAACCTATGAAAGAGATTGTACCCGAACCATGCTGACTTTTAACCATAGAAACACTATCAACCAAAACAGGTGCATTGTAGTGAAATGACACTTCCTTTTGATGCTTAGGATTCTTTTCTTCCTTACATTGTATAGACATAAGTGCCAAATTCTGACTTGCATTAACAACCCTTTTTAATTGTTGTGTAGTGCCCAATGATTTGTCATTTTTGAATGAATGTGAATGCACTATGTACTCAATTCCTTCTTTAAACAAGTGATATTGATTATGTTCTCGATAGAAGATCATTTTTCGATCATATAAGTATGGACTACCCAACACAATTCCACAGATATCTAGTGGGACCACATCAAATTCAACCTCATCTACAAACTTAGAAGTAATTGAAAACTTTAGATCACATTGTTGTGTTACTTGTAATATTTTATCTTTGCATACCCAACCTAATGGATAAGGTTTCTTGTGTGGTTTCATTGTTAATCCCATTTGCTTAACTACTTCTTCTGAAATAAGATTAATTTGAGATCCACTATCTATGAGTGTGTCAACCTTTGTTTGTTTTGTAATCACTCTTATATGAAACAATGCATTCCTCTTTCTATCCTTAGAATTGTCATCATCTTTAGAAGTAGAAGCACATGAAGAACCAATGTTATAATCATTATCAACAATAGATTTACCTTTCACACCTATGATTGTTATCTTTGTTTCGTCCTCGGAATCTGATTCAAGGTCCTCAACGATAATCGTGGTTGTTTGCTTCCCCTTTCGATCTTTAAACCACTTCGGTTTCATTTCAGGATGTAGCTTCCAACATTTTTCCTCTTCATGCCCTTTATTTTGACAATGTGATCATGTAGGTCTCTCATCACCCTTCTTCATTGTAGTTGCATGTTTAACTTTCCACTTTCCCTTGCCTTCTTTTGCCTAGACAGATTCAGCTAAAGAAACATCATGAACACTCTTCCCTTTTGACTCAATGTGAGTTGCTTGAACACATACCTCATCAAGGTCAGTCGGATTAAACATCAATATCATATGACTTAAATAAGTATGCAATCCTCCTATATATTTGAGTAGAGTTTCTTGAGTGTAGAGAGGTATACCAAGTACCAATGCTCTTTTTGGAAATTCTCGTGTGTATTCTTGCACAATTTGTCCCTTACTTTGTCTCAAATTCTGCCAATCCATCATAGTTTGTTGCATATACCCTAATGGATAAAATTTCTTTTTAAGTGCTAAAATGAACTCATACCAAGAGGAAACGATTTTTCCTTTTGTGGCAAGATCCTCTTGAGATCTGCTCTCCCACCAAATGAGAGTAGTCCCTCTAAGTCAAAGAGAAGCCAACTGAATTTTAACAGCATCTTCAGTAAATTTTTGAATCGTACAATAAACTTCAATTTGACGGATCCAATTGTCCAATTTTACAGCATTAAGCTCTCCATTATACATAGGTAATTCAAACTTAATGTCAAGCTTTAAATGAGGCATATTAAGATCAACTTTTGTTTTAAGTTTTTTAAATGGAGAAGGAATAGAACCATCAAGAAGAGATGGAGAAGTTGGTGGGGTTTTAGGAGGTTCCTCACCACCTTCTTCTTTTTTACCTTATGTATGAGATGGTCCACCTTGTTCACCTTTCTTTCGATCTTGATAGAGCTCCTCTACCATCATTTGCATTCTCATCAAAGCTTTCATAAATTCCCCTTCAGAAGGGATAGAAGAAGTTGCTTCTTCTCCTTTTGGTGAAGACATCCTTCCTCTTCTTGATCCAATCTCTGGATCAAACTCTTCAAGTTCCCCTTCACCACGCTGAAGCTTGGATCTTGTTAACATCAACTCACAAAGCAATGGTTAACCTCGCTTTGATACCAACTTGATCTGAAATTTAACTTGATCTAAAATTCAAGATCTTTAACCATTATTTGCTTGTGAAGTTTAACTGTTAACCACCTTTATAATGCAAAATTAAAGAACATTCATCAAGCACATAAGCACATAAATATGTAAGAAAACCATCTATGAACAAGAATTGGTAACGGAGTTCACCAGACCCCCTGGCTACGTATCTGGGACACTTTCCAAATGGGAAGGCCGATAGATTAAGTATTCAAATGCTTACAAAGTGACTTATGATTTTTGTCTGTCATATACAGTAACAGACATCAACAACAGTTGCAAGATGAAATTCTGAGACTTTTAAGTATGAACATGGATACCTTTCTGTGTATCTGGAAGATTCTGTGAGCACTTTTCTGTCTGGATGCCTGAATGCAAAAAATGAAGTTGGATCTGGAATCCTTGCGAAAAACCAAGACTTTTGAGTATAAACTCGATATATTTCAAAAACTGGACTCAGAATGCCCTTTTTGGCACAATTCCCAAAATATGCCTCTGATTTGTACAGTCCGTACGGCCTTGGGATGCATGCAAAATCAGAACCACCTCAATCTACGTGAAAAACCACCTCAGTCTGTGTGAAAATTCACTTCGGTCACTATGCATAACCACCTCGATCTACGTGCCTATCTCTGTCTGCATCCAAACTCCCCCCTCGGGATCCATGCCCATGCTCATTTAAATAATGAGAAAAAAAAAAGGGGGGGCATGGGCCATAGGCCACGTGCCCACCCAAATCCCACTAAATCCGGAAACTTTTAAGGTTATTCGTCCACCTCTTGCCACATCTCATGGCAGTGGCGCGTTGGTAGATGTGGTGGTTAGGGGGGCGGAAGTCCCGGGGTCAAACCCGCGGGCTTCTCCTCCCACTGCATGTAATATGGTATGGTTTTGATATAACTTATGGTTTGGTATATGATATAGTTGGCGTGTATCACATGTGGTTTTGATATAACATATGGTTTATTATATGATATAGTTGACGCGTATCACATGTGGTTTTTGATATAACATATGGTTTATTATATGGTTATATTATATGGTTATGTTATATGGACTTTGGATATATAACATTTAAATATCAAGTGGGGCCTCAGTGTTGGCAAGGTTGAGGGCTATGCCCTTTACCAACCCTTTTTACCCAACCATGGGGCCATGATGGCCTTTTCACAAGGTCTTGGGTTCAATTCCCATAGCCCCAAAGTACATTTTTTAAAACCATTTCCAACCATTTTTCACCATTTTAACCATCTTTGACGAAACTTCAACTGCTGATATCTTCGTCATCTGTAGGATGTTTTTCCTGAAAGGAACGTCACCGGAAAGCTACTGACAAGCTCTTCCACTTTGTAAGCTTTACTTTTCATTTTGAATACTTTAACTCTATCGAATTTTGATATGATCCACCTGGATCATACAGGCATGAATTAAATTATGGAAATTTAATTCTACAGGATAGAAAAATATTTGAGAATTATTTTTATTTCAAATATATTATTCCCTAATATTTAATGAGAATATGGATAAATGGAATTGGATTTGAAGGAGTATAAGTGGAATTTCAAAGAGAACTTGGCAGAGGAAGGAGCTAGAGCGTCAGAGGAATATGCAGGGATCATGAAATGTTTTTCTGAAAATTGTCATTTGTAATCATTGTAGAAGCTAAAACGTTTCAGTTCAGCTATTGTAATCAGTTTCTAACTAAAGGAACTCAAAATTGTATAAACGATAGAGGTTTAGAATGTATTAAGTGTGGGTAGAAGTGCAAGGGAACCTTTTTGTTGTTCAGAACCCCATTGTAATTTGCTGGAGTTGATTTGAATATATATGCAGAAACTTTGAAGTCTCTATGAAAAAATTCTAATGGTGGTGATATGAGTTTGTATCCTTTCATTGTATGTATTTCCCGTGTTCTTTAATTCCATTTACATTTTCTTCTGTTTAAATTGGAGATTTAAAGGCCCATAATTCATCTTATGATGCTTTTGGCTTAAGCAATTTAAACTGTGTGTTTTTTCTTCCTAGCTAATTCAAAATTCATTTCTGTAATGCTTTGATGCAGTTATTTTTTCTCTTTTTCCTCTTACACCCTATTTAAATACATTTTACAACTCAAATTCATTGCCTCATTTAGCCTTTATCCTCTGGCGAGTTTTTTCACCTGGTCATTGTTTTCATTCACTTTCATAATTTTGACTCCATAGCCCTGAGTGTCCCTCCCCTTCCTTGCCAACAACTTTATAAAAAAACCCCAAAACAAACCAAATCTAGCCACTGATTATCAAATAAATACCCAGTGACACAAGAGACCCCTCTCTAATTTGAGCAAGCTAGTGCGCAGCTCTAAAGTAGGTTGAAACAATTACCTCTGTCATTTTTCTATTCAGCGGGACAAAATTTAGAGAGTGCTAACACACCTAATAGATCTTGTCAAGAGGCCAATTTTCTTGAAGCATTTGATAGGACATTTCCATTGCAACACCCTAGTTTACTTGCTTCATCTTAGTCATTTTTGCTTCATCATTGAGTTAAAGAGGGAAGAAATTCTACTAAGGCCTAGGGTTACCTACACCTTAGTATCTAGTTTCCCTTAGGGTTTGATAGTTGGAGCCTTGGGTTACCAACACTCCATCTATTTATCCCTCTTATATTTGACTCTCCTACTATCATTTTCCTTCAACAGTTGATGCCATATCATTGACTCCATTTTCCCTAAAGCACTAGTCTAAGTCTTTTTCTGAGTGATAGATCAAAACAACCATCAAAAGGTATACCTTGAGCTTCCTACTAACCATTTCTAACATTATAATAGCCTAACCTGCTAACATTATTGATGTTGTTACTAAAGTAATCTACAACCATACATTGCAGCATTAAAAGCTTCTAAAATCAATTGAAAAGGTTGATTAATGCATTTCCTTGTTTGCTTCTAATAAATACTAGTATCATGATGTTAATGGTTGATTATTCTTAGTCATTTTGAAGCTATTTCAAGGCACTTATCGTGAAGTATTGCCTCATAAACATTGTTGTTATAATTTTATGTTTACTTTATCATTATCAGCCAATTGTTTTATTTGAGAAAGTCTATGGTTTTATGAAGTGCTAACCATCAAGTTGTACTTGCAATATATATAGTTTCTTATTTCTTTGTTCTGGGAAGGTACACCTTGATATATTATCATTTCATTGGTTATAAAATTGGGACTTTATGACCAGTGGTGACTTGTGAGAAGGGATATTTTATTATCCATTTTGACCTTGCCTTCTCAAACCCCCAGGTCATCGGGGAAGTCTCCCCTGGGCATACAACCCTAAATAGAAAGAGGAATCATATTGAGGTCACAGTGATAAGATAACCTCAAGTTACGCCAATTTTCTTTCCTTTTACCTTCCCTTTTATCAAAGTACAAATTGTGCAATAAAATTTTGGCGCCATTGTTGGGGAACACTGAGTCAATTCTCCTCAAAGACAACACTTTTCGGTAAGCCTTTCCTCAAAATCCTTACTTTGCAAAGATTACCTAGTGAATCCATTGAGGGTGATTCCCTCATCCCTTTGATAGTTTCAAGAAAATTATCTGGAAACTCCACTAACCTTTTCCTATGTGCCACCCCACTCTCAATTCTGTGATATTTTCAAGTCATGGGATCATGGCGTCCTGGGAACAAGTGTATCCGACTATTTATTTTAAAATTCTTCAAGGATACCTGACTTGTTTTGATACAAAATGGTTAAGAAACCCTCCAAGATTTTAAGGGGGCCTCCCAATTCCTCACATTGTAAAGATTTTGAAATATATAAGTGAGATAGAATTGGCAGGGGAGGATGTTCTGGTAAAATTATTCATACTTTCTCTACCATCCTCTTTGCAATATTGGTTCAAAGGTTGTTGAAAAAATAGGGGTATATCATCTCTCATACACCTCATCAGTAGGTTTATTGACTTTGTAAAACCACATTGCCAAACATATGAAGATGCCATTCAAAATCTCATATTAGCCTTAGAGGATGAAGGATTCACCACTGAGATTGTGGAAGATCTGAGGGATGCATATCATGATCAATACCAAGAACCTTCTCATATAGAAGAGATTTATGAAGAAAATTGTCAACCCCTTGAAGAGGAGAAAGATTTCTCCCATGATTCGATAGAATGCAATGAAGATATAACTAGAGAAGTGAATTATGAGGATGAAGCGCTGGTAATCGCTCCTCCATCCGACGAAGGTCTCCAAGATCCTATCTCTCCCGCACAATATGAAGTGAATGAGGTAAGTCATTTTCCTTTCGAATTTTTTGATGATACCTTATTCTATGATTCAAACAGTGAAGAAAAAATGGAACCCTTGGACAAGCTAGAATATGTAGAGGCAAGTCTTCCTTTTGATGAAGATATCCAAATACTCGAAGCTCCTGCATAGGAAGAAGTAAGCAAGGAGAGTTGCTTCTCTTTCCAATTTTTTAATGATTCTCTATCTTATCATGTCGAAAGTTAAGAAGTATTGGATGTTCTAACCCCTTCATGTTATGATGAATATGATGACTTTGTTGATAATATTGATGAATTCATACATGTCAGGAAGAGTAAATTGGATGTGATTGGATATGATGGGGATCCCATTTATGACATTGAGGGTCATTTCCAAAAGTTTCCTTTACATGAGATTTTGTTGAATTCAAATGTTATGGGGGTCAACGGAATCATAAAGCAATGATGATTCTCTCTATGTCATCCAAGACTCCTCTTTGAAAAGGCAATGAGAGTCAAGATATTGTCGCCCTTTTGGAAAATGTGTTGATGTCGACATGAAGGGAGACATGACGCAAAGAATATAAGGGCTTCTTGAAATCCACTAAGTAATAGATGATATCAGGTATTGACAAGTAACATGAACGAATTCAAGATGTTATGGGATTCAAGACTGCCCTTGGTTGGGGTGTTGAGGGATGATTGACAACAACCATAAAACTAGATCTAGTGTCAGGGGGACAACTAGATATGGGGTTAAACTATGACAAAGGCTAACAAACTGGGAAAACTCAAAGATTGGGGGTAAAGGGACTTTGGGATACTCAGGGTTTGTTAAAAATGTCGGTATGAAAAAAGGGTGGATGCCCCAACCAAGGGTGACATGGGTTGCTTTTCCAAGTAAAACAAGGCCATCAAGGATGACGACGAAAAATCTAAGTATATGATGGAAACAATGGATTTATACAATTACCAAAGAAATAAAGAATAATTTGGGTTGAGTATACAGAGACAGAAATGGGTGCCCCAATGAAATATGGCTTGGCCTATTTAGAGCACAAGTTTGTGAAAGATAATTGGTGGAGGGTGGGAGCGCCATGGGAGGGTTTTTGTATTAGGTAAGTGGATGGAGGACAATCTACAGATGGAAAAAATGATGGTGGATTAGATGGAGGGCTAATGAAACTACGGGGGTGAAGTCAATAGAATCAGGTGTGAGATAATATGACCTGGGATTCCATTGGGAAGGTTAGCAATATGATGAGAAGAAGTATGGGGTTCATTCTTGGAAGTGAAAAATACTATCGGGACTCCCAATCATAGGGGGTGAAATCAACATGAGTGTCAATTTTCTGAGGGGAACTATGAATGGGAAAACTCATGTGGGGAGAGTGCTACTGGTTGAAAGTACCAAAATGTGGTAGAGGTAAAGATATTGCAGAGCCAGATGTAGGGACCCTAAAGGAAAATGTTAGAGGGTGTGACTCGGATATGAAATTGATTTACAGAGGGAATAATTTACATGCTAGTGTCGAACATATACCTGAAGAGGCTATAAATCTTGTTGAACAAGTACCTGCACACAAAAAACCAAATACCCAATGTGAACAATATCTCATGATAAAGAACATATAACATCTATTTAATAAAACTGAAAGTGTGCATTCGTACCTAAACGTGGTGTGAGAAAAATGATCCTCCAAGGAAAAGTGCAGATGATCACCCAAAAAATGTGAATGTGTAGATGGCTAGATCAGGATCTTGTGGCTGAGAATGGATTGGAAAGAGAAGGCTCTGGGATCCTGTAACAGAGTGTGGAAGTTGGGAAAAAGGGGCTATATATGGATGGTGGGCCCACAATGCCACCTCATTTGTACCTGTCACTATTGTTGACCTAACGATAGAGCTGTGAGGAGATTTCAAGATTACGGAAGTGTGAGGCTACCGATCTAGGAGTGGCGAGGGACAGGTTAGTGGTCCTATCATCCTGCACATTGTGAATTTGATAGATTGTAGGTAGGGGTTGTACGAAGGGTTGTATAGGGGTTTTTAAGGGTAGGGGCCCAAAAATGCATGAGAAAATGGGGAATACCCACACACGTGTGCACGGGTAAAACTTAGTTTCCCGCACATTATGTGCAGGTTTTTCCTTCACAGTCATGCACTGAGAAGTGCACAACTATGGTGAGGAAACATGCAAATAATGTGCGGTTGTGCTTGACACAACCGCGCATGTGAGTGTGTGGGTAGGACAGATAGGAACGCATGGGATGCGCACCTGTACAACTGACAGTTGTGCCCCATGCGTGGTTGTGAGCATGACAGTTATGCATTAATGCACAACTGTGGGAAGAATAGTCGTTCATTGATGCGCAACTAGTTGGGAAAACATCGTGCACTATGTGCAGACTCATGGGTGTAGTTTTTTGAATATTTTATTATTTTTGATGGATGATGAGGCTGATCAGATGTTTTTGGGTGGATGCAGTTGATCAACAGAGCTTATATCATGATGTCAATCCACTAGCGAGAGTGTGATTGGGGTTGGTTGCAATAGGTTGCGAGGGCACAACCTGGAGTTCATAGACACTTGACATCCTGCTGGTTGCTCAAGTTTTTTTACTGCCCCTTGATGTAGCCGTAGGAGTTCCTGTTACAGTTTTTTATTAGGATGTGGAGCACTGATCTATAGTGATTCATTGTGAGGGGGGATCAAGTCACATTCTCTGTGATAGATGACGTGTACTTTTTGACAGGACTCAAGGCTCTGTGCACTCTATGGCTTATTGGAAGTAGCTCTGGAAATCCATGTGTGGAGTTGCACTCCCGACCATGTGTGCTATAGTGAACAAAATGGTTCGTAGGGTCAAGTCTTGGACCCCCCAAATAGCAACCTTTCCCTTGCTTATTTCTACCTCAGGTACACAACACTAGCGACAATACTCACTCATAGGGAGTCTTCCACCTCGACCACTGGTCAAACTAGCATGGTATCCACGCTCTCATAATCCCATTAGAAATTAGATATCCTCGATATCTAAGGTCAGCGTGTGGACTCCCACGTGAAACAATTGTTGGTCCACATCCCACATATGAACCAGGTATTCCAACAATCTGAGTTGGGCCCTCATGCCTAGAATTCTGAAGAATTTCAAGAGCCCACAGTCCCGGAGAGAAGCGACGGTACCCGGGTCATTCCCAGCAATGGAATCCTCCTCCTCATGTTCTCTTTCTCACCACTCCAGCATTGTGATGGTCAAACACCTACACAAGAGCCATGAGAGAAGGGTCAGCAACTTTTTTCAAAACTTGGCACATTTTTTATTGAGAAAAAATCAACGTTAAATTTCATTTTTTGGCCCCTGTAGGTGCCCCTTTAGCACAGTGCGAGATTCTCGCAGGTGCCCTTAAGGCCGCCTATGAGAATCCTATATTCTCACAGGTCCCACATGGCCAGCCTGGGAGAATGTTTTGGCACAAGTTATGGCCCTAAAATGAACCTAAAATTCTAAAAATTGCCAATGAAAACTAAACATAAACCATGGAAAACGTAGAAGATCAAGAGCTTACCTCGTTGGCGGAGAAGGTTCGTCAAATGGTCGCTTGTGCCTCTCGCGATCGAGCAATGAAATTTGGGGGAAAATGAGGTGTATTGGGCAAAGGTTTTGGCAAAATCACAATGAAATGGTAAAAGCCCTTTTTACCCATATTTATTTACTTTTTACCATTTTTGTTGATTTTTTCTTTTATTTTGTCTATAAAACCTAATGCCTAATAGCCCTATGAGTGTGATTTTTTGTAGATATAGAAACTTTGACGTCCAAACAAAGAAGTACGGATGTTTTTTCTTTTTTTTCGCATGTACAACTGCTTTTTAGGGTTTTTAGAAAAACCTTGAGCTCAGTCTTCGTTCGTTCTCACACTCGAAAATACATGAGAACGTAACTGAGTATAGTTTTCTCATCTTTTCGTACTCGTCATGGTAACACGAAAACGAAAAACGCAAAGAAGTATCCTTTAAGTTCTTTTCATGCTGCATAAATATGAAAGGATGGCCAAGCGATCTTGTTCTGTTCACGCTCGTAAAAGTATCTGAACAAAACGTTCGATGGGCGATAGTTTATCACTTTTTTGGTCCTGACAAACTATTTTACGAAAAATGAACTAAGAGAGTCCTCTTTAAGTGTTTTTCAGACTCTCAAACCATGAAAAACCCCCGAGTTTTCTATCTTTGGACTCGTTAAACAAACATCGAAAGACCCGTAATGGGACCGAGCCACTCCTTCCTAGGGTTCGTTAAATATACTCTGAGGGACTCATCCAAAGGATGAGCTTACATCAACAAGCATATGTTATCCTCCTCAAGCTTGTGTAAGAATAAAGAGGTACTCACCAGAAATGGTGGAGGGAAATTTTGGGAAAAGGATGTGTTTTTGTATTCATATTAATGGCAGTAAGCGTTGCTCTTGAACATGACACCCCCTATTCATCATTTGAAGTTGGTTTGGGAAATCCATTTGTTCCTCATTCGACTTCCTACAAGGTCATATACTGGGTCGTCTTTAAGTCAGTGATGTCAAGTCTTTGGTCGTGTCATTCATATGTTCAAGAGAAGTTCATCCAAGCCCTCTATTGAGTCGGCCATCTGCAATTGTCCATTCTTACTATGTCGGCCTTCCCTGTGTCTGTTTCAACCTGTATTCATACTCTATTTCACCCTCAAAATCTGTTACTTATTTTGTGTCATTGATGGGGGATACATCAAGGCCCTCTTCTGACAAGTCTTGTTCCGTCGACTTCAACTCATTATCTGGAAACGAGACTTAGAAATCATTTAGCACCTTATAACCTGCATGCCTTAATGGCAGGTTTCCTCTCTTTCGACAGGGGTTCACATCATTGATCCCTGATCGAGAGATTTCGCTGACTGCTCGACTTCAACTCATGTATTCGAATTCGTTCGGATTTTGCTTTGGTACCTTGGGAGTCATTGACATCAATGGTGATTTCCCTCGCACTTGCTAATAGTTTTCAGCAATGACCAGTAATCAAGTGGTTTCTTCCATGTTCGACTTCAGCACATGTAATCGCATGGCTAGATTCGTACTTTTCGGTGATGGGATTGAAGACCCTGGGTCTCATCTTTTTTATCCAAGCTGTGATGGATTATGTATAATTTGTATCGGCACATAGATCCACTTTGTATGTCATGTGGCTATGTCATCGTAATTTAAGTCTTCTCGCATAGATCCATAGTGTATTGTTGGTGGCTATGCATCATTTTGATGGTGTGGATCCATGATGTATGATTGGTGGCCATGACCTACATTTATGATTTCATTCATTTTTAATCTGAGTATGGGAATACCTACCTTAGAACTGGTATTATATTCTGCAGATGCTTGGTTGTTTGCAGGTTTCTAATTAGGTGCGCTCCTGATTTCTGACACACGCACGCAGTTTACAAAGTATTTCGGTTGTCACAAGTTTTGGCCTCATACTTTGCGGGGCATTCTGTTACACGTGATTTTGGTCACTCTGATGATGTTTCAACAATGATGTATTCAGGCTCCCAACAAGGACTTTTTGCCTGAGAAAAATGACTATTGTCTTCTTCCAAAAACACATTTTTAAAGTGAGTTTGTAGGTTTCCTATGTGCTAGGGTACGAGAATGCTTGATTCTCGCAGGCCACCCACACTTAGGGTGAAAACTGTTCGCAGGATGCTCCATAGATAGGGTGCGAACCTGTTTTTAAGCTTGGAAAGGAGAAGAGGTCTCGAGGGTTCTAGAAGGGAATCTTCTAGAAAATGAGTTGGCATTCACATGGTTGTCATTCTACTAACTTCTCAGATTTGATGGGATCATCCTCATCTATGTATCCATCTCTCCTTCTCTTATATATTAAAAGGTTTCTCATGGAAAAGGTTAAGCAATATTGAATGAATAATTGGTGAAAGAATTGTGTGAAGAACCCTGCTCGAACAAAAGCTTGAAGACTCTATTTGGTCTATCAAGAGGTATTGGATCTTCTTCATGCAAGTGCAGAGCGAGTGTGTGTGTTGGAACCAAGGGTCACTGAAAGGAATCTTGCAACATCAAGGTGATCAGGTTGTATCTTCTACTTTCATTTAATATGATACAGCGACATGTCCCTTTCCCATAAAGTCACTTTTACTTTATTGCGTAATTTCTTGATCATATGCATAGGTTGACATTGAATGTACTTTATCGTCTTCACTTTGGTTGGTTTGTGTTGTCTTGTTCTTCACCTCATAAGAGCACCGGAGCGAAGCGAGAACAACAAAGACCTAGTAAGCGATACAAAGGTATGTCACTCGTTTCTTCTCACTAGTAGATTCAATGATCACAACTTAGGGAAAGAGTCATGTCCTGTCCTATTTTGTTCTAGATCAAGGTGGATCTAGGGAGATCTGTTAGTGTCCGCACCTACCGATTTTTCCGATAACAACAGAGTACATAGGGGTAGTTAAAATAACCATTCAGGCTATGTGTCTACAACATTTTCTCATTGAGTTAGGCATTCAGTTTCATTGGTCGATCGTCATTTGGTGTGACAACCAGAGCACTCTGAAGTTTTGCAGAGATCCAGTTCATAGGCAGCAGACGAAGAACATCGAGATCCACATGTACTAAATCCGGGACTTAGTACACGAGGGGATCATCTACTTACAATTCTATCCTTCAACAGAACAAATAATAGACATCTTCACCAAGACATTCACTGAGTAGAAATTCCATTCTCTGCGAAGTCGTCTTGGAGTGAAGAACACAGTTGCCTAGAAACTGTAGTTCTTATTTTTACATACATTGTACCTTGAGTGGGGGGGTTTCCCATGAGGTTTTCCCTCTTTCCTCACTTTATTTTCAGTGTATCTTTTGTACTTGGATACCTAACATGGCCTCATTGCCAAGACCTAATCTTTATTTTTACCATAGTGATGTTCAGGGAGGGTGTTGGAGTTACTTCACACACACCTAGGATTTATTTTTCCTAAGTTTTTTCCTTGTTTATTAGTTATAATTAGTCATTATCCAGTCTCCTATAATGTAGGGGAGAATATTCCACCTGGAGAATATTTTCGTTCAGTTGACACTTCAGTTTGACTAGTTGAGTTGAGTTTAGATGTAGCATTGGTTTTGTCACCATGCAACATTGGGATCATCAGACAAGTATATGGATTCTAACATTATATCTGGTGTTGTTTTGCAGATGTTGAACCCTAGGGACGTGAGGCATAGGTTGTCGAGGCTAACTCGACAGGAGTCGGCTCGACAGGAGCCTGGAACGTTGAGGGTTGGGCAGAGGCACCGACAAGATGACACTGGTGCTAGACTATTCAGAGAGCCACAGGTAGATGCTATGATTACCTTAGAGTATCTACACCAATTGTTGGAGTGGGTCCTGCAGGGAGTTCTTGAGTTCATATGGGACCACATCTAGGATGAGGAGGTCTTGGACTAGTGTGTGGGGGTACCAGTAGAGTGGTGGGCATTGATCCATAGAGAAGCAGTGGCGGGGGTAGTGCTGACTTGTCGAAAACCTCCTACAGGTAGAGGGCCCCTAGCTGGTGGGGCACTTACGGTTGACAGAGGACCTGGGGGGGAGCTCTGGGGGCACCTTGAGTGTCGATTTTTGTATGTACAGGTTTGGGAGCCTATTTTTTGTAGAGGGTAGTTGATACCCATTTTTTTACTCCTAGGGATGAGGGGACTCATGAGCCTACTGGCCTTTGTATATCTATATTTTTTGTAAAACATTGGGGACCTTGATGATGCTATATATATGATGGATACATTTTTTATCATTCATGTCTTTATGTATTCTTTTTTTATGATGTATGATGTCTATTGCTATGTGTTTTGACAAATGTATGATGTTGTGTATATGATGTTGTTTAATGTGATAAATGGCAATATAATACTAGGTTATCCATTTATTAAGTGGTTTCTCTAAGCACAAGAAAGGAGACAAGAGTAATTTTGAATTCCTAACTGAAGAAAAAGGTGGTAATGTTACTTTTAGAAACAATGCTCCAGCTAGAATTAGAGGAAAAGGAATTGTTGTACTAGATGAAGATAAGAAGGGAAAAACCAAACCAAAAAATGTGTTGTATGTAGATGGTCTAAAACATAACTTGTTGAGTGTAAGTCAAATGTCTAACCAAGGACACAATGTTCTCTTTCATTCAAAATGTTTTAAGGTAATGAATGCAAATATAGGAAAGACTATTGTCAAGGAAATCAGAACTTCGGGAAATGTGTATGTTCTAGAAGAAGGAAAATAAAAATGTTGCATTGGTAAAAAGGACGAGAGTTGAATTTGGCATAAAAGACGAGGCCATGTTATTTTTAATCAGATTGTTAATCTAGGAAGAAAAGATGATGTAAGAGATATGCCCAAAATTTCCAAACTTGAGAACATTGTATGCAAGTCATGTCAATTTGGAAAGAATTCAAGAGTTCAATTCAAGGCAAGAGAACACTCCACCAATTGACCTCTTGAGCTAATTCATACAGATCTATGTGGACCCACTAGTACACAATCACCTCAAGGTGAAAGATATTTCATTTTGTTGATTGATGATTATACTAGAATGACTTGGGTTGGATTTTTGAAGCATAAATTTGAGGCTTTTGAAAAGCTCAAAATATTCAAAGCATGGGTAGAAAATGAAATGGATTTAAAAATAAAGTGCCTAAGATCATACAAAGGATGAGAATTCACATCTAATGAATTCAACAGATATTGTGAAAAGAATGGGATCAAGAGATAGTTTTTTATTTCCAAAACCCCTCAGTAAAATGTAGTAGAGAGGATGAACATAACAATTCAGGAACTGGCCAAAGCCATGCTTGATGAATCAGAAGTACGCAAAACCTTTTGGGGAGAAGTTGTTCAAATTGTTGTTAACATTCTCAATAAAGTGCACATAAGAGTAAACAATGATAAAACTCCTTATGATTTATGGCATGGAAGACCAACATCAATAAAACACTTCAAAGTTTTTGGAAGAAAATGCTACATTAAAATAAATGAAGACAATTTAGGTAAGTTTGATTCTAGAGTTGATGAAGGTATATTGTTAGGATACTCCTCTATAATTAAAGGATACAAGTGCTACAACAAAATACTCCACAAAATAGTTGAAAGTATAGATGTAAAGGTATATTAGCTACCACCTCATCCAAAGAGACACCAACACCATGATAATTCCTATGATGAACCAATCATAAATTATATATAAGAGGATGGAATGAATGAATACCAGGGGCAAGAGGACTTCGATAAAGAATAGAGAATGGAGACACCCCAACCAAAGACCCCATCAAGGTATGTTCAAAAACATCATCCTGTAGAATGTGGTGAGTATTGCACAAGAGATATAGCTAGCAGAAGAACAAACACAGCTTGAAAAAGTGAGAAGATGAGAGAAAAATTGGAGAGAAAAGAATGAGAAAATGTATTAACCATATTCCACACTCAAAGAGTGAATAATTTACAATATATATAAGCTACATGAGTAACTAATGCACCATAGTAGTGATCTAGAGAGATCTAGACACTCACTAACAGACATTGGAGTGAAATAACACCTAGTCCTAGTTAATTGATCCATGCAATCATAAGTTATCTAAGTCACACGCGTGGAAGTGAGAGAAACACATGCAACTGTTGGTGATAAAACCAAGGTTTCCGTGCATGAGTGACTTCCACTAGTCTAATCGAGTGTAATTGACTCTAAACTAAAGAGGAACGCCCTATTTTGTAGGGTAATATTCACTAGAGAGAATATTCTCATCTAAGGAAGCGTTCTCAACATTGGACTATCAAAGTTAGGAAAATAATTCTAGGTGAGTGTGTAATATCTCCAACACCCCCCCTTGAACACTACTAGGGTGTACATGATGAATGGGTCCCAACAACCAAGGCCATGTTAGGCACCATTGTACAACACATCTAAAACTAAAACACTGAAAAAGTAAGGAAAGAGGGGAAATATCATGGAAAACACACTCCCCCCCCAAAAAGTACAATGCATAAGAAAAAAAATGAGATGGAACAAAAAGAAGTTGCTAAGCAATTGTGTCCTTCACTCCATGAAGACCTCGCAATTGTGCAATTTTTTTCTCATTGAATATTTTTTTGAAGATGCAGATGTCTGCACGGATCTGATGAAGTAAATGCACCATTGAGATTTCCACACATATCCACTTTCTCTTTTTGTAAAGAATATCCAAATGAAGTTTGAATGTAACTTTAAAAATCGTGCGGTCGTTTCCAGAAAAAACGCAAAAAGAATGTTGATTTTAAAAAGATCATAACTTCACTTCCCAGACTCTGTTTCGGACGATTTTTTTAAATTGAAAATGAATATTAATTTTCCAAGAGGATTTCAAATATCCAATTCTTGTTTTGAAATTTATGCTCAGAAAAATATCATAATTGAATATGATGTGTGCATCTCCCTTTTTGTCTCCTGAGATGCATGCATGGTGAATGCATGTTTCTCCTAAGATGTATGCATGGTGCATGAAAAAGTGTCTCCATGTGAATCGTGAGATTCATGCATGATATCTTTTGTATGAAATTCATAAAACAAATCTGAAATGGAGTAGACATCATCTGCAATTAATGGAACAATAATTTGTGCATATAGTTGTGTAGAACCTCCAATCTCCTGCATGCACTTTTCACAATATTATGTATTCCTGTTGGCCCTTGACCAAGTTTTGAGGATTCTTGGTCATGTTTGACCTATTTTTGGGACTTCGACAGGCTGTCGAAGGCGGAGCACAAAATGAAGCGGAGATAGTGGGATCTCGGCCCCTTTCTAGGTCTCTTTGGGTTTTGGGCTTATGTAATGGGTATGGGAATGTTGGCCCATGGGTTTACCCATGTTTAGGCCTGATTTTGTAATGTATAAATAAGTAGCTAGGTGATGTAAGAAGAATCCAGTGTGCTTAGTGAAAAAGGTTCGATCTATGTGATCGAAGGATTGTAAGTGCTATGCTGAGTGAAAGTAGTGACTGTAAGTTCTTTGTGCATACTGTGTGAGGCTTGCAAGGATAAGTGCAAGTAATTGTAAGAGACTGTGTAAAGTCTTAGTGTTGTACCCTAGCTCGGAGAAGGAGGATTTGGCGGAGTGTGCGCAAATATCCTGTCTTATGCGGAGTAGGATTTTGATTCTTGGTGCCTGTAAGAAAGCTTGACTAAAGATAATAAAAAGAAGAAGAGTTGGTGGACGTAGCCCTAGTGTGGGGGTGAACCACGTACATGTTGTGTTGCTATGCTTAGTGTGATGTACTGATGTGTTTATGTGTTTACTTACTTAGTTCTTTGATATAGATAAATGATAGATATATCTATTGATGTTATGTGCTTAATAATATGGATGAATAATAGATCTGACCTATGTGGATGTGCTTAGTGCTTGAATATAGTAGATTTGGTTGAATATTGTGATGCTCTGTAACTAGGGTTTATCTGTGAAGTAGATATTGGTTTAATACTGATGAACTATAACTGTTAAGTGCTTTGTTAAGGTGTTACAGTCACAGATTTGTGTCCAAGATAAGGTTGCAGACACTGGATTCCTGCAACCACCCCTGCCTCTACCTCAGGCGAGACTTCATCTGCTTCGCAGGTGTTGCCGAAAGGGTCGGTAGTTAGGGTTTTGTTGGTGCGTTGTTGTAGCATTGAACCTTGGGTCTACCCTTGTGCCAACAAATGGTTTCGTTTTCGAGACGTGAAACTATGATTGCTAGGAACTAAGGAAAAAGGAGCTTGGTGCGAAGATCTGACCTTAAACTGTGAAATCTACATGCATAGATATGTTGCCCTAGTGCGTAGCATTCTACTTCATCTATGAAGCTCTGTGCTAAGAAAAGAAGTCTAATCTGAAGAAAAGAGGTAATATCTGTAAGATCTGTGCTTTGTTAAAGGTAAGATAAGTGGAAATTTTTGTTTCAAAAGTATGGATCTAGGTATGTTTGATAAATTATGTCCTAGCTTGAAAAGTAGGGCACAACTAGATGAAAGAAAATTTGATAAGAATAGTGAAAGATATGTTATACCTATGCATAGAAAGAATGTTTGGACTAACCAATGGATGCAGGATCCTAGAAATAATTTTTTGCAGGTTAACTACTATGATCCTAGTGCGCAGTACAGGAAAGGTTAGGGATCATTTAAAAGAAAATGAGGATTAACCCTTTGTTACAGTTGCAGAAGATCGGGACATCTGGCTAAGGAATGTCCTGGTAGAAGACCTAGTTGTTTTTTTGGTAAATCTATGGACCATGAAGTTTTAGATTTCCCTAGAATGATTGCTAAGCTTGAAAGAATGAATATGAGATAAGAAGACCAGGAGAAAGGTCAAGCAACTAAGATCATGGAAGAACCCCATAAAGAATCAAAGAAGGTATTGCTACATATGAAAGAAACCTTGAATAACCACTGACATATCAACTTATCAGATATCTTCAAAGAAAAAGAGTGCATAGAAGCAAGAATAGGGGACTTCGACGTTGATTGTTTTCTGGATGAAGAAACACAGGCGAATATTATGACAGAAAGGACTTGGGAAACTTTAGGAAAATCTGCTATGATTCCTTCATTGGGAGGAATAGGATTATTTAGAGGAAATCTGATAAACCTATGTGGAAAGCTCACCCAGATCTCTATGAGTGCTCATGGAACTTTGATAGAGGAAGAATTTGAATTTGTTAAATTTATTGAGAACAACGCCCCATTTTCTATATTACTCGGAAAACCTTGGATTGAAAGAGATCAGGCCAGAAGGAAAGAAGAAGAAATCTTAGAAGAAACGAAGCAAGAGTTAAAATATTTCATGACTAGGAGGATCACACACTTGATTGAAGAACAAGAGAACAAATCGAAGTTTTTTAACACCAAAGACTTGGATGTCGAAGTTGAAAGAACACCAGAGACTGAAGCACCTACCCCAGATAAAGAAGAAGTATTGTTCGAGTCTCAACAGCATGAAGTTACTATGCCAAGAGGAGATAAGAATTAGAATGGAAAGAGGAATACCGAGACAAAGATCACTGGAAAGAAGGCTATAAAGGTAAGTAAGAAAAGAGCCAAGATCGAAAAGTTACAGAAGGTTCCAGAGGAAACTTCATAGAGGGAAAATTTGCAAAACTTGAACTTCGTCAGGATATCAGAACAACGTCACATGGCACTTCACCATGGCGAAGCAATATAGTCGTTGGGAACAATATAACCATTAGACCAATGCCCTGAATTGGTAGAATGACGTTTATGGACAGACAACTCGCTATCAGACCATTGGGACCATGCCATAATGAATAGAACTGCAGTAATGAAGGCTTCTCATCCGTTGTAGAGATTTGTTGCCTAGTTATCTATTTAGTCTGTCAAGCATTGCACCGAGAACACTTTTTCCAACTATGATTATCTGAGCCCGCAGATTATTTGATTTCTCACAGTGATCATCGTGCTATCACCATCCATCCCATTGCATTGAGTAGTCACTCTTCAAACCCGACATATTCAACCATGAGCGTGTATGTCTGAAGAACTTAGCGCAGTTGAAGAGTCTGTGAAGGAGGTACTCATTGACCTCATGATTGAAAGAGTAATTTCTATGGGTGTACAAGTGTCATCGATGAGAGGAGTACAATCCTCTCCATCGACTGCTCGTAGATCCGGACCATCCCGACCATCAGCGGAAAAGCGAACCAAACATAGAGATGACCTAGAAAATGCGAAGCTGATCCCGACCATATCGCATGACTACATCCTACCTCTAGCTGGTGCGGTGAGTCACGATAGTGTGCCAAGAGATTTTGAGTACACCATAGTTACCGCGTACCTTCCAAAGGGGATACGCGCAGTTCGAGCACAACAGGACAAGATCACCACGTTGAAGTTCAACGACTTAAACTTAGGAGACCGCAAGAACCATAGCATGCTCACCCCATATAAATACCTGACCAAGACAAAGGGGAAGAATTCAAAAATAATCCCCCAACCATGGAATATGAACCTCACATAGTCCACCCTACTGAATGTAATGAAAATCCCACACTTTGGAAGGCACCAGGAAGTTAACGCATGTGTCAAGCTACTACTTTCATGTTACCATGGTGTCTACTTATGGCTAGACCTTCGTATCACAGTCGATCCGATGCTAATCCATAGGATCACCGGATTGAGTATGCAAGGACCTGATTCGTAAGAATTCTATCCAGGAAAAGCCACAGATCATGCACTAGCACAGAAGATCAAGGATACATACGACGATGTTGAGAAGGGGAGTCTGTGAGGCTATAAGGTAGCCTCCATCCATAATGGCGCAGTGTGCCTAGCATGCAATTAATTGCAAGAAAACTAGTAAGGAATAATAGACCCACACAGGTCACAGGATTTGTCATTGACCTCACAGAGAAATGCGTGGAAGCCCTTCAGATGAACTGGGTGAGGTACCTAGTTAATCAGTTGGAATTAGATTGTCGCAAAGCACAGGATCAGGGCTACGAGTTCCACTTCAGCTGGATCCTGATCCTCATCGCATTTGTTTCATGGGAGATGCCGGAAGGTACAACCTTACCGGATATTGAGTCATTCGAGCCGCTTGCTTCAAATTTCACCACGCTCTGGTACTTGAGCGATATGGGAAAACAGTGGCAGTTGAACGCAGGTTTTCACACCTATTACCTCCAGCTGAAGAGAGCCATTGAAGTTGAACCTCTCATGATGTCGAACACCCTACAGAGGTTCTGATGCCTCATGAAGTTCCGCACAGATCGACGCCTCATCTATATTACTGCGTGGGCAGGTGAAAATAAGGAGAAGCTTTAGTCATACTACAAGCTCACAGAAGAGGAACTTGGGGAGATTACTAAGGATTGGTCAGCAGACATCCTTATCACCGCTGACCCTGCATAGATGTCCGACCCCGAACTGGACAGCCCGAAGGCCGTGCACAAAGAACATGACACACCCGCAACCAGCAGAAGGAAGAAGACCGAAGAGGTCCAAGACTTAAGCAACGCCTCAGAAAATACTGCCTCACTATCACCTGGCCGAGGGGGTGATGAAAATGTAGAAGAAATAAATGGTAAAGAAGCTGAGAAAAAGCAAGGCGAAGTAACATCGCCCAGAGATGAGTTTGATCCGTTGAAGAAGAGGAAGGTTTCTCCCCTGAAACCCTCTTTCCGGAATAAATCCAGAGCCACGTTGACCAAGATGCAGACTGTGCTCACTGTCAATGATTTTGACTTCATCATCACAGCTGTAAATGATGCCTCGCAGGAAATCTTGGAGAAACAGGAAGCCAAGTAGGAGGATATGTACGACAGAATTGAGGTCGAACTCCGAGGGGTACAATAGGCCCTCCAGTCCAGTCGTGTAGTGTCCACTGCACCCTTTCCATCAAGAGAACCAGATTTGGGAGATGAGCCAACCCAACTCCGTCAACTAGCAGATGCGACTGAAGCTCACCTTCGTCGCGCACAAGAAGAAATAGAACAAGCCACCCAGGTCTTGAATCAAGTGCAGGGATTACTTGTAGAACAACGTCAAATTTCAGAGCAGGAGAAGGTTTGTCTCCAGACATAGTTTGAAGAAGAGAAAACACAGATGCAACAAGAAAAAGAACAGTTGCTCGCAGAGAAACTCGAAGTGAAATAAGCCGTCAATAGAGAACTCCACTCTGTGACAGGCTTAGAGCTAAAGGAAAAATACTGAGTCACACATCAAGTAGAGAAGCTCGCAGAAGCTATCCATAAGCTACAACAAAGAATCGCAAGCTTAGAGCTCCGTACAGTGCCCGACACTCTATAGGATGTAAGGGATCAAAGAGAAGCAACTACTGAGAGTGCAGTTGAGAGAATAAATTCCCTTGCCATGGAATGCATGAAACTAAGTGATCGCAATGCCCAGACATATGAGCGACTCACTGAGAATTCAGAACTCAAGTCACTGGAGTCACAACACGAGGAGGTAAAGCAGCACACAAAGACAATACAGGCGCAGTTGAAGCCCATGTCAGTTTTTGAACGGATGAAGCAATCCCAGGAGCACTGCATTGCCCAACATCAGGACCACACCATTCAGAGAAGATTCATGGAAGTGACTCAAAGGCTCCAACCTATACAGGATGAGGCTTGCCAACTATTCGCAAAGATCGAAGGTCGAGGAGCAGAACTGGAGCAAGTCCTCACTGCAATTGAACAACACCTAGAGGGACCTGTCAACGAAGCATTCATCCAAGAGTTCACTGAACAGGAGGTCATGGCACAGTAACAAGTCGAAGTAGCTCGAGCCAAGATCAAGGATTTTGAAGAAGAACTACCCAGATCAAAGTGACTCGGGACGAGTCACAGGTGAGTGTTGGGAGCATGTTGGCCCTTGACCAAGTTTTGAGGATTCTTGGTCACGATTAACCTATTTTTGGGACTTCGACAGGCTGTCGAAGGCGGAGCACAAAATGAAGCAGAGATCGTAGGATCTCGGCCCCTTTCTAAGGCTTTTTGGGTTTTGGGCTTATGTAACAGGTATGGGAATGTTAGCCCATGGCTTTACCCATGTTTAGGCCCGATTTTGTAATGTATAAATAAGTAGATAGGCTATGTAAGAAGAAGCCAGTGTGCTTAGTGAAAAAGGTTCGATCTATGTTATCGAAGGATTGTAAGTGCTATGTTGAGTGAAAGTAATGACTGTAAGTGCTTTGTGCATACTCTGTGAGGCTTGCAAGGCTAAGTGTAAGTAATTGTAAGAGACTATGTAAAGGATTTATTTTGTACCCTAGCTCAGAGAAGGAGGATTTGGTGGAGTGTGCGCAGATCTCATGTCTTATGCAGAGTAGGATTGTGATGCTTGGTGCCTATAAGAAAGCTTGACTGAAGATAATAAAAATAAGAAGAGTTGGTGGACATAGCCCCAGGGTGGGGGTGAACCACATACATGTTGTGTTGCTATGTTGAGTGTGATGTACTGATGTGTTTATGTGTTTACTTACTTAGTTCTTTGATATAGATGAATGATAGATAGATCTATTGATTCTATGTGCTTAATAATATGGATGAATACTAGATCTGACCTATGTGGGTGTGTTTAGTGCTTGAATATAGTAGATCTGGTTGAATATTGTGATGTTCTGTAACAAGGGTTTATCTGTGAAGTAGATATTGGTTTAATATTGATGAACTATAACTGCTAAGTGTTTTGTTAAGGTGTTACAGTCACATATTTGTGTCCCAGCTAAGGTTGCAAACACTGTAGTCCTGCAACCATCACTGTCTCTACCTTGGGTGAGACTTCATCTGCTTCGCAGGTGTTGCCAAAAGGGCTAGTAGTTAGGGTTTTGTTGGTGCGTTGTTGTAGCATTGAACCCTGGGTCTTCCCCTGTGCCAACAATTGCTAAATAGAACCTTTAATCTGGTCCATAGTTCATTTGGAGTTGAGTCTCATGATTCATCATATACTTGGTGGAGAATTTCAAGAGAAATAGACTAGAAGATACATCCTATGGCCATATATTGTATATTGAGAAAGTTATTTTATCATCGATGGAATCAGGATCTACTTCCATTTCCATAGTTATTTGGTACAAGCCTCTACATATGAGTTGAAGTAGAATATTTGGGTTCCACTCCAAATAATTATGAGGTGTGAGAAGTATTGTCAGTGGATAATCCATCTTTTTTGTGTTCTTCAATCTTCAGTACATGCAAATAAAATTTTTTTGTGTGCGTTCATCCTAGAAACATGTGGGCTCAAATACCATATAGAATGTGGTAAGTACCTGCATAAGAGATCTATCTAGCACAATAATGAACACAGCTTGCAAAAGTGAGAA
>JZKD02S2063143.1:38072-52260 GCA_000966675.3 Picea glauca
TGGGAGAATTGGAAATGACATTCCTAAACCATTTCCAATTACCTATGAGATACGACGCCGACACAAAATTGCTAGCCAATTTCAGACAAACAAAAGTAGACCATATCTTTGATCACATATGAGAATGGAGACGCCGGAAGAGTTTGATTAAGGTACCAGTCCCACTAGCATTCCTTCTTGAGTGGTTCCTTAAGTATTTGGTTCCCCATCTATCCAAAGACATTGCAATGTTGGGAGTGTTTTTTGAAGAAGATTCCATCCCGAGAGCTCAACAACTTGAGTTAATGTATTCTCATTCTGGTTTATTGTACGATATTTTGCTGGTTGCATCATGATCCATACTTGATAAAACTAGACAGAGAGCTGGAGCACATGATGATGGTATTGTAGGTGCAACACAAACAAAGTCCGTTGAACAAATGACAAAACAATTGCAACAATTGTCTATACGACACACAATGACCAGCCAAACTACTGTTTCGACTGCTCCCCCTACCCAAACGTCGGATGTACAAAGTGTGCAATCGACAGATCTGAAGGCCACCCAACAGCCTGATGGAGACAAAACAACATAAGAAGGGTAAGGGGATAAGAAACCCACTAATAATGTTGGTGGGGGGCAACACCGAGAAACAGAAGGTGAAGTATCCATGTAACCTGTGTGCGGAATACCACCCGACCCACCAGTTCCCTCGACTTGTAGAGGCCCAAAATTTTGTGTCACAACAACAACCTGCAGTGTTAATGAATCCATTCCAACATGGGAAAAACATAACCTAAGCCTCTACAAGCATGGAAGGCGGCAGTCAAGGACCCTCTCTGTCTTCAAACAATCCTGCATCCACGAATGTGTATATGATGAAAGGTGATGCTTTTATATCGACTATATCACATGACTACAGTAAGCCAAGCCACCTCTGAGAAAGGTAAAGAAGCTAAAATCCCATCTCTTCCTCTCCAGATCAAGAAGAATTTGGGCAAAACAATGACATGCATCCCAAAAGGTTCCTTCAAGAAATATTCTCACAAACCAAATGCAAGGGCTACCCAGGATTTGTCTCAAACCCCTTGTGCAATGTCTTCTTTGGAGGTCCTCCAAAGCTTCCCTTCCTAGAGGAAATATTTGTTAGCCGCTTTAGGATCTGTCGAGACTTGTAATCTAGGTACAATCATGCTGAATACAACCAACTTAAAACCTCATCTCCCTTACCATGTAGCATTTCAGATAGTAGTGGCTTACCCCATGAAAACTTTTACTTGGAACATTTTCCGCATGGTGGTTGATGAGGGTGCCTTGACATGCGTCATGTCGTTGGCATGTTGGAAGGCCATTGGCCAGCCCATTTTGTCTCCTTCACCTACTCTTCTTACCACTTTCGGCAGTCGTTCATTCTGACCACATGGCATCATCCCCTCTTTCCCCATGTAGTTAGGAGGGAAGAACATGTGCGTCAAGGTAGAAGTAGTCGACACATCCCTTGACTACAATATCTTGTTAGGTAGGAGTTAGAACTATGCCATGAAGGTAGTGGTCACTACAGTTTTATGGGTCTTTTTGTTTCCACACGAGGGTCAGATCGTGACCATTGATCAATTTTCCTTCTCTCAACTTTACCCTTCATTGGGGGAATCCGCGGTCCCAATGATTGATAATCCTCAACTGAGCTTCGTCAACGTATGGGTTGGTTTGTGCCCACCTTTGATGGGTACTTTCAATTACCCACCTCCTCAAGTCGATTTCAAGTTCATATCAGACCACCATAAGTTTGAGATTTTCCAAGTTTTTTCATTTCGCATGACTTGCCTCAACGATCTGTGGATTCTTCCTTCCCCATAGGCCATGATGCAAGGGACAGGACACCATGGTATGTCCATATCCTTGTCCTTGGTAGAAGCAGTGTACTCATTAGTCCAACAAGATTCAGTTGACACCGATCCAACTCCTACACAAGAGTTAGATTTGATTCCAGAGCCTATTTGGGCTCAAGATTCGCTCACTGATACTGATTCATTAAACTTAGTCTTTCCCTCAGACAAAGAAATCATGGAAGCAATGACTAGTTCAGACAAACCCTGGGATGATCTGCATCACATATCATACTTCCTCCCAGAGTTAAGAAGAATCGGAGTAGGGGAATTCACCTTGAGTATGAATGGAGATAGGTCTTGTCCTATCAATCCCTTGGCTACACATGATGTTTATGCTGAGGGTAATATGGAAAATATCGTTGAAACTATACCAATTAATATCTCCAGAACCCCTGGCATTGTGGAGAATGTTTTCGTTGAAGCTGACTATTCCCCCGAAGAGATTCAAATCTACACATACTTATTTAAAGAATTTTGCAATGTTTTTTCCTGGTCTTACGAGGAAATGCCAGGAATTGATCCAAAAATAGTCGAACATGAAATCACAACTTATCCTAATGCCAAGCCAGTTCGACAGAAGCTTCATCCAGTTAATCCCAGGAAAGCAACAACTATTAAGGTTGAGGTAGAGAAACTTGCCAAAGTAGGTTTTATCTATCCTGTCCATTTGACCCAATGGGTGTCAAATCCTGTGTCGATCAACAAGAAATAGGGCACGATTCGTGTATGTACGGATTTTCGTGATTTGAACAAAGCTTATCGAAAGGATAATTTTCCCACACCATTCATTGACCAGATAATTGATGAATGCGCTGGTTGAGAGGCTTTTATTTTCATGGATGGTTTTTCAGGATATAATCAAATACAAATCAAACCTGAAGACCATCACAAAACAACTTTCATCTTCCCATGGGGTACATTTGCTTATTGTAAGATGCCTTTTGGTCTCAAAAATGCAGGAGCTACCTTCCAGCGGGCCATGTATTTTTATTTGCATGATCTCAAGCATATATTCGAATCCTATTTAGATGAATTAGCATCACAATCTCGTAAGAGAGTTTATCATCCCACACACATCTGACTTATCTTTGAGAGATGTTGCTACTTCCAGATTCTCTTTAATCCCAACAAATGTAGTTTTTGTGTGATGTCGGGCCGTTTGTTAGGTTTCATAGTGTCAAAAATAGGGATCATGGTCGATCCTATCAAGTTTGAGGCAATAGTTCAGTTGCCTCCCCCACGTACGATCCTTTAGCTTCAAAGTATACAGGGAAAATAAAATTTTTTGAGCCATTTCATCGCAAACTATGCCAAGATCACAAAGGGATTTATACGCTTACTGAATAAAGATGTTCCTTTTAATTGGGATGATGCCGCTCAATGCTCCTTCAAAGCATTGAAGCATGCCCTCACAATTTCCCCTCTTCTTCAGCCACCCAATTATAACAAAGATTTCTTATTATACTTGGTTGCAGCAGAGTCAACCATCAACAGGGTCTTATTTCAGGAGGATGAATTCCTCTCAGAATACGTGATTTATTACCTGAGGCGAGGCCTAGTTGGATTGGAACTCAATTATTCCCATATTGAAAAACTTGCGTTGGCAACTGTTCATGCTATTCAACGGTTCCGTCATTATATTTTGTTTCGCAAGACCACCGTCATTGCCCTTGTGAATCCATTTCAATACGTATTAACATGATGCGTCATTGGTGGGAAGATCAGTAGATGGATATTTTTCCTCTAGGAATTTGACTTAGATTTTGTTTTGGCGAAATCCAAAAAGTCATTGGTCTTTGTACAACTCATATCGGAACTTCCAATTGAATCCGGTGAGGTTATGCCTGAAGATTCACCTATTAGAGGAGACATGTTTTTGATTGCATCTTCAGATCCTTGGTATGGAGATATACTTGTCTATCTCCAAAATTTGAATTACCCTGCCTCTGCTTCTCGCGATGAGCATCGTCGTATATGCCATCCGGCTAAGAACTATCTCATACTCAACGACACTTTGTATCTCTGAGGTGTAGATTGCATCCTTTGCCGATGTCTCACTCATGAAGAAGCAGTTATCTTGCTTAACGATGAACATACTGTAGCATGTGGCGGTCAATTATTTGGGTTGGAAACAACCCAAAATATTTTACGAGCTGGTTACTTCCAGCCAATGTAATCAAAGATTGTATTGAATCTGTCAAGAAGTGCCACTCGTGTCATATCTTCTCTTGGAAGATGAGGGAACATCTCACTCCCATGTTTCCTATCATCATAGTTGGTCCCTTCACCAATTGGGGGATTGATTACACCACATGCAACCCTCCTTCAACAAGGGGGCACCGTTATATCATTGTAGCCATAGACTACTTCATGAAGTGGATCGAATCTATGCTAACGTTTAAATATGATGGTGAGACTATAGCTCTATTTTTGTTCAACTAGATAATCGCAAGGTTCGACGTCCCGAGAGAGATTGTCACTGACCATGGAAGTCACTTTCAGAACCAAATGATGATCGAATTAACATCAAATCTTGGGTTTCGGCAAGCAAATTCATCACCCTACTACCCCCAAGTGAATGGTAAGGTGGAATCTATAAATAAATCTCTTAAGACCATCCTACATTGAACGATCAATACGGCCAAGTCAAATTGGAATTTGATGTTATACTCAGCATTATGGGCTTACCGAATGTCTGTTAAGACTACAACTGGTTTCTCACCTTTTCAACTCGTTTACAGGCTAGAAGTAGTCTTGCCTATAGAATGTCAGATCCCGTCCCTAAATTTGGGAGTACAGTTACTTCCAGACACTTCTCCACTTGAAGAGCGGTTATTATACCTTGAGCAGCTCAATGAGTAACGTCGTGATGTAGCCCTGGTCAACGAGGCTCACAAACAAAAATTCAAGTTCCATTATGACTGATCCATTCATCCTTGGATTTTCTCTGAAGGATACCTTGTCCTGGTCTATAACCAGGATAAGGACTCCCTGGGGGCAGGCAAATTCAAGCCCATGTGGTTTGAAACTTTTATCGTAAAAGAGGTTCTAAAAAAGGGTGCTTATTGTCTGGTAGACGTTGAGGGAAATGCTTTGGTGGAGCCTAGAAATGGGTTCTACCTCAATAAGTATTACTCATAGGTAGGTCACCTTGGGTAACTTTTTGTAACATATGTATAGTCTTTGTACTATTACTTTCTGGTTTCTTTTGTTTTTATGGATGTGTCATTTTTTATGTTATCTTTTCTCACTGTGGTAGATGTCAAGTGAATTAGAGGTGTTCATTGGGTACACAGACAGTGCTAGCTGACACACTCAGAGGCTTGCCTTCGCAGTTTGGGTAATTTTTACACCTCAGGGCCATTTATTATCTTCAGGAGGTATATGTTTAGGCGACACCACAAACAATGTTGTTGAATACAATGCAATTATTGAGTTTCTTCGTGACACTCTGTCATTTGGTATCTCTCACCTCCGAGTCTATTTAGACGCTCAGCTGGTTGTGTCTCAGTTAAATAGTGTGTACTGTGTTCATGATCCTACTTTACACCAACGATGCCTTAGGGTACATCTCTTAGAACGAATCTTTGATTATATTATGTATTTTCATGTTCCTAGGAGATTAAATCAAGTTACAGATACTCTAGCTAATCAAATCTTAGATTGGCATCTCGCACACATATAAGAAAGACATACACATGCACATGTAAATGCATTTTTAAAGGAAAATATAATTCATAAGACATAAAAAGACATAAAAATCCATATATAATATCAAAATCATCAGAGTACATAGGTGGGCTCAAGCGCCTCAAAAATATGACCAATAATGAATCATGGGGCTTATGCCCTCAAAAAATATACAAGTAGTGCCCTTGACACATGAAAAGTCTAGCCTAACTAAGGATGGGGCCTATGGGCCCTGTTGTAATAATCAACAACATTTTCCAAATGCCGAAAAATCCAGACCCATGTACGTGGCACCCCCACTACATGAGGCTGCATAGATGGTTGCAGATCCTCAATCACTGCTATGGGGACTGTGCAAGTGAGTGAGGTAAAATTTCTCTCTACTTGTCTTAGAACCCTCTCAGCCTCACTGGTTGGAAGCTCTCCTACTGCTAATGGTCCCCCTGTGGCAGCAGGCGCAGCCCCTGGCCGAGGACATCGCCTGTTCCTCACAGAATCCACTAGTCACACTAGCCCCACATATTCACATAATAGACACATATTTTTCAAATTCTCTGGTATAAAAAAATGATATATATATAAAACAACATTAAAATTACATATGTTTAAAAAAAAAAAAACAAATGATGCAAACTTACCCATATCTCCTCGCTCCTCACTGGGAGGTACCGGTATCTCAAGGTCTCTTGAGAAGTCAATCCCAACATAATGGTAATCCTCTATGACTAGGATCTGTTGCGACAACCAAGAAAAAAAGTTGTCATCAAAGGACTCATTGGTCCTTCCTCCCCCCTGTTCTGGAAACAACACTGCCCATCTGCATATTGTAGGAAGGGAGGCTTGATGCCCTCGTACCACCTTTAGAGGGCTAAAGTTAGGCACTCTTTCAAAGAAGAAAGAGAAAAGAATCGTTCCAAACCCAAAGTTCCTCTGAGTCCGCAACCGACAATATGTTAGCTTCCTATTCATACAATCCAGTAATGTGATTCTCCAATACAAAATCTATGCATTTAAGCACTGAAATACATAGTTCATCTGTGCATGGGATGCCTGATGCAAAGCCACAGACCCAGTAATCTGCCTGATGAGCAACATGATTGCTTGCAGTGCTAAGTCTAAGATCTTTCTTATCGGAACTTGCGATCTCGTCTAGTCTGTACCCACCTCACAATGAAGTCCAATCAACTCCGATATATTGTGAGGCCCATAGGGAAATGTCCAGAAGTTGACTGGTTCCCCTCTCCTTGAGAGGCCAGTCAAAAATTATATATCCTGTGTCATTGGGACCAGTGACTGCCCCTCTAGCATAAAGGCCTCTGTGTTAGGATGTCAATAGTCCACCAAGGCATTCGGTAGCCTAGGTTTTGCTCGCATGAAAGGACACATAAAAAGTTTCAACAATCCACATTGCATTAATGCAAAAACAACATTAGGGTCTTCCCCAACCAATGCACTAATATCCTCATGCTCTCTTTCTCTCTAGTGCACATACATCCTGCACATGGGCAAAGTTTAGGAGGGTTAACTCTTCCTTTTTTTTAAATTTTTTGCACTAAATGGAGGGTCCACGTGGGATGTTGTGATGACAGTCGTGTGTACACACGGTCTACCATAATACAGAGTGAGTGTACATGTGAGCTTTCATAGGACAACCCACGTGGATGTAGGGCTGACCTTTTGAAGGTCAACACGCCCCCAAAAAATGAAACTAAATTCTTAAATAACGAATTAGATTGCAAGATAAGGTAGTTTATACTTACTTCGTCCAAGTGGATGGTTGTTTCATCCACCGAGGCTCCCGGAATCAATTATTTTCACAAAGGGGAAGTTTTGCATTTTAGTCAATATATGAGTAAACAATGGTGATAATGAGCTACCAGCTTCTATTTATAGAGGTTTTGGCCTCTTTTTGTCAATTTTTGGACCCTTTTGTCATTTTTTCTAAACTAAAAATCATTTAAGATAGTTCAAGAGTATTCTTTGGATGGTCAAGGGAAGTATTTCTTTGGGTATTGGGAATTGTGTTTTGAGATTTGGGGCATTTTAATGGTCCTTTGGTAAAAATTCATTTTTTCCAACTCGTTGCATTTAAGTCAGGACTACACCTCCACTTTCTGCATCTCGTTGTGTTTTTCTCTTTTCCATAGGATCGATCCCACCAAGTTGCAACATGGAACCATTATTGCTTCTTTATAAGTGTCATAAGTTGGTGGTAGATCTTACAATAACATGGATGCCCTAGGTAGATCCTATTTTCATTATGGTTTCCATGTTGTCACTAACGACTATAGGCTCGAGAGTCCCTTTTAGTTTTTCCTGATTACGAGTTTGAGCCTCATTTGCATGATTCCTTATCACTCTTGAACTCACCCTTGGGACTCCCAAAACATAACGGATCTTCTTTTAAGCCCTTTTCAGAGGCTCTAAACATGAAAATATCATCGAACGATCTTGTGGCCTTTCATGCTCGTTAAACTGAAATTTGAAGTCACGTCTATCTGGTGGTAGCTTACCCCTTTTTCGGTCTGGATGGTCAACTATACGAACAAAGGCATACTTTAGAGGCCTCAGATCTCTAGAAGAGTACCCTCAGGTATAATTTTAACCCTTTTTCGGGCCTGAGGGACTAAATATATGAAAAAGGAACCCCCACGGAGTCCATAGTTAAGCTCTTTTCAGAATCCCTAAAATTGAAAAGATCATCGAGTGAGCTTATTCTTTCACACTCGTTAAAATGGTCCAGAAGAACATTCTTGATGGAGTCCATAGTTAATATTTTTTCAGACTCCTTAAAAATGAAAAAATTGTCGAGTGATCTTGTCTTTATCACACTCATTAAAATGTATTTGAATAGACGTCTTGTCAATGCTATTTTACCCCTTTTTTCGAACCGACTAGACTACCTTTGAAAAAGGTACCCCATTGGAGTCTCCTTTTACGTTTTTTCAGAGTCTCTAAATATGAAAAACTCCCGAGCTTACCTTCTCTGGGCTCGTTAAACTTACATCGAAGGACGTTACCATTGTGTGTCTTATTAATCACATTTTCATACCCGCGTCTTTGGCCTAATGCCGGCTCCATGTTTCTCTCAACCGAACTATCTAAAACATGCCTTATACACAAGCCTTGTAGCACTTTTTCTTTGCATCTTGACACCTTTGGCCTCAGGAGGGATTTTTTCCGAGTGTCCTTTCTTTGAACATCATTCCTATCCTTGTGCCTTGAAATCGTATGTTTGCGACACTCATTCCTCCTTTGTAACGTAGCATTCTTTTATTCTTTTTCCAAAATTATTGAAAAAGACAAAAAAAATCAAATAGACCCCAAAAAGAGGAAGGGAAAAGTATTTACTTTGTATTGGCAGCACAATGAGTCTCTCTTGGATAAAGCACATCCTTTCATTTGTCCTTCAAGACCTGGGATTTAATATGACCTTAGGAAGTTGTTCCTACTACATTGAGCTGTGCCCTCCTCTGTTTGATTATTCTTCCAAACATATGGAGAGTTTGCATCACCTCCTACCTCGTGAACTGATGTCAATACCATGTTTCCTGAGTCTCATCATTTGTCGTGCTATTTCCTAAGGGAATTTTTTACCAAGCCTGAGTTGACCCCTCTGTAGTTTGTCTCTTGCCCTCATGCCCGACCATCCCGAAAGTCCAATCAAGTCTTTGTTCAAAATCAATGAAGCCTTCAGTCTGATCATCAAAGATTCTCTAGTCCATGACCAACGAGTCATTGAAGACCTATGGATAGTGAATTTGTACACTCATATTACACTCCTACCCAAGTTTTGAAGATTTTGAAGTTGTTGCTCGAGCTATGAATACCTCATCTCCAACCATTAGGCCTTATCAGCTTCTAGAATATGGATACTATACATGTATATATTTTTTACTTTGAGATGTAGATCTGTTGTGTATTTCTCACGGTTGCACTTTATATAGTTATATGACATGGATCTACAGTGTATTTGATTGGTATCCATGATTAAATTTCATCCCAAGCATGGGTATGCCCACCTCGGTGAGACAATTGTTATTTTGCAGATGGAACCTCTCGATTTCTGGTCCCTAGGCTCACTTATTTGGAATGTTGGTAAAGATTGATAATGTATTTCAACCAATAGATGCTCTTATGACCTCACACATTAGGGGGCATCTGTTATAACCCTAATTTTCACCAGATATTCTTACCTAGAATCAGGCCATCTTAGATTCCTTCTTTGCTAAAACACTACTAAACAACTCTTCTTAAAAAAACCCCTTTATAAATGCCCACGTGCCCTTCTCCATTACTACACATGTGTAAATGCTAGCTGCCCCAATACAGCCCACGTGTACTTACAAAAGCACGGAAAAAGGAAAGTTGTTGATGGAACACACATCTTTGGGCAAGTTAAGTAAACCTTTCGGCCATGCATGGCCAGTCATTCAACCAAATACCTAGCTCCTTCTAGCCTATAAAAGAAGGGGTAAGGGTCCCATTTGAAAGGACAAAATTCATAGTAAAGAGACTATACCCAATTGAGCATTCCCCTTGTCCCAACCTTTATCCATCCTTGTGAAAAAAGAAGTATAGAGCAAAGCAGTTGGGGGAAAGTTGAGGAGGAGCCTAGTACCAGTTTCGAGGAGCAGTGCCGACCACATATTGTAAGTTTACTCTTGTGAAGATTAATACAAAAGGAATACTTTTCTCGTACCTCCATATTATGTGTTCAAGTTGAATGTTTATTTCATGATATTGTCACAACTAACCCAACAATTAGTATATGAAATGCATGTTCGCATCTTTTTGTTTGTTCATGTTTGAATACAGGTTAGCTTTGGGAGGAGGCTTTCAATCAAAGAGTGAGTGAAATCAAAGGGATCGAAATCAAACAAAGGACTTAAGGTAGAGTTACCAAACCTCATTTACACCTTTGTATTGCATGAATGTGGGGTTTTGTGTTGGGAAAATAGAAAAGAGTAGAGGCCTTTGAAATGGTCATTTTCTGCATGCATGATTAGTGCCCTTAAATTCTAAGTCCATAGGAGGGATTCCCACCCACAAAAACCACCCCTGCCTCTACCTCAGGTGAGACTTCATATGCTTCACAGGTGTTTCCAAAAGGGCCGGTAGTTAGGGCTTTGTTGGTGCATTGTTGTAGCGTTGAACCCTGGGTATACCCTGTGACAACAAATGGTTCCATTGCTGGGACCTGAAATTGTGATTGATGGGAACTAATAAAGAAGAATCTATGTGCAAAGATTCATCCTAAAATTGTGGAAGCTCTGTGGGTAGATCTGCGCCCTAGTGCGCAGTATTCTACTTGATTTATAAAGCCTTGTGCTAAAGAAATAAGCTCGATCTGAAGAAAGGAGATTGAATCTAATGAAAAGAGGTAAGATCTGGAAGCTTTGTACCCTAAGAAAGGTAAAAGTGGAAATTCTTGATTAAAAAGAGGTAAGATATGTAAGCTCCATGCTTTGATAAAGGTAAGGATAGTTAAAAGTTTTAGATCTGGAAGTTTTGTGCTCTGTAGAAGTAAGATAAGTAGAATTTTTTGTTTCTAGAGTATGGATCTAGGTATGATTGATAGGATTTGTCCTAGATTGAAAATAGGGTATTAATAGATGAAAGAAGATTTGATCTGAGTATATCTAATAACAATAGTGAACGATATGTTATACCTATGCATAGAAAGAATGCTTGGAATAATGAGTAGATGCAAGATCCTAGAAATAATTTGTTGTAGGTTAGCTACCATGATCCTAGTGTGCAGTCCATAAGGGGTTTGGGATCATTTAAAAGAAAGAGAGGATTAACCCTCTATTACAGTTGCAGAAGACCGGGACATCTGGCTAAGGAATTCCCTGGTGGAAGACCTAGTTTCCTCTATTGTAAGGCTCCAGACCATAAATTATTGGATTGCCCTAGAATGATTGCTAAGCTTGAAAGAATGAATCTGAATCAAGAGATCCCTAAGGAAGATCCAAAAACTAAGATTATGACAAAATATGAGAAAGGATCTAAGAAAGAATTGCTACAGATGAAAGAAACCTTGAATAACCATAGACATGTTAGATTATCAGAGATCTTCAAAGGAAAAGAATACATCGAAGTAAGAATAAGAGACTTCGACATTGACTATGTTCTAGATGAGGAAGCACAGGTGAATGCCATGACTGAGAGAACTTGGGAAGCTATAGGGAGGCCTTCTATGAATCCCTCATTAGGAGGAATAGGGTTATTTAGAAGAAAACTGGTAAACCTATGTGGAAGGCTCGCCCAAATACCTATGATTGTCAATGGAACTTCGATGGAGGAAGATTTTGAGATTATTAAATTTGTTTAAGATCGCGCCCTGTTTACCATGTTAATAGGAAAACCTTGGATTGATAGAGATAAAGCTAGAAAAAACAAAAAAAAAGTCTTGGAGCTGAATAAACAAGACTTAAAATATTTCATGACCAGAAGGATCGCACACTTGATCGAAGAACAAGAGAACAAATCAAAGCTATTTAACACTAGAAACCAAGATGTAAAAGCTGTAAGAACATTAGAAGACTCATAGGAGACTGGAATACCTATCTCGAATAAAGAAGAGGTGTTACCCATGAGTCCTAGGAGATAATATCAACAGCACGAAGTAACTAAGACCACAGAAGATAAGAATCAGAATGGAAAATGAACTGCCAACATGAATCTCACTAGAAAGAAGGCTATAAAGAAAAGTAAGAAGAGAGCTAAGTGGAAAAAGGTTTCAGAGGGAACTTTGTAAACATAAAATTTGCAGAATTGGAGCTTCGTCGGGATATCAGAACAACAACACATGGCATTTCGCCATGGCGAAGCAATATAGTCGTTGGGGATATTATAACTATTCGATCGACACTCCGAAAGGGAAGAAAGGCAATAAAGTTTTGTCATCAGACCATTAGATCGTGCCATAATGGATCAAACAAGAGTTAATGGAGGCTCATAACCATTGCAAGTGAACCGTTGTCAAGTTACCTATTTCTCTCATCGCACCGTGCACCGAGAACACTTTTGCTAACTGATAATTTTGAGCCCGTAGACTAAGTTGCTATTGTATACAATGATCATTGCCCTCTTGTTGAGTATTATAGTGTAGTATCTAAGCTAACTTGACCTGATATTATTAATCCCAAGAGTGGATGTACGATGAGCTCACCGCAGTTGAAGAACAAGTAACATAAGTATTCCTTGACTTGATGACTAAGAGAGTCATGTCAATGTATGAAGGTATCCATGATTCATCTACAAGAGTCATGCAAGAATCTCCATCCACTACTCGATCTGGACCATCGTGGCCAGCAGATGAAAAGAGAACTAAGAATAGAGATGATATCGCGAATGCCAAGATGATTCCAAGTATTTTACTTGCCTATCTACCACCCCTGAGCGATGAACTCAATTGAGACAGTGTGTCTAGAGATTTTGAGTACTCTTTGGTCACTACGTACCTCTCGAAAGGGATACGCGTAGTGCATGCAGACCAAGATAATATCGCAGCGTTGAAGTTTAGTGACTTCAACCTTGGCGACAGGAAGGTTTATAACATGCACACCCCACATAATTATCTGACTAGGACCAAATGAAATAATTTGAAGATCATTCCCCAGTCATGGACCATGAACCTCGTGCAATCCACACTGCTCAATGTCATGAATATTCCTCACTTCAGAAGGCACTAAGAAGTGAACGCATGTGTCAAACTTCTATTGTCCTACTACCATGGAAAATATTTATGGTTAAACCATCGTATCACAATGGATCCGACGTTGATCAATCGGATCACAGGGCTAAGCATGCAAGGCCTTGACCCACAGGATTTCTACCCTGGAAAATCCATGGATCATGCTCTTGCGCAAAATATTAAAGACACCTATGGAGATGTTGAGAAGGGAACACGAGGTTATAAGGTAGCCTCTATCCATAGCGACACAATTCACCTTTCCTGTCAATTGATCGCAGGAAAGTTAGATCACAAGAACTGACACACCCAAGTGATTGGATTTGTAGTCAACCTCACAGGGAAGTGCACGAAGGGCATACAAATGAATTGGGCAAATTACCTCGTGAACTAGTTGGAACTAGACTACAAGGAAGCACAAGATCAGGGATACAAATTCCACTTCAAATAGCTTATTATACTGATCTCTTTCACTGTATGGGATATGCCAGAAGGTGCGACCTTCCTAAACATCGATCCCTTTGAACCTATGACCATGAATTTCAGTACACTATGGTACTCTAGTGACATGAACAAGCAATGGAAGTCGAATGCTTTGTTCCACACATATTACAACTAGTTGAAGACATCCATCCAGTCTAAGCCACTTATAACCCCGAACACTCTCAACCGTTTCAGACCTTTAATGAAGTTCAGTGCAGACCACCATTTCATCTATATCACAGCACGAGCTGACGAACACAAGGAACAATTGTAGTCTTACTAAAATATGAAAAAGGAGGACTTGGAGGATATCACCAAGGACTAGTCGGCAGACCTCCTCATTCCAACAGACCCTACGAAGATGCCAGACTTAGACAGTCCAGAAGAAACGCATGATACACCTAGACCTAGCAAGATAAATAAGACCGAAGAGGTCCATGATTTAAA
>JZKD02S2063154.1:0-11343 GCA_000966675.3 Picea glauca
ATCATCCCAAGGTACATCGTCAATACTAAGCATCTCCATTATAGATTCGTCGGACGGGAAAATTTGGGAAATGTAATCGATTGCAGACGATAGGGAATCCAACCATGAGGGCATCAAGTAGGCATCGTGTGCCAATAAATGTGGGTTGTCTAGAGAGGGAGAGGCATATTGAATAGCTATGTATGCGGCCTCGACTGGGCTAAGTGGCATAGTGTCATCAAGCACATTGAATTCCATAGGACTAGGTACAATCCAAGGATCAGATGATTCCAAAGATTGATAAGGCATAGTCGAAATCATATTGACAGTAGCAATATGATGTGTGGTGGGTGGAAGTGGTGTAGGGAAGGTACCCATAAGGCTAGAATATTTCAACAAGCCAACACCAACGCTTTCATACGTAACTGGGTGGTCTCCCAAAAAAGGAATGTTGTTGGTGACAGGGGCACGAGCGTCGGGTGTACAGAAATCTAGTTTATTGACAGTGACAATTTTGCCTTGATGGGGGAATTGTACACATAGAAACACCGACGAGGCAACGACAGTCATAGCATAGAACCAACTTCTTCCAAGTAGTAGGTTGTAATCGATGGGGGCATCGACCACCTCAACATCAATAGTAGTGGTTTTGCCACCCAACTGAATGGCTAAGGATTGTAACAGTCCGTGAGGATGAAAACCTCATCCGTCGAAAGTGCGTAACATCGTAGGGGATTTTTTAAGGGTATATGATTTTAAGCCTTTCCAATAAGATAAAGACATGACACAAGTAGAGGCTCCCTCATCCAAGATAGTTTGGTGGATTTGTTGATTGTGAACAACAACATTGATTTGAAAGGCTAGATGGTGGGAGAGTCATGGTTGATGATCATCCAAATTAAACGTGAGGTTATTTCATGACTCAGGATCAAAAGCACCGATGGAAGCTAAGAGAGTTCTACGTTGGCTGGGACAGTGTTGTAGAACTTCCAAAGCAGACATAGCACACGGTGCTTGAGCCAAATCTTCAACAATGTTGTAGTTTTGGGCAGCTCGTGAACTAGGATTAAAGGTAGACTTCTGAACAGTGCTCTTAGGGGGGCGTAATATGGAGTCAAACGAAGGTTTCTCAATCTAAAGTGGCCCGAATGGAGGGCTAGCAGACGGAGGACTAACGGAAGATGGTGATGGGTCTGGTAAGGAACCGTTAGTAGTCTTCGGCTTATCAAGTTTAATCGGTTAGTCATATGTTGCAGTGCGAGTGGTCAGATTAATCCCATTAAACATGTAAATATGGGCACTTGTCGAGGCCTCATCATGGGGTTGGTTGGAACTGCCCCCTAGAGTGGGGGTTTGAGAAACCAAAGATTCTTGTTGTGGAAAAGGCTGAGTAAGCACAGCGGGTTGTGAATTTCCCTTAAAGATCTTGGCCACTTCATCGCGATGTGGATAGTCTTGGGTGTAGTGATCATCACCACAAATGAGACATGGGAATTTCGGTTTTCGTTGTGGTTGTTTTCCGGCAGCAGGGGTTTGAGGTTGATTTTTTGGTTGTTCATTGTTGTTGTTTTTCTTTGGTTTATTTCTTTCTTTCTTCTTGCCCCCAGATTGTTGTGAAGGGGTTGATTGGACCGCATTCACCTTAGAGACCTAATTTTGAGGGGGGGTAGAAGAGGGTGCGGTCAGACTGGGAGAAGGCGTTAGAGCAGACTGCTGGGTTGTTCCAGTCGACTGGGAAGGAGATTGAGTTTTGACAGAGCCAATGACTCCATCCATGTGCGAGGTAGACGATGGTTTGGATGGATCATTAGTGGCACGGGTAGCATTCGGTATCAACTCGTACAGAGTACAAAACTGCGAATAAACCAAATCTAAGTATTGGGCCCAAGCAATAGCCTCTTCCTTGGTGACTACACCACCCATGGAAACATCACGAGCGATCTGGGGTAACAGTGATTTGGTGAACCATTCCGCTAATAATTGGTCAGGAATGACCGCTTTGATTAGCCTTCATCGTCGTCTCCATTCATGAATATGATCAGAGATATGTACAGAGGTTGTATGACGAAGGGAGGTCAATAGTTCAGTACCCGTCTCGTATCGAATGGGTAGTTGGAAATRTGTGAGGAAGGACATGGCAAGGGAGTTGAAATCGTGAAAAGAAGCACGTGGTAGTTCAATATACCACTTTGYTGCAGAACCCGTAAGCGTTCGTTGGAAAASAYGTAAACRTATAGAATCATCCATGAGGGATTTGGATGAACACCACAAAYGGAAATTCATCACGTGGTTGTTTGGGTCTTCTCCGGACTTTTCGTCGAATTTTGGAATATCGGAAGGAAKTTTAGCTGGAATAGATGGCCAAACCGAAGAATGAAAAATAGGATCATTCGTTAACCGAGACAAGTCTGGAASGTCCAGAGTTGCTAGGAAAGGTAGTTGTYGGTTAACCTGTGGGTAATACTRGTGTGGCATAGGGACACCAGTAGGGCCATACACTGGGTTATGTGGATAATTGTAACTAGTGGGCCCTCTTGTATAAGGTTGGTGTTGACCAGGGTACATAGGATTTGAGGTGTTTTTAGAAGCATGTGTGAGCGGAGGATAACCGGATGGGTTTTGAGGATTATAAGATGGATTTGGCATTTGTCCATAAGGAGGTTGTTGTGGATCTTGAGGATTGTGTCCTCCTGAGAACTGTGGATTTCCTAGAAAAGGGATGTTCCATGGATTGGGTGTGGTAGACAAATTTTGTCCATATGGTTGATGGTAAGCTCCGGATTGAGGCTGCCCCCTAGCATGAGGGTGCCCTCCAAATGGAAGTTGTCCTCCGGTGGGAGGATTCCCCCCAGCTTGAGGTAGAGTTCCCATAATTTGAGAACCAGACGTAAATGACTGACCGGTACCGATGAACAGATTAAGACCACCGAGACCAATTCCTCCGGGTTGTTGTATAGGTATGGAACTTCCCGGTATAACTTGGGTAGTAGTGGCAGTGGAAGAATTCAGTGCTCTATACCCAAAAGGGAGTGATGATGAAGCTCTAGGTGTTACAGGTGTGCCAATTGCAGCTTGGCTAACCACCGCATTACCGGCATGAATAGTCAGAATGTGAGGGACCATTGTAGAATGGGCTATCTGGAGAGGAAAAGTAGACCTTGGGCCAACAGACAATGTGTTCAGACCAATGGACGGTGTGGCTGAAAAAACGGTAGTACCGGTAAAATGGTTTTAAGGGCACGGTGTAGGTGATAGGCGCGTCGGCACCTATTCCTGCTCCATAAAGATCCTTCACCATGCGCGGTGGACTTCGAATAATGTCTATGGTCCAAAAGGGGTCATCGACTAAAGGGTTTGAATGAGACCCAGTCAGAATGTCAGAAGGATTGACGACGACAAATTCACCGACTGAATTCAGTTGGAGAACACGTTGCTCATATCCCTCCAGAATGCGAAAAGCTTCCGGAGACTCTGAAACAATTTGAAAATTCTCTAAAGGAGTGGGAACTTCTTCTTGGGAGGTTGTAGTGTCTTGAACCTCGCTCTGTTGAGGATATTCCTCCATAGAATGAGGGGGTAAATGGGTGTTCCCTTCCATATTTTCTAGAGGAAGTCCCTGTAGCCTCCGCGAACGATGTGGAGGGTCAATGTTGGTGAAAAAGAGTCGGTGAAAAATATCTATGGCCAACTACCGAAAAGAAACAACATATGCTAATAGAATCTAAGAATCACAACCAAGCAAACAGGACCTTCTCTCGATGACCGTACTAGTTGGTGATGAAATCCAACGTNCCATATGGTTGATGGTAAGCTCCGGATTGAGGCTGCCCCCTAGCATGAGGGTGCCCTCCAAATGGAAGTTGTCCTCCGGTGGGAGGATTCCCCCCAGCTTGAGGTAGAGTTCCCAGAATTTGAGAACCAGATGTAAATGACTGACCGGTACCGCTGAACAGATTAAGACCACCGAGACCAATTCCTCCGGGTTTTTGTATAGGTATGGAACTTCCCGGTATAACTTGGGTAGTAGTGGCAGTGGAAGAATTCAGTGCTCTATACCCAAAATGGAGTGATGATGAAGGTCTAGGTGTTACAGGTGTGCCAATTGCAGCTTGGCTAACCACCGCATTACCGGCAGGAATAGTCAGAATGTGAGGGACCATTGTAGAATGGGCTATCTGGAGAGAAAAAGTAGACCTTGGGCCAACAGACAATGTGTTCAGACCAATGGACAGTGTGGCTGAAAAAACGATAGTACCGGTAAAATGGTTTTAAGGGCACGGTGTAGGTGATAGGCGCGTCGGCACCTATTCCTGCTCCATAAAGATCCCGCACCATGCGCGGTGGACTTCGAATAATGTCTATGGTCCAAAAGGGGTCATCGACTAAAGGGTTTGAATGAGACCCAGTCGGAATGTCAGAAGGATTGACGACGACAAATTCACCGACTGAATTCAGTTGGAGAACACGTTGCTCATATCCCTCCAGAATGCGAAAAGCTTCCAGAGACTCTGAAACAATTTGAAAATTCTCTAAAGGAGTGGGAACTTCTTCTTGGGAGTTTGTAGTGTCTTGAACCTCGCTCTGTTGAGGATATTCCTCCATAGAATGAGGGGGTAAAGGGGTGTTCCCTTCCATATTTTCTAGAGGAAGTCCCTGTAGCCTCCGCGAACGACGTGGAGGGTCAATGTTGGCGAAAAAGAGTCGGCGAAAAAGATCTATGGCCAACTACCGAAAAGAAACAACATACTCTAATAGAATCTAAGAATCACAACCAAGCAAACAGGACCTTCTCTCGATGACCGTACTAGTTGGTGATGAAATCCAACGTCGCATGATCAAGTCAAGAAGGGGCGGGGATATGGTGGAATAGTTACAATGGCGACCTGCTTAACGGACTTTCACCCTGGTGCAAGCTTCCACACAGTAATTGTAGATTTACCCTCCAAGGAGCCCGAGTGAGTTTGACCAATGTCTGCTCCAGGTACAATGAGACTTCCCTTCACCATCACCTTGTGTAAGACCCTAAAGATTATGGCTACTAAGGTTACCAATTCGCAATCAGCCCCTGGGTGGGTACAGTCGACAGTCCAGTCCGAACGTACGAGCAGGGTATCTAGCCCAAAATCAACTTGAAAGTATTCCACTCAACATTGTGGGTATACCTTTAAGCGATTCCCATAATATGACCTGACCACTATAATCAGTCAAACCACAAAGGGATAATCTCTGTATCTCTCCCGAATGCGACCTCGTGTGTAACCCCTATGTGAGAGGGGGATCCCAGGTAGACTTATACGACAATTGGATTTTACTCTCCCTAGCTCAGGATGCTAATGTTTGTTTTGGAAAATWTGGAKAKTTATGCTCACAGCCTAATCCAAAGTACTAATCYTAGTCTAYTGTTGGTGGAGGATCCTAGAAAAGAAAATGTTCTAGATAGTTTTTAATTAACGTTCATTTTATRGTTGTTCTTTACTCAAAAKGGGTGCATGGAAGTGAAGCRGATGGAATGATGACTCAGTCCCCAAAAATGTATCAAAGATGATAAGAAGTCATTTCTTTTCGATGAACATCTATTTAAGGGAGAGAGAGAGTTMTTTTCACTGACAAGCACTAATAAGGAATGTCCTCAAACAAATTTTCTTCAATCAAATCCGATGTGGTGCTAAAACTTTTTGGAAATACCTTCTAATATGAAAAATCAATCATGAAKATGTCTCTTTATTGTTTGTATGTGAATAATGATTAATTCRAAACAACACTTTTCCTGCCAATTATCTTTTCGGATCAAGGAAACTCAGAYAAACACAAGCAGGTTTCGTACAAACAATACACCATGTTGTTGCGATMAAAAACAAGAAGCAAAAGAAAAGGAAAAAACAAAGAAAAATCAAGCACTTCACACCAAAATAAATGTCGAAGAACAATGACCTCAACTAAAACAAAGAGGTTCGTAGACTTCTGATGTCCTTTACCAGAGTTTCTCATTCAGTCAAAAAGGAGAGAAAGACAGTGCATTGGTTTCAAACTCCGAACAGCAGAAAAACTCAACAGTAATGAAGAAGGATACAAAATCTAGATAGAAAGGTATTTGTTCCTCAGTGGGAAGGATGTCAAAGTTGAACGGGAAGAAGTGTTGACTCACAGAGAGGCTCGGCAAGTGAAACACAGAGGTTAGACCCTGAAAAAAGAGCAATTCTGGAAAGGTTTTTGGCCAAAAGAGGGTTGGCGCTCTATTGTAAAGGGAAAGGAGCATTATAGCACTCTGTGTAAGGAAGTCAAGGAGTGTTGGCTCTCTATTAACACAGCCACAGGGGCACCAGGTTCAAAAATCTCCTAAAAATGTTAAAAAATCCAAAAATTGTAGTCTAGTCTCGGCAATCAAGCTGAGTGTAATGGGGTAGGGAGTCAATCAGCTCATGAAATCAATCAAAAATGGGTGAACCAGGTCTGAAAACAATCAAGGGKTAAKACAAGGTCTATGAGGAGAAATCAAAACAAAAAGGTTTCGATTTGAGGMATCCCCAGCRGAGTCGCCAATTTCTRTTGAAGGAAAATCTCCCTGCGGACAGGTAGATCTCCTCTTGAGAGCTAGACTCTTAACTCTTAAGATAGAMGATGCTTAACGTGGACACTGACTTCCTTTCAGATCTATACAAACTAATGCATGAGGAGGAAGGAGAACAKAAGTACCTTTTTACCGACRTTTGTCCCTGCACACTCCGAGTTGAGCTCCGATCTTTCGCTTCCTCGATGAGCCCTGTAGACAAACAATAGTACAAACACTTCCTACTCTATTGATATTAGCTCGAAAATAGATCTATCTATCAGAGATAAGTTCATGTACAATTAGACACAAACTAGAAAGAAACAGGCCAAGTGTGTCATATTAATGAGAACAATGACAGAAGTAGCTTACAACTATAGGTGTGAATGCGACAGCTTCGTCAAGTCCCCTTTGTCTAACCCTTTCTCAAAAGGTCCACGATCTGGTTGACAGCAGCTTCACTGATTACTCTCCTCCAGTTCACCGTGTGTTTCCTATGAGATCATAGGTTTCATGCTTGCAATTCTTCCCCCTTTCCACCATCATAAAGCCTGCTTCTATAGGTTAGGAGAGGCTTAACCTCTTGAGGTATATTTAGATTAGGTTGAGCAATTCCCTCCTTAGATCAGGGATATTCTCCTAAGATCATGATTGAACCAAGAATTCGAATGCAACTGCCTTCCAAACTTGAAAGATCCTCCCCTTATTTTCCTCAACAGACCAACTACTGCCTAGATTAGGCAACGCTCCCTCAAAAGGGGCATCAGGGCACTATAACGCTCCCTAGTAGGCTCAAGGGAAGTGCCAGCGCTTCAAATACTTGTAACACTCCTTTAGAGGGGTGATTCGGTGTTATAACGCTCCCCAGCACCTTGTAGGGGAGCGTCAGCGCTCCTAAGGCTGATGTAGGGGAGTGCTCTCCCCTAAAACTCTAGTTCGAGAGCTCTTTTCAGGTGGTAAGAGATTCCTGACTCTATTTAACCATCCTTATTCCTCCAAATTAGGTGTTTTAGGTATTCTAAATGCCTCTTTGGTGTCGTCATCATGGAAGTATGCTTTGTTTGACATTTGTGACACTTTTGAACAACATGCGACACTTGCGACAGTTGTGAGGAACATGTGATACTTACAAAAGTTGAGAGGAACATGCGACACTTATCAAATCGAGTAATAGTTATGTGTAACATATGGCGCATAGAGCATAAAAGGCAGAAGAACAGAAAGTGCAAGGGGTGTGCAGAAGACACTGATGCAAGCAGGGCAAAGTAGTGTCACAGAACAGCGACAAGGTTGGTAAGCCATTGAATAACTTTATATCGCTGTAATAAGTTTTAGTAACAAAGAATTTATAATTCAGGGTGGTTGGGAGGTGCTGGGGATGACTGGTTTCCTCAGAGGTTCAAGTGGGTGCTTGAACACAGGGAGTTGGTGCTTCNTTTGTCCCTGCACACTCCGAGTTGAGCTCCGATCTTTCGCTTCCTCGATGAGCCCTGTAGACAAACAATAGTACAAACACTTCCTACTCTATTGATATTAGCTCGAAAATAGATCTATCTATCAGAGATAAGTTCATGTACAATTAGACACAAACTAGAAAGAAACAGGCCAAGTGTGTCATATTAATGAGAACAATGACAGAAGTAGCTTACAACTATAGGTGTGAATGCGACAGCTTCGTCAAGTCCCCTTTGTCTAACCCTTTCTCAAAAGGTCCACGATCTGGTTGACAGCAGCTTCACTGATTACTCTCCTCCAGTTCACCGTGTGTTTCCTATGAGATCATAGGTTTCATGCTTGCAATTCTTCCCCCTTTCCACCATCATAAAGCCTGCTTCTATAGGTTAGGAGAGGCTTAACCTCTTGAGGTATATTTAGATTAGGTTGAGCAATTCCCTCCTTAGATCAGGGATATTCTCCTAAGATCATGATTGAACCAAGAATTCGAATGCAACTGCCTTCCAAACTTGAAAGATCCTCCCCTTATTTTCCTCAACAGACCAACTACTGCCTAGATTAGGCAGCGCTCCCTCAAAAGGGGCATCAGGGCGCTATAACGCTCCCTAGTAGGCTCAAGGGAAGCGCCAGCGCTTCAAATACTTGTAGCGCTCCTTTAGAGGGGTGATTCGGTGTTATAACGCTCCCCAGCACCTTGTAGGGGAGTGTCAGCGCTCCTAAGGCTGATGTAGGGGAGCGCTCTCCCCTAAAACTCTAGTTCGAGAGCTCTTTTCAGGTGGTAAGAGATTCCTGACTCTAGTTAACCATCCTTATTCCTCCAAATTAGGTGTTTTAGGTATTCTAAATGCCTCTTTGGTTTCGTCGTCATGGAAGTATGCTTTGTTTGATATTTGTGACACTTTTGAACAACATGCGACACTTGCGACAGTTGTGAGGAACATGCGACACTTACGACAGTTGAGAGGAACATGCGACACTTATCAAATCGAGTAATAGTTATGTGTAACATATGGCGCATAGAGCATAAAAGGAAGAAGAACAGAAAGTGCAAGGGGTGTGCAGAAGACACTGATGCAGATAGGGCAAAGTAGTGTCACAGAACAGCGACAAGGCTGGTAAGCCATTGAATAACTTTATATCATTGTAATAAGTTTTAGTAACAAAGAATTTATAATTCAGGGTGGTTGGGAGGTGCTGGGGATGACTGGTTTCCTCAGAGGTTCAAGTGGGTGCTTGAACACAGGGAGTTGGTGCTTCNAATGTAAATAATACTTATCATATAAAGAAAAAGAGGTTTTTACCCTGTATGGGTTTCCTCGGGAAATATCTGTCTCTGTGTTTCTCATATATGTGATTGATGTTGAATGTTCCATTGTTTATTTCCCTGCATTATTGTCATCATCATTGAGTGCCTTGTAAAGTTTTTTTTTAAAAGAAGCATAATTGTTTAAGCACGGTAATAACTGATTCACCCCCCCTCTCATTTGTCCAACAAAGCTCATATGGCCCCTCCCCTCCTCCTCACATCACTCTCAATTGATCCCCAATACCGAATCTATAAAATAGAAAATAATCGAAAGAAACATCCTAGTAAGATTAATGCATAGAAACTACAAAAACAAAAATTAATGAAGGTAGATAAAATTATGTGTTTGTAAATGATATTTTTAGTTTACCACATACTTTAGTATATTTGCAACTATTTTCAGGTTTCACATAATAATTAAACAACATGTAACATAGGATATCAAAACGTCGCGTAAAACTTAAAAGCATGTAATTAACCCATGGCATTATAAGTAAATCATTTTAAGAGAATAATTCATACAAATTAAAATATATAGTCACGTGCCTAATCCAACTCAACATCTGTGTAATCATTTATATTTTGTATCTTGATCTTCTTCATCGAACTTGACATCTGTATCATCATCTGGGTCAGGAACGGTGTTTAAAGGATGGACGATATCATCATCATCATCATCAATGTCATTTTCGATCATATTTTCATCGATATTATCATCAAGAATTGCAATATTGTCTCCTATGCCTGGATCATGATCTTCTTCATCTTCTTTGTCTGTCGACCCTACATGATCTTCCAGTTCTGTTTGATCTAGCGAATCATCTTCTTGATCTTCAATATCATCTTCTTCCTATAAATGAGTATACTTAATTGGCCTTCCTCTTGGATCATATCTAACAACAAATGACCAATCCCTCTCACCTGGAACATTTGAGTAAAAGACCTGTTCACATTTGCTTGGAAAAACATAGCGATCATGTTCTCTTTCAAACATCATTGTTTTAATCATTGGAAATCCTTTGGAATGTTGAATAATTGTTCTTTCCTCATCGCGTTCATGCATTCGTAACCTATACCATTTGGCATCGAACATAACTAATATGAAGGAATTAAAGTCACACTCAAGTATATCGTTTAAATACCCATAGTATCTATTTTCAAATTCTCGGGGATGTTTGTCAGTCCTAGAGGAAACATTAGTGACCTAGAATACTACAGTTATCCCACTATCAGAAGTTTTATTGGTTTCATCCAATTGTTTGATGCAAAATTTACGACCATTGCACCACATAGCCTTGTGGTGTTTCAACTGCAATATGCTAGATATGTAAAAGATGCATTGTCAATTAATAAATTAACATATATATTTATATAACTGGGAAAGTATCTAAAAATGCCAGTACACATGTAGTCACATTAATATAATATAAAATAATTGAATAAAATGGGTGAATTTGCTTTCTTGTCCATCTTTCAAACCATATGCTAAATCAATTTCCCTTTGCGTAACATTGGCATCTCTGTTACGACGAGCTTCTCTAACCAATTCAGACAATCGTTGCCATGATAACCTACCTCCATGATGGTGTTTACTTCTTTCAATCCATACATTCATCTAGTCAAGATTGTTTGCAAGTATAAATGCAGTGCATCCCACTCTTGAGAAACTGAATCAAAAAATCATAATTCACTAATATTAAATATTAGTTATAATGTCCATAGTTATAAATATTAATAATTTATGAAATAACAGATATTAATATATTAATGAGTATGATCATATACACAAAAAATGAAACTTTATATGTATTATTAATATAAATATTCACAATTATTAATATATTACCTCTCATTTTTTTCATTCTACCTTTCCCCAACATGTGCTCATGATCTTCATTTTTTTTTATTGAGTTCACATCCCAAATGTGATCCACTACATGCATAGTTGGCACTGCTAATTTAGAAAGATAATAACTAATATAAATCATGGATTGATATACCATATATCCCTCCACCATAGAACCCTCAGGACGTGCTCTTTGTCTAACCAACGCCT
>JZKD02S2063154.1:33422-52259 GCA_000966675.3 Picea glauca
TGAAGTTTTGGGTTCAAGAAGATCTTGTATTCGAAGATTTTCCTCCTTAGGTTGTTGGAAGACCCGATGTCCATAACAGACCTCTACATTTCCTCACCCGTTCTTCCCCCTACTCATCACTATACTACAACTTACTGACTAAAGTTAGATCAAGACCTCATATGCTTATGCATGCTAGTCCAGTTTTTCTGAGTTAAAGAGCTATAATCCCGAGACTACATCCATTAGACCACCCTTAAATTCATTCATTGTGACATAAAACTTATGGGTATTGGGATTACCTCTGTTGCAATCTAGAGGTGAATTCTAGTGCTAACACAAACTTTTTAAAAGCATTATATGAAAATTAATAATTATAATAATCTAACTTTAAGTTCACGGCCAAACCAGACACCAAATTGGTGTATGACACCCCCTTGTTTGTGGGACAAGGGACCCCCTCCACGTAGGGATTTGACTGTTAAAGTCTATGGAGGTATACATATCCTAACCCTCTCTAGATTTGAACTTGTGACTTCTTTGGAGGAAACACATGAAGGATGGTAATATGCATATGAATTATGGATGACAAAGGCATATGATTCACATTAACTAGTATGCATTCTTTTCAAGGGCACATAGTGAGCATTTTCATCAACTGGATCAGAGAAATACTAAGAAATAAATAAATAAAAAGCACACGAAGTGCCCTCTAGCATTCATATATAGTCACTCTTAGATGGAGGAGAAAATATGGACACTAGTGTGCTTGATGGATTAATTGTATAACATTTATCTTGGTTGTTTTTATAGTCAATAAGTTTATGATATGAGAAAGATTAATTGTGTAACATTTATCTTGGTTGTTTGTATTGTCAATAAGTCTATGTTATATGGAAATGACTTTTATGATGCTCTAACACTTTGAATAAGGAAAATATATTCATGTCACTTAATTACACAAATTGCCATGGCAATTAAGATGCATGAAAAGTCTTTTTATTTTAGATTAATTTAGATGACGATTGATCTAGATTCGATCATTATATTATTTTTTATCTATCTCGATGCTTTCAGAGTGAATGAAAATGGAGGAATCAACTTGTAGGGTGATTTTAACATTAGGTCCTAGTTTAGAAAATTGGGGTTTGAAACTTTTCAGAGCCATTTTGAGGCATCGAATGTAATTTTTTGGGTTAAAACTTTTTATAGCTTTAGCTAGGGACCCTTGAAACTGTTCTAGACAATGAGACCTTTCCAACGATGCAAAATTCGTGTCAATCAGAGCTTGTATGCAAAATTTATCCCTCCCGCACGTTGACCCATCATGTTGACCACCATGGTACGATTGGATGCCACGTCAGCCCCCATTACTCACACATATGGGGCTATCCACATATGGATTCAAGAAGATTCTATAAGGTCCAAAACCTTATCACAATAGAGGGTTGAGGAAGCCAAAATCCTACCCCTAGATGGCTATCAGGTGATGTTAAATACTGAGTCGCTAGGAGGAGAAGCGGTTCCATTATTGAGCATTGTATTTTGTTCCAAAGTTGAGAAGATCACCTAGGAGTGGTATTTTAAGAGAAAAACAGAGGAGGAGATATTTTGTAGTAGTCATACAAGCCATAGTGTCAAAGGAAACTCCACAGAGAGTGCCACTTTCTTTGTAGTACTTGCAATTGAAAAAGAGAGAGCATAGCAACCTCACCTTCTAGCTAGGTTTTCTCTTGTATTCGTGTGTCCCAAGTTATATCTTGTGTTTATTTGTGGATGGTGTGTGAGTATTTATTTGTGTTCTTTATTTTTTGCATTTCATCTATTTCATACATTTTAGGCAGAAAACTAGTAATTAAAGAATATCGGATCTAAAAGAAATTAACCTTCGCAGTAAAGATTTTAGTGTTTTATTAGATATGTTTTGATGAATTGTCCATTGGAATATCCATGACAGTTTATAGATCAACGATCCAAGCATCATGCATACAAGTTTCTCAATGGATTAGATGGTATCCTTGAAAGTAGTGTATTTTTCTTGGACTAAGGAACTACATGATCAATGACATGAAATGATATCTATGTAGATTCCTTACAACTATCTTCTATGTTATGCCACCATATGAGTTGGAAATCATGATAAACTTGTTTTTTCCAATATAGTTTCAAGACTTTAGTCCATAAGCTTAATATTCTCATTGTTTTCCCAATCTTTTTTAAATCAATTTTGGTTGAATTCCTTTTTTTGTTAAGAGAGTGTAATGTATCATGATTCCACGCTTTGCCATTGGTTCTTGCTAAATCCAAAATTCCTCACACACTTAAGGGAAGAATGAGGGTGATCTCACCTTATTCCCTTGAATTCTTGGATGGAATGCGACTCGACAGCCACTGCATACATGTTATCCCCTACCCTAACCTCCCTACTTTGGATATTTAGGAGTTAGTTAATTAATGTATGAGGGCATCTTCTTTGAAACAAGTCTCATTAGGTAGTTAGTGTATAGTTACTCAATGTAAAAGGGCCATCTTTATTAAACCAGTCTCATTATGTGATTAGTACTCATTAGTAATGGGACCACAAGTAGTTAGGGTTTTGATAGAGGGAAACTATTTATATAGATAGAGGGAAGCTATGTAATGTTTTGTCAAAGTGACGTTATTGTATTGGAGATTTACTCAATGGGAGGTTTTCCTCTTAAAGATGTCTATGAACAATGTTCTCTCTTGAGATATCATTTTTTTTTGGATTAGCCACGTATTCAAATTCATTCAACTATGAACATTTCCCATGAGTTCCATTAACTAATGGCCAATTTCTCATGAGTTAGAATACTCCTGTAACATCTCAGTTTTAACCCTTATGAACTAAGAATGTATTATGTAATTATGACTTAGGTTGGTGATCCAGTAAAGTTGAAAAGGGGCTAGAGTACCTAGGAAATGTAATACTTCATATACATTAATAAAATACACCGTTGGCTGCAAGACAAACAAGGAAAAAAGAGATAGGGGGCTATGATTCCACGAGAGGGGGGGGGCTTGAGGGGATAAGTCTTTTTATTATTATTTTATTTACCCATTTTTGTTTTAATGGAGAATAACAGTTACATGAGCTTCTTTGGGGGGAGGCCAAGTGGTTCCTTAATTCTAAGAATTACTTAAACCCGTCCTTGGTCTGTTTGGTTGGTTCTCACTCTCGTTCTCATTCTCGTTCTTGTTCTTTTGTTTGCTTCTTCCTTTTCCTTCACCTAGTTGGACTGAATTCATGTGCTCTTGGTCTGAGCATGGATACGAATGGTTGTTTGGGTGGATCTTGGTTAATTTTTCTCACACCTGTGAATCTTGAGAGTCCCAACATGGAAATTCTTGACTAGAAGCACTAGAGCCCTAGAAGGAGATGGACATCCCGAGGGACTGCATGGCAGAGAAGGGGGTCCATTCTCTTGGGTTGTGTAGGCTGGGTAGAAGAGAACTGGTGTACTTTGGATTGTTGTGAGTGTTGAAAGGTATGTGATAGATTGAGTGTTGAAAGGTCTGTGATAGCTTGAGTGTTGAAAGGCATGTTAGTTATGAGATTGATGGCAGTTTGGATAGAATTTTTCACAACTGAGAATCCTTGGAATTCTAGTAGGGAGATTTCCTGACCAGTAGCACCGGAGCCTAGAGAGAAATGGCATAGCCTGAGGGACTGCATGGTGGAGACGGGTGTCTGTTTCTTTGGGTTGTGCAGGCTGAGGGGGAAAGAGAGATGGAAATTTGGATTTGTTGTGAGGTTGGGAAACTTGTGAGCTATTTAGTCAACTGCTGTGTGTTTTAGATTTGGCCTAGGACCTGTCCTTCTGGATTCATAGCCCTGGCTCAAGGGTGACCTACTGTTGAGAGTAAAGGGACATCAACGTCTATGGTTGGGAGGAACATCCTTGGTCTGCAGCCAGTTAGTGGATGTTTACTTGCAAAGATAAGTGATCTCTGTGTTTTTTGTATAATGTTATTCTGTTGTGTATTTAATTATCTTTGAGATATGTGTTTTGAATGTGCCTGTCAACTGGTTATTTGTTGTGCGTGGCATGTTTTTTTCTTCTTTACGTTGTAGCATGAATCTTGTCTTATGCATTTGGTTTTCATGCCTCTAACGTTCAAGAACAGTCCTTTGATTTTGAGATAAAATGAAAAAACTGAGTCTTGGGACTGCAACGTGCCTCGCCTGTTGGTGGTTGGGTGTGTTGTAGTCAGATTAAGTGGCGTAGACCGTCCTGTGGGTGGTTGGGTATGTTACAAATTGGTATCAAAGCCCAGTTTCCAACACTGAGCTTGGATGGGCTGTGTAAGTTGAAATTGTAGTGCAATTTCATAGAGAATTTAAGTTACAGAGTGCTAGGAAGGAGTTGAGAGAACATCTTGACTGTTTTCATAATCTCATGAAGTTTAGCGGTTCGAGAAAGCTAACAGAAGAAAGAAACCACAACAACCGTGGTTTTGGACCACAAAGTTTAGATTTGGGCCATTGGATCTATTTGGGAGAAGATAGATCCCTCACAGTCATCGGATCTGGGGAAGTAGCGCGGTTGTTAACCCCTCAAGTCCTTCGGTCTTAGCTGCTTTGGAAATTTTTGAGTCTTTGACAGAGAGGAGGAAAAAGCCCCGAAGCTCCGAAGTCCCAGAGTAAATATATACTGTAGATCATTTGGGAGAAGGTGAATCGTTGGATCCCCAAGTGGTTTGATAGTTCGACACTACGAGGAAATTTATTTATGGTTGCGTGGAGGGAAGAGTTCCATGAAGTCCCAAAGTCCGGAACCAATCTGGATTGTCATGTTTGTGGACACATGTCCGCAGATTAGCAAGTATTTGAGAATTCATCGTTCAAGAGATTTGTGGTGTAGAGTGGAGAAGTATCCCGAATCCCAAAGCATCAAAGCTTCAGAGAGCACCTGTTCGGGATTTCGCTGATTCAATGTTCGACAATTCAGGGGTTGGGTGGCGTTTGGTAGAAAAAACCTCTGAAGCCCAAAATTTTGAAGATCCGGAGCCCCGAAGCTCCAGATAGCGTATGTTCAGAAATTCGACGTTCGGGTGTTTTGAAGTGTTATAGTGTGAAGTCTTCTGAAGCCTGAAGCACCAAAGTATTAAATCTATGAAGAGCGGAAGTTTGGGGACTCAGACACTTCGACATTCAAGGGAAATATTGTGTTGTGTTGCGAAAACCTCCGAAGCCCAGAGTCCCGGAGCTCTTACCGACCGTGGATCTCAGTCAGGAGCGTGGACCGTTGATTCTTGAAACCTTTGGGGGTTTGCCAGATTGGTGTTCAGAGGAAGTGAAGTGTTGTGAAATAAGATCCTTCAAATCTTGGAGTATCGAAGTCTTGGAGAGAGAGAGTGACGTGGCATGATGACGTCACCTAGGGTGATGTGGACCCACTTATGCATGCCACGTGTCAACTTGATTTGTGCCTTTTATAGACCTTATGTGCCAGTTGGAACTCAACACGTGTCACTCGTCGATTTGTCCATGTGTCATCCCCATATTTTGACACGTAGCACCCCTGGTGCGCAGTGATAAGAAGACCCCAAGAGTTCAAATTTTTTTCGTTCAGGAGTTTTCAAGTGAAAAATTGTAAAGACCTTCGAAGTGCGAAGCTCCAGAGAGCCTCTCCGGGAGTTCTCCATTTAGACATTCGGGAGAAATAAGATGTTAAGTTAGTGAATCTCCCGAAGCCCGAAGTTTCGAGGTACCGAAGTCTCGAAGCTCCGGGGCACACCTGTTCAAAAGTTCATCATTTGGGAAATGTGTTGTGTTATGCTGAGAATTTCTCTGAAGTCCTGAAGCTCTGGAGAAACGAAGTAGTAAAGCTCCAGAGAGCGAGGGTTCGAGAGTTCGTAGTTCGGTGTTTGGGTGTTTTGAAGTGTTATGGTGTGAGATCCTTTGAAGTCCCGAAGTCCTAAATATTCGGAGCCCCAGAGTCCCGAAGCTCCAGATAAGCGCTTTTCATCTAAGCGCATGGTCATAGTCGTGGTCACGTGGAACTTGGTTTGAAGGAAGCACCTTTGTAGTTTTCGAATTTTGGTATCAACTAAGAGGGATGAAAGTGGTTTTTCAGGGATCCCTAACTTTTAGCTCCGATATCCGATTGGGGAAAGAGTATAGTAATTGGAAAGTTGATTCAGAGGATTTAGAGGAAAATAACAGGGGACTGTAATAATAGGAATATTGATATAATTTTATTCATGAATTAAAAAGAAAATGTACCTGTAAATTTAATTGACAATTTTGTAGGATATGTATAATTCTAACTAGATGATTTCTTGTAGGTTGTCAGGATTAGAGGTATAATCAGATCAATTCCAGTCTAGGATCATATGTTAGGGTCATGGAGGCATGACAAAAATTACAGGAGTTGGGTGAGGCAATCAAGAGCTATAGAAAAAGTAATGAAATGTGGACAAAGAACTCAAGAATAGTGGAACCAAAGTATTAGTCAACAATCACAAAATCTGAATAAACTGTAGGTACAACAAAAGCAAGAGTCTTCACATAGGATATGAAGCTAGCAGGTTAAAGATGTCATGGATGGGCATAAAAGGAAAAGTATGACTGCCTAGCCTTGAAGGAAGAGAGGTTTAGACAGTTGCAAAGCTTAAGTGTGAAACAAATCCACTATTGATATCAAAGTTAACAATGGAAACATGATGCCAATGCAGAGAAATTGAATGCTCTCTCACTTGAAAAGTGTCACTAAATGAAAATGGACTTCCATTTGGGAATGGTATTAAGTGTGAAAGGTATGGTTTCACAGGGAAATGTTATTAAATTAATCTAATGGATAACTAGGAGTAATCGTATTTGATTCAAGAATGTTGTAGTAGAGTGATGGAATTTTTGAGCTACTTCATTCCAGGGTGCTGGAATGTTTCATAAAGGTAAAGTTGGATATGACTTCCTAGGAGAGGCTGTTAAAAATAGAACACATTCATTGGATTGAAAAATGGCCAAGTGGAACTTGACTGGAAAGTGTTCAGACCAGGGAACCATAGTGCATATGAGTAGAATGGAAGCACACAAGGTAGAAAGGATCTGAAGGAGTTCAAGGACAACCAACTACAACATAAATAGATAAATAAATAAGTGAATTAAAACATAAATGCACTAGAGTGCATGAGGCATATAATGAAGTTCAAATTCATATGCATTGATATGCATGCTGCCAGTAAATGCTTGGTGCTTATGGATGTGTAATTGCACATGATTGGATATGCATATCACATGCTTGTGAACTTAGAATAGTCTTTTATTATGAAATAATGTTTGAGTATGACTAATGATGGATTATGTATTCAAGAAAAATGATATAGCATGGTTAAAGATGTGGATGTTGTTGTTGCTTATGATTTCCATCTAGGTGAAGACCCATGAGGGTGGCAGGAATGGTGATCAAAATGATGAAGGAGGAAGTCTGTGAGCTTCTACAAATATCAATTGGTCTGTTAGAAACAAGTAGGTTGATAACAACCAGACAATCATGCCTTTAGTTTTGTTGATGCATACATGTTGAAGGGGATTGAGGTAAGAATTACCTCAGTTAATTTTCAATATTTAAATTGATATGTAATGGCCAAAGGCCTAGAGTATGTAAATGTTGTTGATGCTAGAATTCATTTAGATAAAATGTTGGTTGCATATTATGTTATGATTGGTTATGGGATCATAACCGGGTTAATTCAGAAGACATACTCCTTCTATAACAATATATATCCATAGAGTTAGTCACGTGTGAGATCATAATATGGTTGGATATGGAAAGGCTATAGCATTATGTGAGTGCTCAATGGTATCTACTGTATATCTGATGTTTGGACTGCAACCTCCTTGCCGACACTGAAGAGCACTTAAGAATTATATTCTTGGTGTTGTGTTTGGGTTGAAAAGGAAGGTATCCAAATAGTCAGGAAATTAGTAGGAAGTGTGTGGATGATGTGTTGAGGCGTTGGCCAGACCTTCCAACTCATCGTGGTGGAATGCATGACATAGTTTTGTTGTATTATGTAGCCAATGCATGGATGCATTGTATAGATGTGGCCATGGGTATTGACACATTGATTGTTATTTTATTTAGTAATTAATTGTTGCATTATGAAAATCTTGTGGTGATAAAAATATGTAATTATGGATAGATGCATTATAGGTGATTGGATTATTGTTTGTTACAATTCCAAGATCAATTTTTGGATCTATTTAAAACATTACAAGTGATATTACAGGAATCATTGAATGCATTTGGGTGAATGCTTGTATATATTATATAACATAGAAATGATTATGCTAGCAGCTGAAATGATGTGAGTATTGCTAACTCATGAAGTTGAAAACACTTCAGGAACTGTTAGATATTACAACAAGAAAGTTGCAAGTTAAGTAGCTACATAATGACAAATTACAGAAAATCTTTGTTGGGGGGGAACAAAGTGATAGAAATATTTCTGGATTGAAGAGAGAAGATATTAGTTGATAATACAAGTGTAAAGAATGATGGGTTCATTCCATTCAATATTTGAATTCAATTTAATGTCAAGAACTAATGGAGGTAATTGAATTGTAGTTGTAAACAATTCTGAGATCACGTGTTACCATATATATATATATATATATATAGCTTGTACATGAGATATTGACAATTTGTTTGGCTGAGGAATGTTGAAATTGAAGGAAGAAAGGATCTTGGATATGGCAGTGTTGTAAGCCCATAAAGAATACCAATGCCTATTATAATTTAATAAATTATTGACAAATTGTTTTGGTTGAATGTAAATTAAGAAAATTGCAGGTAGGATGGTATTGAATATGGCAGGGATGTAATCCCATAAGGAAGACTGATATCTATGACTGCAGATCCAAACATTATGAGCAAAAATCTCATGCTTGGAAAATTTTGTTTTCCTGTATAAAACATATTTGGCATTTATGATTGAAAATGGTTATAATGATATCTCATGATGACTGTATGTGTATAATACAGATGAGATGTTGGATATGCTAGCTGGAAAGCATGGAAAAGTCTATTGTTGTGACATGAGAACCCTGTGTCCCTAGAAATATTCTTTTGCAAGGAAGCCTTGGTCAGGCAAGATGGATCACCTGAGGGACTGTATAGCAGAGAAGGGGATGCTTGAGCCTGGGCCTAGAAGGTGAGGGACCATGAGGAAGAGTAGACTTTGATAGTTCTTGTAAATTATTGGTTGGGATCATGCACACAATGGGTATGTCAGGGAAAACAGTGAGCCAAGTTAACGAGACAACTATATGGATGCAAAACTATGAACTGCACAGATAAGTATTATACTGGATCATGAAAATTTACTCTTAGATTATGAACAAAAATAAAAAAAATTATGCACAAATTGTGAATTGACATGCTCATTGATTTGAAATTTTGTAGCAAAACGATGAATGTTGAGGATCTTGAAAAGTACCAGACTATGAAGGAAAAGAAGAAGGTGATGTTGGAGCAGTTGAATGACAAAGGCATGGAATGAAGAAAGTCCAATGGACTTGTTGCAACTGGAGTTCTGGAAGACACAACTCTAAAACTTCATGGCCGAGTGCACTGGAGCCCTGGAGAAAAGTGGAACAACCCGAGGGACTACATGGTGGAGAAAGGGGTTCATTTCTTTGGGTTGTGCAAGGCTGAGAGGGAAGGAGAGCTTGCTGGTTGGAACTGCTGTCAGAAATATAAATTCTAAAGATCATTATACATGTTTTGGGTCGGAATGCTTATGTATACATGTTAATTTTAGGCCATAGTTCCTATGTATATAAGATCTGGTTGGAATGCTTGTGGGGAATAAGGCCAAAGAGCCTAGATTTGTAATTTTAATAACATTGGAATGGTGTTGTGCATTGAGGACAGTGCCAAAATAAGGGGAGGGGGATGTAGCATCTTGATTTTAACCCTTATGAACTAAGAATGTATTATGTAATTATGACTTAGGTTGGTGAGCCAGTAAAGTTGAAAAGGGGCCAGAGTGCCTCNTGGGTTGTGCAGGCTGAGGGGGAAAGAGAGATGGAAATTTGGATTTGTTGTGAGGTTGGGAAACTTGTGAGCTATTTAGTCAACTGCTGTGTGTTTTAGATTTGGCCTAGGACCTGTCCTTCTGGATTCATAGCCCTGGCTCAAGGGTGACCTACTGTTGAGAGTAAAGGGACATCAACGTCTATGGTTGGGAGGAACATCCTTGGTCTGCAGCCAGTTAGTGGATGTTTACTTGCAAAGATAAGTGATCTCTGTGTTTTTTGTATAATGTTATTCTGTTGTGTATTTAATTATCTTTGAGATATGTGTTTTGAATGTGCCTGTCAACTGGTTATTTGTTGTGCGTGGCATGTTTTTTTCTTCTTTACGTTGTAGCATGAATCTTGTCTTATGCATTTGGTTTTCATGCCTCTAACGTTCAAGAACAGTCCTTTGATTTTGAGATAAAATGAAAAAACTGAGTCTTGGGACTGCAACGTGCCTCGCCTGTTGGTGGTTGGGTGTGTTGTAGTCAGATTAAGTGGCGTAGACCGTCCTGTGGGTGGTTGGGTATGTTACAAATTGGTATCAAAGCCCAGTTTCCAACACTGAGCTTGGATGGGCTGTGTAAGTTGAAATTGTAGTGCAATTTCATAGAGAATTTAAGTTACAGAGTGCTAGGAAGGAGTTGAGAGAACATCTTGACTGTTTTCATAATCTCATGAAGTTTAGCGGTTCGAGAAAGCTAACAGAAGAAAGAAACCACAACAACCGTGGTTTTGGACCACAAAGTTTAGATTTGGGCCATTGGATCTATTTGGGAGAAGATAGATCCCTCACAGTCATCGGATCTGGGGAAGTAGCGCGGTTGTTAACCCCTCAAGTCCTTCGGTCTTAGCTGCTTTGGAAATTTTTGAGTCTTTGACAGAGAGGAGGAAAAAGCCCCGAAGCTCCGAAGTCCCAGAGTAAATATATACTGTAGATCATTTGGGAGAAGGTGAATCGTTGGATCCCCAAGTGGTTTGATAGTTCGACACTACGAGGAAATTTATTTATGGTTGCGTGGAGGGAAGAGTTCCATGAAGTCCCAAAGTCCGGAACCAATCTGGATTGTCATGTTTGTGGACACATGTCCGCAGATTAGCAAGTATTTGAGAATTCATCGTTCAAGAGATTTGTGGTGTAGAGTGGAGAAGTATCCCGAATCCCAAAGCATCAAAGCTTCAGAGAGCACCTGTTCGGGATTTCGCTGATTCAATGTTCGACAATTCAGGGGTTGGGTGGCGTTTGGTAGAAAAAACCTCTGAAGCCCAAAATTTTGAAGATCCGGAGCCCCGAAGCTCCAGATAGCGTATGTTCAGAAATTCGACGTTCGGGTGTTTTGAAGTGTTATAGTGTGAAGTCTTCTGAAGCCTGAAGCACCAAAGTATTAAATCTATGAAGAGCGGAAGTTTGGGGACTCAGACACTTCGACATTCAAGGGAAATATTGTGTTGTGTTGCGAAAACCTCCGAAGCCCAGAGTCCCGGAGCTCTTACCGACCGTGGATCTCAGTCAGGAGCGTGGACCGTTGATTCTTGAAACCTTTGGGGGTTTGCCAGATTGGTGTTCAGAGGAAGTGAAGTGTTGTGAAATAAGATCCTTCAAATCTTGGAGTATCGAAGTCTTGGAGAGAGAGAGTGACGTGGCATGATGACGTCACCTAGGGTGATGTGGACCCACTTATGCATGCCACGTGTCAACTTGATTTGTGCCTTTTATAGACCTTATGTGCCAGTTGGAACTCAACACGTGTCACTCGTCGATTTGTCCATGTGTCATCCCCATATTTTGACACGTAGCACCCCTGGTGCGCAGTGATAAGAAGACCCCAAGAGTTCAAATTTTTTTCGTTCAGGAGTTTTCAAGTGAAAAATTGTAAAGACCTTCGAAGTGCGAAGCTCCAGAGAGCCTCTCCGGGAGTTCTCCATTTAGACATTCGGGAGAAATAAGATGTTAAGTTAGTGAATCTCCCGAAGCCCGAAGTTTCGAGGTACCGAAGTCTCGAAGCTCCGGGGCACACCTGTTCAAAAGTTCATCATTTGGGAAATGTGTTGTGTTATGCTGAGAATTTCTCTGAAGTCCTGAAGCTCTGGAGAAACGAAGTAGTAAAGCTCCAGAGAGCGAGGGTTCGAGAGTTCGTAGTTCGGTGTTTGGGTGTTTTGAAGTGTTATGGTGTGAGATCCTTTGAAGTCCCGAAGTCCTAAATATTCGGAGCCCCAGAGTCCCGAAGCTCCAGATAAGCGCTTTTCATCTAAGCGCATGGTCATAGTCGTGGTCACGTGGAACTTGGTTTGAAGGAAGCACCTTTGTAGTTTTCGAATTTTGGTATCAACTAAGAGGGATGAAAGTGGTTTTTCAGGGATCCCTAACTTTTAGCTCCGATATCCGATTGGGGAAAGAGTATAGTAATTGGAAAGTTGATTCAGAGGATTTAGAGGAAAATAACAGGGGACTGTAATAATAGGAATATTGATATAATTTTATTCATGAATTAAAAAGAAAATGTACCTGTAAATTTAATTGACAATTTTGTAGGATATGTATAATTCTAACTAGATGATTTCTTGTAGGTTGTCAGGATTAGAGGTATAATCAGATCAATTCCAGTCTAGGATCATATGTTAGGGTCATGGAGGCATGACAAAAATTACAGGAGTTGGGTGAGGCAATCAAGAGCTATAGAAAAAGTAATGAAATGTGGACAAAGAACTCAAGAATAGTGGAACCAAAGTATTAGTCAACAATCACAAAATCTGAATAAACTGTAGGTACAACAAAAGCAAGAGTCTTCACATAGGATATGAAGCTAGCAGGTTAAAGATGTCATGGATGGGCATAAAAGGAAAAGTATGACTGCCTAGCCTTGAAGGAAGAGAGGTTTAGACAGTTGCAAAGCTTAAGTGTGAAACAAATCCACTATTGATATCAAAGTTAACAATGGAAACATGATGCCAATGCAGAGAAATTGAATGCTCTCTCACTTGAAAAGTGTCACTAAATGAAAATGGACTTCCATTTGGGAATGGTATTAAGTGTGAAAGGTATGGTTTCACAGGGAAATGTTATTAAATTAATCTAATGGATAACTAGGAGTAATCGTATTTGATTCAAGAATGTTGTAGTAGAGTGATGGAATTTTTGAGCTACTTCATTCCAGGGTGCTGGAATGTTTCATAAAGGTAAAGTTGGATATGACTTCCTAGGAGAGGCTGTTAAAAATAGAACACATTCATTGGATTGAAAAATGGCCAAGTGGAACTTGACTGGAAAGTGTTCAGACCAGGGAACCATAGTGCATATGAGTAGAATGGAAGCACACAAGGTAGAAAGGATCTGAAGGAGTTCAAGGACAACCAACTACAACATAAATAGATAAATAAATAAGTGAATTAAAACATAAATGCACTAGAGTGCATGAGGCATATAATGAAGTTCAAATTCATATGCATTGATATGCATGCTGCCAGTAAATGCTTGGTGCTTATGGATGTGTAATTGCACATGATTGGATATGCATATCACATGCTTGTGAACTTAGAATAGTCTTTTATTATGAAATAATGTTTGAGTATGACTAATGATGGATTATGTATTCAAGAAAAATGATATAGCATGGTTAAAGATGTGGATGTTGTTGTTGCTTATGATTTCCATCTAGGTGAAGACCCATGAGGGTGGCAGGAATGGTGATCAAAATGATGAAGGAGGAAGTCTGTGAGCTTCTACAAATATCAATTGGTCTGGTAGAAACAAGTAGGTTGATAACAACCAGACAATCATGCCTTTAGTTTTGTTGATGCATACATGTTGAAGGGGATTGAGGTAAGAATTCCCTCTGTTAATTTTCAATATTTAAATTGATATGTAATGGCCAAAGGCCTAGAGTATGTAAATGTTGTTGATGCTAGAATTCATTTAGATAAAATGTTGGTTGCATATTATGTATTGATTGGTTATGGGATCATAACCGGGTTAATTTAGGAGACATACTCCTTCTATAACAATATATATCCATAGAGTTAGTCACGTGTGAGATCATAATATGGTTGGATATGGAAAGGCTATAGCATTATGTGAGTGCTCAATGGTATCTATTGTATATCTGATGTTTGGACTGCAACCTCCTTGCCGACACTGAAGAGCACTTAAGAATTATATTCTTGGTGTTGTGTTTGGGTTGAAAAGGAAGGTATCCAAATAGTCAGGAAATTAGTAGGAAGTGTGTGGATGATGTGTTGAGGCGTTGGCCAGACCTTCCAACTCATCGTGGTGGAATGCATGACATAGTTTTGTTGTATTATGTAGCCAATGCATGGATGCATTGTATAGATGTGGCCATGGGTATTGACACATTGATTGTTATTTTATTTAGTAATTAATTGTTGCATTATGAAAATCTTGTGGTGATAAAAATATGTAATTATGGATAGATGCATTATAGGTGATTGGATTATTGTTTGTTACAATTCCAAGATCAATTTTTGGATCTATTTAAAACATTACAAGTGATATTACAGGAATCATTGAATGCATTTGGGTGAATGCTTGTATATATTATATAACATAGAAATGATTATGCTAGCAGCTGAAATGATGTGAGTATTGCTAACTCATGAAGTTGAAAACACTTCAGGAACTGTTAGATATTACAACAAGAAAGTTGCAAGTTAAGTAGCTACATAATGACAAATTACAGAAAATCTTTGTTGGGGGGGAACAAAGTGATAGAAATATTTCTGGATTGAAGAGAGAAGATATTAGTTGATAATACAAGTGTAAAGAATGATGGGTTCATTCCATTCAATATTTGAATTCAATTTAATGTCAAGAACTAATGGAGGTAATTGAATTGTAGTTGTAAACAATTCTGAGATCACGTGTTACCATATATATATATATATATATATAGCTTGTACATGAGATATTGACAATTTGTTTGGCTGAGGAATGTTGAAATTGAAGGAAGAAAGGATCTTGGATATGGCAGTGTTGTAAGCCCATAAAGAATACCAATGCCTATTATAATTTAATAAATTATTGACAAATTGTTTTGGTTGAATGTAAATTAAGAAAATTGCAGGTAGGATGGTATTGAATATGGCAGGGATGTAATCCCATAAGGAAGACTGATATCTATGACTGCAGATCCAAACATTATGAGCAAAAATCTCATGCTTGGAAAATTTTGTTTTCCTGTATAAAACATATTTGGCATTTATGATTGAAAATGGTTATAATGATATCTCATGATGACTGTATGTGTATAATACAGATGAGATGTTGGATATGCTAGCTGGAAAGCATGGAAAAGTCTATTGTTGTGACATGAGAACCCTGTGTCCCTAGAAATATTCTTTTGCAAGGAAGCCTTGGTCAGGCAAGATGGATCACCTGAGGGACTGTATAGCAGAGAAGGGGATGCTTGAGCCTGGGCCTAGAAGGTGAGGGACCATGAGGAAGAGTAGACTTTGATAGTTCTTGTAAATTATTGGTTGGGATCATGCACACAATGGGTATGTCAGGGAAAACAGTGAGCCAAGTTAACGAGACAACTATATGGATGCAAAACTATGAACTGCACAGATAAGTATTATACTGGATCATGAAAATTTACTCTTAGATTATGAACAAAAATAAAAAAAATTATGCACAAATTGTGAATTGACATGCTCATTGATTTGAAATTTTGTAGCAAAACGATGAATGTTGAGGATCTTGAAAAGTACCAGACTATGAAGGAAAAGAAGAAGGTGATGTTGGAGCAGTTGAATGACAAAGGCATGGAATGAAGAAAGTCCAATGGACTTGTTGCAACTGGAGTTCTGGAAGACACAACTCTAAAACTTCATGGCCGAGTGCACTGGAGCCCTGGAGAAAAGTGGAACAACCCGAGGGACTACATGGTGGAGAAAGGGGTTCATTTCTTTGGGTTGTGCAAGGCTGAGAGGGAAGGAGAGCTTGCTGGTTGGAACTGCTGTCAGAAATATAAATTCTAAAGATCATTATACATGTTTTGGGTCGGAATGCTTATGTATACATGTTAATTTTAGGCCATAGTTCCTATGTATATAAGATCTGGTTGGAATGCTTGTGGGGAATAAGGCCAAAGAGCCTAGATTTGTAATTTTAATAACATTGGAATGGTGTTGTGCATTGAGGACAGTGCCAAAATAAGGGGAGGGGGATGTAGCATCTTGATTTTAACCCTTATGAACTAAGAATGTATTATGTAATTATGACTTAGGTTGGTGAGCCAGTAAAGTTGAAAAGGGGCCAGAGTGCCTCGGAAATGTAATACTTCATATACATTAATAAAATACATCGTTGGTTGCAAGACGGACAAGGACAAAAGAGACAGGGGACTATGATTCTGCGAGAGGGGGCGGGGCTTGAGGGGCTAAGTCATTTTATTATTATTTTATTTACCCATTTTTGTTTTAATGGAGAATAATAGTTACATGAGATTCTTGGGGGGGAGGCCAAGTGGTTCCTTAATTCCAAGAATTACTTAAACCCGTATTTAGTCTGTTTGGGGGGTTCTCACTCTTGTTCTTTTGTTTTCTTCTTCATTTTCCTTCACCCACTGGACTACATTTCTGTGCTCTTGGTCTGAGCATGGATACAAATGGTTGTTTGGGTGGCTCTTGGTTAAGTTTTCTCATAGCTGCGAATCTTGAGAGTCCTAACATGGATATTCTTGACCAGAAGCATTGGAGCCCTGGAAAGAGATGGACAACCCGAGGGACTGCGTGGCAGAGAAGGGGGTCCATTATCTTGGTTTGTGCAAGCTGGGTAGAAGAGAACTGGTGTACTTTGGATTGTTGTGAGTGTTGAAAGGTCTGTGATACCTTGAGTGTTGAAAGGTCTGTGATATCTTGAGTGTTGAAAGGCCTGTTAGTTATGAGATTGCTGGCAGTTTGGATAGAATTGTCCACAACTAAGAGTCCTTGGAGTTCCAGTAGGGAGATTTCCTGACCAGTAGAACTAGAGCCCTGGAGAGAAATGGGGTAGCCTGAGGGACTGCATGGCAGAGAAGGGTGTCTGTTTCTTTGGGTTGTGCAGGCTGAGGGGGAAAGAGAGCTAGAAATTCAGATTTGTTGTGAGGTTGGGAAACTTGTGAGCTAGTTAGATAACTGTTGTGTGTTTTAGATTTGGCCTAGGACCCATCCTTGTGGATTCATAGCCCTGGATTGGGGGTGACCTTCTATTGAAAGTAAAGGGACAACGACGTCTATGTTTGGGAGGAACATCCTCGGTCTGCAGCTAGTTGGTGGACGTTTACTTGAAAATATAAGTGTTCTTTGTGTTTTTTGTATAATTTTATTTTGATGTGTATTTAATTATCTTTGAGATATGTGTTTTTAATGTGCTTGTCTGTTGGTTATTTTTTATGCATGGCACGTTGTTTTCTTCTTTATCTTGTAGCATGAATCTTGTCTTATGCATGTGGTTTTTATGCCTCTAACGTTCATGAACAGTCCTTTGTTTTCGAGATAAGATTAGAAAACTGAGTCTTGGGACTGCAGTGTGCCTCACCTGTTGGTGGTTGGGTGTGTTGTAGTAGGATTAAGTGGTGTATCATGGCCTATGGGTGGCTGGGTACGTTACAACTCCACTTGGTGCTCATTACATTAGGTTATTCTCATAGGAGTGAAGAAGTGGGATTGAAACTAGTGAAATGAATTACATAATGTCAATTATCACCTCTAGTACTTTCACCCAATAGCTAGGACTTCCTAAGAATATCACCCATCCCAATATTCCTTTGGTTGAAGGGTTCTTAACCATGGAGTTTTTCTCCATAGTCAAGATCAATTAGCTTGCTACCCTATTTTCAAAACCTTATAAAGTATTGTGCCTTATGAATTATTCAATTAGATCTCCATATTCTTTATTTGAAGAATGGAGATTTTACAGTCCAACATTATGAGATATATTTTTTTCCGAATTAACCATGTATTCCAAGTCATTGAACTATGGCCATTTCCCATGAGCACCATTAACTAATGACCAATTTCTTATTATTTTGAATAGTCCACTTAGTAGTCATTTCATTAGGTGATTCTCATAGGAGTGAAGAAGTGGGATTGAAACAAGTGAAATGAATCACACAATGTCAATTATCACTTTTGGGACTTACACCCAATAACTAGGATTTCTAGGAAAGGTCACCCATCCCAAGCTTAACTATGGAGAAAATCTTTATGGTCGCTCTTGTGAGCATCACCTGATGTAATGAGTGTTAAATGGACTATTTAAAATCATGATAAATTGGTCATTAGTTAATTCCACTCATGGGAAATGGTCATAGTTGAATGACTTTGTATACACAATTAATCTAGAAAAATTGATATCTCATATTGTTGGACTATGGAATTCCACCCACATTCTTAAAATAATGTTATGGATGTTTTATTGAATAGTTCATGAGGCACAATACTTTATAAGGTTTTGCAAATGGGGTAGCAAGCTAAATGAGCTTGATTGTGGATAAAAACTCCATGGTTAAGCACTATTTAGCTAAAGGAGTCTTAGGATGGTTGGCCTTCCCAAGAAGTCCTAGTTATTAGGTGTAAGTTCTGGGGGTGATGATTGATACGCTATGATTCATTTCACTAGTTTCAATCCCCCACTTCTTCAACCCTATGAGCATCACTTGGTTTAATTAGTACTAACTGAACTATTCAAAATCACGAGAAATTGGTCATTATTTAATGGTTTTCATGGGAAATGTTCATAGTTGAAACACTTTGAACACACAATTAATACACAAAGATGATATATCATAATGTCAAACAATAGAATCCCC
>JZKD02S2063165.1:0-21474 GCA_000966675.3 Picea glauca
GATCAGAAAAAGTAAAAGGTTAGCAGAACCTATGATTTTGAATGAGATCCAAGAACCCAAGACAGTAGAGGCACATTCAAGCCATGTACAATCTAAAGAACCTATTTCAAATATTGTTACTCCATGTTCTATTTCTTTTGAAGATGATGTTGATAGATATAAAATTCGGATAAGGAAAAGGATTACTAGGCCAAAAAAAAAATTCATATTGAAATCCAAAGCCATGTATAACCATGCAATCAAAGATAAGGTTATAGTAATCGATGAGGAACCTATAAACCCTAATGTGGAGCCATCAACAAGCAAGAAGGTTTCTAAAATTAGAATTGAGAAGAAGAAACTGAAGAAAGAGGATCTAGCAACAAATAAAAATGTTCCTATAGGAAAAGACATAGTTTCGACAAGAAAACAAAGTAAACAGAGCAAGAAGGGCCCAAAACCTTTGACCAGATCTGAAGATGGTAAGCCAAAGAAACTGACAAATCGTTCTAAAACAAAGCAAACTAGAGGTAACAATTTGGATCTGTTAGCTGAGGCAACTAGATCCATCTTCCAGAGAGAAGTTTCAATTTGAGAACTAAAGTGTTTATGAAAAACCTATTTTTTTACTAAAGATGATGGATGCTTGAAGAAATCCTTTTTTTATGAAGTTGAGGTATTATCTCCCTATGAGCAATGATTGGTTGTAACCTAGGAAAGAAAAATGAATGAAGGATATTAAAATTTGGTTTAAAAGGGTGCTACAGGAAGTTCCTGCAACACTCCTCACAGGAAAATATTGGTGCTACATAAACACCTGTAGCAGTCGATTTTGTAGAAGAAGACACAAAATTTCCTTTTTTGTGATGGGAAAAGCAGATGATGAGGTAAATATTTTATGGAATCTGAAGAGAGAGTATGAGATCCCTTTAAAACTTTATCTACAACCTCTTTTTGGTGGATGACAATACATATCAGTCATCTATTATTGTCAAAGTGTTGAAACAAATGGATGATAGAGGATCAGGTGGATTTCCTGAAGGATGCAGCGTACCAGCCAATTGTAATCAAGTCAACAAAAGAGTTATCTCTATGCAAAGTTGTTACCTATATTATAGGATCTAAGTTGTAATTGTTTTATGTTTCTATGTATCAATAAATATAGGCAAAATTCGCCCTCAAGGCCTATAGGAGTTTGTTTTGAGATATCCCTAGATATCAGATCGATCATAAATATATGAAACTAATGTAAAACTCTATATATTTCATGAAGTAGAAGAAGAAAGGGTTTGATCCCTTTTTTGTCTTGATATTGTATATCTAAAGACTATTTTGATTCATCTTGCCTATGTAAAGACTTCAACTGCTAATAGCGTTAATGGTTAGTTTTGTATTCATTATATGTTTATCATCTTCTTGTTTTCTTCTGAAACACTTTGCGGATGTTATATCAGCTTATGACAAATGCTTATGTGATGAAAAGGTTGCTTTAAAGGGGTTTTCAGTAATCTTTGCCACATTGGTGTTTCTTATTCTTAACTATTATTTGGAATGATTTCTAGATAAAGGTTTATTCTTCTACTGCATAAGGACATTAAGAACGAGATTTTCGTATAAGTGGATTTATCAATTTAGTTTTTCCCTTCTCTCAGACACGTCACTCAAAACTTCAAGTCTCTAGCCATTAATTTTATTTACCTGACTTGTTACACCTAGGTAAGTGATCTTAACATATCAAATCATTATTCCTTTTCAATCCAAGCAAGGATTTAACCATATTCATAAACGTATTGAACATTTTGAAACAAGATGTGCTCATCTTGACTCAATAGCATTCTTGAGTTGACTTCTAGCACTAATAGGTGGTTTACTTGTTATTTTTAGTGGTTGGATTTTTATATTGTAGCAATTGTTTGCTACAACCATAAGTCTTCCCTAATACTTTCATGATAACTTCATTTAGCATCCTTATTTCACCATCAAATCTTGTTCTTAAGTATTGGAAATTTATCTACATATTAGTACTTTGATAATCTAATAAATATTTTATGCTTTTGATGGTTAATTTTGTAGTTAAAAAATCTTTCCATTGCTGATATATATATATTTTTTCACTGCTGCAATTTAGAACAACAAGCTTCACTTGCTTGTCCCTTTGATTATTTGGTTGTTATCTCGATAAATTTTCTTGTCTCTGGAAGGATCAACACTTTATTGCAGGTACAATACACTTTGGAAACCTCCCCTCATCAACAAGACTCATTTCCAAGCCTCTTTCCGCTTACAGACTCTACCTATAGGGGTTTCACTTACCATTAGTCCAATTTATATCTAAATATCCCTAAGGTCACTGGGATTCCCCCTTTTTGGTGACTTATCATCACTAAAGCGAGGGGCGTGTATATATAAGGTGAAAGTGGGTAGCTACTCCCATAGTTGTCTCACATTTTTGGATTGGGTCAGGATTTTCCCAACTTACAATCTGTGCAATAACAAGTCTTAATACCAGGTAATCATTATGTCATGTTATATGTTCAAGGGAAGTTAATCATGAGTCGACCATCTACTATCGTATTGACCATCCGAGTCGGCCATTCCTATGTCAGTTGTACTTGGTGATTCTATCTCTTCAAATCATCTCTTGGTGTTTGTTTCATGTCAACTAATGAGGGATACATTAAGGCCCTCCTTTGATGAATCTCTTCCTATCAACTTCATCACATTATCTATTAGAAGGATCTAGAAACCAACTAGTATGTTGGTTCTTGTTGTCCTCAATGGTAGGATTCCTCACAATCGACAATGGGTTTACATCATTGAATAATGATTGATTGATTCTACAAGTATTTCACATCAAATCCTCTATTCACACTCGCTAGATTGTACTAGGTACCTTGGGGTCCATTTTTATCATTGGTGGATCCCCTTGCATCTATTAATGGTATACCTCAATGACCAGTAATCAAGCGGTTTCTACCATGCTCGAAATCAACTCATTTATTTGCATGTTGTAGAATCATACCATCATGGTTTGGGATGAATACCTTGGGATTGGGGCCACATTACTCATTCATGATACCCCTCCCAAGTTGTGATGGAGAATATCACTACATTATCAGTAATTTGAAGACTACGGGAGCACTTTCCTTGGTGCCTAATGTATAATGTGACATAGATCCACATTTTATTTTTGTGTGGCTATGATCTATTTGATGACATAGATGCACCATGTATTATTTTGTGGCCACGATATTGCATTTCATTTCATGGATAAGCAGTGTATTGTGTTGACAACCATGCTTTAACTCTCTTCCAATCACGAGTATTCCTACCTCGGTGATAATCTATGTATATTTGACATCTAATTGCAGGTACCCCTTGGCTTCTTTATCTCTTTGATATCTCATCATGCTGCCTCACGTTGATGACTATTATAGTAATGTGTTTCGACCATCCATTCCTCTCCTAACCTCACACATTAGGGGACATATGTTATAGCCTTATTTTCCACCTGAGAGTTTCATGGGGGAATTATTGATGATGACATGCTGAGACAAACTCTTTTTCTCTAGATTTCAATAATTTATGGGGATAGTTGCACCTAAAATTCTTGACAGTCAATAGTTTCATAGTTATTCACCCGCGATTGGTCACTAACTATAATACTGTTGGGTCGTGACTACCTCTAGAGCCTTATATATTTGGTGATTTCCAAGGAGATCAACATTTGGTGAGTTGGTTTTCTAATGGTAGGAGCTTGGAAACTTTCAACATAGTCTATATTCACTAAGTTCTAGAGATCTTGGTGATTTTTTTTTCTCATGACATGAGCTTGGGAACTCTCAACATAGTCTAGATTCACTAATTTCTAGAGATATAGAACCATCTCTTAGCTTTCTTCACAAATCTATAAAGGAAGGCCATCCATGGGAAAAAGGAGGAGGAATCATGTATAGACATATGTTGACAGATTTTTAGAGGTGCTTCTCCATTTAGATTAGCCTTCAAATCAAGAGGTTTTCCTTGCTTGAGTGAGAGCTAAGGAGGAGCAAGGAGAAAGAGTACAAGGATGAATGCATGATTAATCCAAGGTAACAAAATCTTGATGTACTTCTCCATTTTCATGACATGGATCTATGGTTTTCCCCTATCCATATTGATTATGTTCAATTGTAAAAGATAGATCTGATATCTTCTTGAATAGATCAAGTTAAATCTAGAATAGTATTGTGATTTCCTAACACTTGGAGAATTTGTATATTGGTAATTATTTTTTGCTTGTGTGCAAGAAGCATATTGCAAGATTTGGAGCTGAAACTTGAGACCTACATCAACTAGACACGTGAGGACAACTTTTGTTAAAAAGGTAGTCCACTCTCTTCCTCTTATTATAAAAGAAAACTACTTGTTTGGATCTAGGGAAACCATTTAGGAATATAAAATTGTTGTTTGTCTTGGTTCAAGGGAAGATATAAGGGAGGTATGGCTTGTCATTAGATTTTGTTTATCTGTAACAATGATTACACGCATGGAGGAGAAGGAAAATGATCGGTGGATGGTGACACAAGTGGAGGAGGAGGAGGATCAGTGGATGGTGACACATGTGGAGGAGAAGGAGAAGGATCAGTGGATGGTGAAACATGTGGAGGAGAAGCAAGAGGAGGAGGACCATGAGCAGGGTTTGTCAACATCTCAATGCAATTGAGGGAATTTACAATATGATGATTAGTGACATCATATCACGAGGTCAATGATGGTCAATGTTCTAAGTGCTAGAATTGGATCTATGTGATCAAGAGTTGTAAGTGCTTTGTGCATATTGTGTGAGGCTTGCAAGGCTAGTGCAAGTAACTATAAGAGAATGTGTGAAGGCTTGGTGTTGTACCCTAGCAAGAAGAAGGAGGATCTGGCGGAGTGCTCGTGGATCTCCTATCTTCTGCGGAGTAGAACTTGGATGCTATGTGCATGTAAGAAGATTGATCGAAGATAATAAAGAAGAGAATAGTTGATGGATGTAGCCCTAGGGTGGGGGTGAACCACATACATGTTGTGTTTCTCTGCTTTGTGTGATGTGTTGATGTGTTTATATGTTAATGTTCTTAGTGCTTCACAATAGATGAATGGTTGATAGATAGGTTAATGATATGTTCTTAATAGTATGGATCTGACCTATGTGGATATGCTTAGTGCTTAAATACCTTAGATCTAAATGAATATTGTGATACTCTGTAATTAGGGTTTAACCGCGCTGTAACTAAAACTAGGTATAGATGAATGTTAACTGTTGAGTGCTCTTTCAAGTGTTAGAATCATAGATCTATGTCCCAGCTAAGGTTGCAGACATCTGAGTCTTGCAACCACCCATGCCTCTACCTCGGGTGAGACTTCATCTTCTTTGCAGGTGTTTCCGAAAGGGTCGGTAGTTAGGGTTTTGTCGGTGTGATGTTGTAGCGTTGAACCCTAGGTCTACCCCTGTGACAACAAATGGTTCTGTTTCTAGGACCTGAAGCTATGATTGTTGGGAACTGAGGAAGAAGAAGCTTTGTGCAAAGATCCGACCTGAAACTGTGATTGTTGGGAAATGAGGAAAAAGAAGCTTTGTGGGAATATCTGACCCGAAATTATGAAGGCTCTATGCGTAGATCTATCTCTCTAGTGCACAGTATTCTACTCGATCTGAGAAGCTCTGTGCTAAGAAAAGAAGCTCGATCTAAAGAAAAGAGGTAAGATCTGAACGATTTGTGCTCTGATAGAGGTGAGAATAGTGAAAAGTTTTAGATCTGGAAGCTTTGTGCTTTGTTGAAGATAATATTAGTGGAAAATTTTGTTTCTAAAGTATGGATCTAGGTATGTTTGATAAGATTTGTCCTAGCTTGAAAACTAGGGCATCGATAGAAGAAAGAATATTTGATATGCGTAGATATGATAAGAATAGTCAAAGATATGTTATACCTATGCATAGAGAGGATGTTTGGAATAACAAATGGATGGAGGATCCTAGAAAGAATTTTTTGCAAGTTAGCTACCATGATCCTAGTGTGCAGTACAGGAGAGGTTGGGGATCATTTAAGAGAAAGAGAGGATTAACTCTTTGTTACAGTTGCAGAAAACCAGGACATATTGCTAAGGAATTCCCTGGAAGAAGACCTAGTTTCCTCTATTGCAAAGCTATGGACCATAAAGTTTTGGATTTCCCTAGAATGATTGCTAAGGTTGAAAGGATGAATATGAGACAAGAAGAACACGAGAAATATCAAGCAATTGAGACCATGGAAGAACCCCAGAAAGAATCAGAAAACGTATTGCTATAGATGAAAGAAACCCTGAATGACCACTGACATATCAGCTTATCAGAGATCTTCAAAGAAAAAGAATGCATTGAAGTAAGAATAGGAGACTTTGACATTGACTGTGTTCTGGATGAGGAAACATAGGTGAATATTATGACATAAATAACTTGGGAAATTCTAGGAAAGCCTACTATGATTCCTTCATTGGGAGGAATAGGATTATTCAGAGGAAAACTGATAACCCTATGTGAAAGACTTACCTAGATTTCTATGAGTGCTCATGAAAATTTGACAAAGGAAGAATTTGAAGTTGTTAAATTTATTGAGAACGACGCTCCATTTTCTATGTTACTAGGAAAACCTTGGATTGAAGGAGATCAAGCTAGAAGGAAAGAAGAAGAAGTCTTAGAACAAAAGAAGCAAGAGTTGAAAGATTTTATGAGTAGGAGGATTGCACACTTGATTGAAGAACAGGAGAACTGAGCAACTCTATTTAAAACCAGAGACTTGGATGTTGAAGTAGGAAGAACACTAGAAGACCCACAGAAGACTAAAGTACCTATTCCAGATACAGATGAAGTCTTACCCCTGATTTCTAGGAAAGAATCTCACCAACGCGAAGTTACTCTACCGAAAGAAGATAAGAATCGGAATGGAAAAATGAATACAGAGATGAAGACCACTAGAAAGAAGGCTAGAAAACTAAGTAAGAAGAGAGCTAAAATAAAAAAGTTACAGAAGGTTCTAGAGGGAACTTCACAGAAGGAAAATTTGCAAAATTGGAACTTCATTGGGATATCATAACTGCGTCACATGGCACTTCGTCATGGTAAAGCAATATAGTCGTTGGACACAGTATAACCGTTATACCGATGGCCCAAATGGGTAGAAAGGAATTTATGATTAGAAAGTTCACCACCAGACCGTTGGGACTGCGCCATAACGGATAGAACTGAGTTAATGAAGGCTTCTCACCCATTGCAAGAGATCTGTTATCTCGTCGCGCCACGCAACGAGAACACTTTTGCTAACTGTGAATCTGAGTCTGCGGACTATTTGATTTTGCATAGTGATCATCACGCTATTTTCATGCATCTCGTTCCATTGATTAGTCACTATTTGAACCTGAGATATTCAACCACGAGCGTGCATGTCAGATGAGCTTAGCATTGCAGAGAAAATTGTCAAAGAAGTCTCATTGACCTAATGACTGAAATAATAATGTATGAAAGAGAAATGTCTACAAGTATTCAAACGTCATCGACGAGAGGAGTGAAAGCCTCTTCATCGACTACTCGCGGAGCCAGATCATCACGACCATCAATGGAAAAGAGAACCAAACACAGAGATGACCTAGAAAATGCGAAGCTGATCTCGACCATATTGCCCGATTACATCCCTCCTCTAGTCGACGTGGTGAGTCGAGATAGTGTGCCAAGAGATTTTGAGTACTCCATGGTTACTGCATACCTCTCGAAGGCGATACGTGCAGTTCGAGCATAGTAGGACAAGATCGTAGTGTTGAAGTTGAGTGACTTCAACCTTGGAGATCGCAAGAACTATAATATGCTCACCCCATATAAATACCCAACCAAGATGAAGGGGAAGAACTCAAAGATAATCTCCCAACCATGGACAATGAACCTCGCACAGTCCACCCTATTGAATGTAATGAAAATCCCACACTTCATAAGGCACCAGGAATTCAACGTCTGTGTCAAGTTATTTCTTTAATGTTACCATGGTGGATACTTATGGCTAGATCGTCGTATTACAATCGATTCAACGTTGATCCATAGGATCATAGGATTAAGTATGCAAGGACCTGACTCACAGCAGTTTTATCTAGGAAAAGCCACAGATCGCGCACTAGCACTGAAGATCAAGGATCCAGAATGGCACAGTGCACCTAGCCTGCCATATAATAGCTGGAAAGTTAGTAAGGAAGAACAGACCTACACAGGTCACATGCTTTGTTGTTGACCTCACAGGGAAGTGTGTGGAAGGCCTGCAGATGAAATGGGTGAAGTACCTAGTTAATCAGTTGGAACTAGATTGTCACGAAGCACAGAATCAAGGCTATGAGTTTCACTTTAGCTGGCTCCTGATCCTCATCGCCCTTGTTTCCTGGGAGATGCCAGAAGGTGTGACCTTTCTGGATATTGAACCGTTCGAGTCGCTTGTTGTGAAGCTCACCACACTCTGGTACTCGAGTGATATGAACAAACAATGGTATTCAAACGTTGTTTTTCACACATATTACCTTTAGCTGAAGAGAGCCATCAAAGTTGAACCTCGCATGACTCTGAACACCCTACAGATGTTCCAATGTCTGATGAATTTCTGCGCAGATCAGCACTTCATCTACATAACAGTGTGAGCCGATGAACATAAGGAGTAGCTTCAGTCATACTACAAACTCATGGAAGAAGACCTGGAGGAGGTCACTAAGGACTGGTCCGCCGACCTCCTTATTCTCACAGACCTTGCAGACATGTCTGACCCTAACATCCCAGAGACCATGCATAAAGAACATGATACACTCGGGCCCAGCAGAATGAAGACGACCGAAGAGGTCCAAGATTTAAGCATTGTCTCAAGAAAGACTGCTTCAGTATCACCTGACTGAGGGGGTGATGATGAAGTAGAAGAGATAAATGGAAAGGGATCTGAACAAAAGCAAGGCGAATTAACACCGCCTAGAGATGAGGTTGATCCCTTAAAGAAGAGGAAGGTTTCTCCCCCAAAACCTTCTTCCCAGAAGAAATCGAAAGGCACCATGACCAAGATGAATACTGTGCTTATTGCCGATGATTTTGACTTCATCATCGCAGCTCTAAACGACGCTTTGCTGGAAATCATGGAGAAATAAGAATCCAAGCAGGAGGAAATGTATGATATAATTGAGGTCACACTCCAAGGGGTACATCAGGCCCTTCATTCCAGCCACGCAGTGTCCATTGTGCCCCTACCATCAAGAGAACCATAGTTGCAAGATGAGCAAGCCCAACTACGCCAACTAGCTGATGCGGTCGAAGCTCGCCTTTGTCACACATAAGAAGAAACAGAACAATCCACTCAGGCCTTGAAGAAAGTGCAAGGCGTAATCGTAGAACAATGCAGAGTTGCATAATAGAAGAAGGTTGCTCTCTAGGCAAAGTTTGAAGCAGAGAAAGTACAGATGAAACAAGAAAAAGAGCAGTTGCTCGTAGAGCAGCTCGAAGTGAAAGAAGTAGTCAACAGAGCCCTCTACTCTGTGACAGGATTAGAACCACAAGCAGAATACCAAGTCACGCATCAAGTAGAGCAGCTCACAGAAGCTATCCAATAGCTACAACAATGAATAGCAGACTTAGAGCTCTCCATAGTGCCTAGAACCTCGCAAGATGTGAGGGATCAAAGAGAAGCAACTGCTCAAAGCACAGTTGAGCGAATCAAATCCCTCACCATGGAATGTAAGCAACTCATTGATTGCAGTGCCCAGAACTATGAGAAACTCACTGAGAATCCAGAACTGAAGGCATTAGAGTTGCAGCCCCAAGAGGTGAAGTATCAAGTAGAAATGATGCAGGCGTAGTTGAAGCCCCTATCAGCTATGGAAATAATGAAGCAATCCTAGGAGTAGCGCACTACCCAGCAACAGGTCCACACTATCCATAGAAAAGTCATGAAAGTGACTAAGAGGCTCCAAGCTGTACAGGATAAGGCTTACCAACTGTTCACAGAGATCAAAGGTCGAGGACCAGAACTTGATCAAGTTGTCACTGCAGCTAAACAGTTCCTAGAGGGACCTATCAATGAAGCAATCATACAAGAGTTCGCTAAATAGGAGGTCGTGGCACAACAACAAGTCGAAGCAACTTGAGCCAAGCTCGAGGATTTTGAAGCAGATCTAGTCAGATCAGAGTGACTCGGGATGAGTCACGGGTGAGTGTTGGGGGCCTGTTGGCCCTTGACCAATTTTTGAGGATCCTTGGTCATGTTTGACCTAATTTTGGGACTTCGACAAGCTGTCGAAGGCGAAGCGCAAGACAAAGTGGAGATCGTAGGATCTCGGCCCCTTTTAGGGCCCTTTTTGGGATTCAGGATTATGTAATGGGTATGGTATGTCGGCCCATAGATTTACCCATGTTTAGGCCTATTTTGTAATGTATAAATAAGTATCTAAGCAATGTAAGAAAGAGAGAAGAGACGTAGTAGGTCAATGTGCTAAGTGCTAGAATTGGATCTATGTGATTAAGAGTTGTAAGTGCTTTGTGCATACTATGTGAGGATTGCAAGGATAGTGCAAGTAACTATAAGAGAATGTGTGAAGGCTTGGTGTTGTACCCTAGCGAGAAGAAGGAGGATCTGGCAGAGTGTGCACAGATCTCCTGTCTTCTATGGAGTAGAAATTGGATGTTATGTGCCTGTAAGAAGATTGATAGAAGATAATAAAGAAGATAAGAGTTGGTGGACGTAGCCCCAGCGTGGGGGTGAACCACGTACATGTTGTGTTTCTCTGCTTTGTGCGATGTGTTGATGTGTTTATATGTTAATGAGCTTAGTGCTTCAATATAGATGAATGGTAGATAGATATGTTAATGCTATGTGATTAATAGTATGGATCTGACCTATGTGGATATTCTTAGTGCTTAAATACCTTAGATCTGAATGAATACTGGGATACTCTGTAATTAGGGTTTAACCGCGTTGTAACTAAGACTGGATATAGATGAATGTAAACTATTGAGTGCTTTGTCAAGTGTTAGAATCATAGATCTGTGTCCCAGCTAAGGTTGCAGACATCCGAGTCCTGCAACCACCCCTGCCTCTACCTCGGGTGAGACTTCATCTGCTTCGCAGGTGTTTCCGAAAGGGTCGGTAGTTAGGGTTTTGTTGGTGCATTGTTGTAGCGTTAAACCCTGGGTCTGCCCCTATGCCAACAACTGCAGTAAAAAGAATATGTGGAAATCCTCTCCAATTCATCCCTACATACAAGTACTATACAATATTGAGGTCATGATTGTTCTCTCCAGCCAAAAACCCACATATCTCCCTACTGACCAGAGTACATGGGCACTCTGGCTAGCCCCTATCGGAAAACAACTACCCCACATGCACATACACGCATCAATCATAGGCCTAGGAGGGAAGTGGGGTATTGTTGGTCAAGTGGCATGAAAACTCTCAAAAAATAATGTAAATAACTCTAATATGAATGGGTAGAATAACCTCCCATCATAAATAGTGTGACAACAATCCAACACAAAACAACACTGTCTTAAAAAAATCTCTGAGCACCTAATCAATCAGGCCCTCTTCACTAAACTATCTACATAATACATCAAATGGTAACTAGTACATTGCCCATCATAGGAAGAGTGTGATAGCAATGAGAGAATAAGAGATGGGAACTTAACCTCTCCACCAAATGAATCTATTTGTAGCTAACCACAAACAACCTAGAATCTTGAAGCGGAAACAATGTTTGTACTGACATATCTTTGCACATATGTCAGCTAGATCTCGCCTACAATGCCAAGTGGCAGATTAGGGAACTGGGGTCAAATGCCCCCCCTCCTAGACAACCCAGTGATAAAATATATATCCTCCTCTATTGGTTGATGTCATGGATTGGTACCGACCCTGAATGCCTATTGATCATGATCCCAATGATAGATCAACTTTTGTAAAAATGAAGAGTTCCCCCCAAGGGATGTATCATCTCCATAAAAATTGAGGAGACCAACATTCCTCAAAAGGGCATGTGTCTGAGGTGTAATAGGGTGAGAGATCCTCTTCCCCTCCCTCTCTTAGGCCTCCCACTCACATACAAAGTTGTATGTGTCGACCCACTAATTTTTCTCCTCCTCCTCTCATTGTCGTCGTCTTTGATTCACATACAAATATTTTTAGGCATACATACATACATACATACATACATACATACATACATACATACATACATACATACATACATACATACATATATATATATATATATATATATATAGATATAGATATATAACAAATTGAAATTATAAAACACACATATATATAACTATTTTGTATTTATCAAAAACTGAAATTTAATTTATGTTTGCAAAAAAATGTGTAAAATTGACTTGTGTACCAATAATAGACACTACACACCACTACCGGTGCGCTATAATAGAACCAAATCACTACTAGAAGGTGTGTTTGATATAATTCATTGTTTCTCCATGGTTATTGGAGCATCAACATGTATTTAGCGGTGCATTGTGTTCTATAAACGCATCGGTAATGGGGCATCCAAAAAAAAACATTGTTATAACATTGTGTCTATCTTCTATGCTAGGTGGTATAGTTCATTATATGTAACCCATTGGTGCTCCATGATTCTTGGATCCCCATTATGTATATAGTGATGCAGTGATATGCACGACCTTGGTCATAGGGCATTCCATACCAAGCATAGATATGATAATTATTAAATATTTGGTGTGGTGTCGTAAAGTACATGGTGCAGTGTCGTGTTGTGCATGGCACTAGTGCATTTAATACACGGGGACACACCGCTTTGTTAATTTTTTTAATTTGAAAACTAGGTCGTGTGATTGGTTATATGGAACACACCGGTGCTTCATGTTACTTGGAGCACTATAATTTATTTAGTGGTGCATTGTTTTTAGGACGCACTGATAACAGGGCGTTCTATTTAGATGCATTGCTATGTTAAATTGTTAAATATTTGGCCTAGTGCCATTCTTTTCACAACACCAATTCATTTTGTGGACTCTGATGCACCACTATGTTTAATTTTTATGTTTAAAACTTAGCAGCGTGGTTGGTTAATGGGAAAGCATTGGGGCTCCATTGTTCTTGGAGAAACGACGTTTTTTGAGTGATGTGTTGTATTTTTATGATGCACCAGTAATGGGGTGTCCCATAATATGCACCGCTATGATAAATTGTTAAATATGCGTCCCAGTGTTGTGATGTGCACAACATTAGTGCATTTGGTGGACTGTAGTGCACTACTTGGTTAAAATTTTTATCTTGGAAATTAGGTGATGTGATTGGTTAATGTGAACGCTTTGGTGCTACCATTTTCTTGGAGCACCAGTATTTTGTTTAGCGGTGCATTGTGTTTTATAACACAATTGTAGCTGAGCATCTAAGCAGACAAACCACTATGCTTATTTTTCAAAATTTGGTGTGGTGTCATTATGTAAATGACACCATTGTGTTTGTTAATAGTGTCCACACCATCGATGGTGATCCAGGAGGATCTAGGAACGCTCATAGAGGTCCAGGGGGATCCAGAATTTTCACAGAGGTCTAGGAGGATCTAGAAAAGCTAAAAAAAAATGACCATCTTAGATGCTTTTTAAAACTACATCAATGTGTAGATATCGACGATATCTTTCCAATAACGTAAAAATCGCCTAAAACAGAGTTCATATGCAAAAGTTATGGATGGTCAAAGTTCAAGTCAAACTAGGGAAAAATGAAAAAAGTCAACAGGGTCAAGGTGACACATGTCACCACTGCAAATGTGACACATGGCACAACCATATAGTGCCGACGCGGTGACTTCATAGGAGATACGTGACAAGAAGATGACATGGCTAACATTATTTTTCTGCAAATCACCTCAATACAATCAAGAATGATTGGGAATCAGGTTAGATGCTAACATGTATATTTTAAAGGAATAAGTGGTATATAAGGATTTTCATATCAAGTGGTATCATAGATAGTTTTGATGTGTATTTTCAAGTTGTTGATGTGATGAGGTCTAAGACTTAAGTTGGTGAAGATTTTGAAGACTCTTGTTGAGAGGACAAAATGAGCAAATCCATCATGAAGTTAAGGCTGCAAAAGAACATTAACTAAAAGATTCAAAATGAGATATTTGAATTAAGGATGAAACTACAAACTCTCGAGGAATAGAAGCATAAGCTGCAACATCGACTGCTATGTCATGAGGAATTTCATAGAGGTATTTTTCATGAGTTGGAAAGGAAGTTTCAGAACAAGGATTAGGTATTGGCACCATCAACATCGATCCATGAAGATTGGAAAGTTGAGGATGTAAAGTCTTTGATGTAAGAGAAACTAATTCCTTCAAAGGGCATGATGGAGAAGGATGATTCTTCATATTATTATTTTTACCATCAAGATGGAGAATGCTCGAGGATAGCTACAACAAGGAGAACTTTAGATGAAGAGGTCCTTCATAAGCAGTTAGTATTACCTTCCAATCCAAAGAAAGGTAACAAATCTAAGACATATCCAGAGAAATATATGCATTCTAAAGAGGAAATTAAGACATTTCCCACTGATAAGATTGTTAAATGGTCTATGTATCCATGTTCTTCTTATGGAACTAGTAACCATGATATGGAGAAATTTCGAAGAAGACAGTTTGTGCAAGAAAATCCATCCAAGAAGAAGGCTAAAGGTAAAGGTCATTTCTCAAAATAGAGGAAAAGGGAGAATGACAAGAAGGGTTTGTGGTTCCAAGATGGGAACAAGACACTTTTATCTTATTGTGGTAAGAGTGGACATTAGGTTGAGAAGTGTTGGAAACTTTATCCACACTTACATCTGATACAGAACTGGAAATATGTAAAGGCACTTGCAAGAAGACAAGTAGCAGACCCAGATGAAGTTAATAGTCTTGTTGAAAGAATAGAGAAAGAATACTTCTTAATGGTTGGTATTATAAAGGTGATATATGAAGACATCGAGGAATGGTTTGTGTCCATGTCCTTCTTCAGTCGACGATAATTTTATTTATTATTTTCAATAAAAATCATTTACATATTACATCACTTGGCTCGCGGTCATACATCATGTTTACATTATACATTGCTAAACTGGGGATTAAAAATGGGAATGCAACATTCCCCTCCCCCTACAATTTTCACTGTCATCGATGCACATCGCCATACAATCTTACATATTTACTAACATTAATTTTTACATCAAAATACTTGATAATTCTGAAAGTTAAATACTCGCACAATAATTCCCACCAGCAATTCTTGTTCCCCTCAACTCGTACAACCCAAGGAATGGGATCTAACATCGGTCAGACAGGAAGTCTTAGAGTTGTGGCTCAAGGAACTTCAGTTTCCAAAATGGAGTCTTTGTACACTTATGTACAAATATACATTCATCTTTCTTTAAAATTTGTAAAGAATTRTGGGTACTCCTCCCACATGTCTTCCTCATGCTCCCACATGGTATCTTCAGGATCATAGCAGGTCGATTGGACCTTTACCAAGYTGATGTATTTATTCTTGAGAAMTTTGACTTTYTGATCTAGTATGTGCACTGGATCCACCCAAAAGTCCCCTGCGTGTTCCACCTGGATCACAATCYAATCAATCAGATGGTTAGGATCAGRTACATACTTATTTAGTAAAGACACRTGGAACACATTGTGAATTCACATGGAACACGTTATGAACTATTTTTATCCTCTCTAGGAATTCAAACGGTCCATAGGGTCTCACTGCCAACTTTGGGCAACTTATCAATCTAAACGAGCTCCTCTTGGATTTAACTTTTAAAAACACATGCTCGCCCACTTTTGATCCGGATTTATGAGAGGAGCGAAATGAAACCACATATTTATAATATTAAAATAGAGACACAGTGAACAACAAAATAGATACAGTAAAACTTTACTTCTATTAAATAAGAAATATGTTGAAAACTGTAAATTGCATACTAAAAACAAGCTTCCTAGAATGGTGGCAGCTTATCTCTGAGAAGAGATGTGACAGATGCGCTCATTCACAAGAAGATGAGTACAAAGAGGCTCTAAAGGCCTTTTTACAATAAACATGAATGAAAAAACCCTATACATCCAAAAACCTAACCCTAGGATATGAAGCACCAAAAGTCATGTGGGCCCCGTTGGGGTAAGTTAGTACATCAACTTCCCGGGGTTGTAACTTTTGCATATGATCTCTGTTTAGGGCGCATGATAGCTCATTGGAAAGTTATTGATGAGGAGATTCATTTAGGGGGATAAACCAAATATTATAAATATCAATGAGGTTCCCTATCATGAAAAAACGTCATCTAGGCCCTCAGAATGGCCTCGGAAGTTTGGGACATGAAAAAACTACTAAAAATAGTAATTTTCCAAAAACCTGTTTTGAGCCAGATGGAAAAGGTGGGTGGAAAATGAGATCCTCCCAGATAAATCCTACCTTCTTAGGAATCAATGGTCTCCATTATGTTGAGTGCCCCCATTAGATGAGGAAATTTCTGTTGAATTTGGCCCTGGGTGAGCCACTTGCCTTGGTGTAGGAGTTTCCCTACTTTGACAACTCGATAAAGCTGGATCCTCTGTTGGAGAGTTCCCTTGACCTATGTGTCCATGATATGATCATTGGATGCTTGTTCCATGCAGTCAGGGTTGAGATATGGTGGTTTCAATTGTTCTACTATCTCCTAGGTGTCCAATAATGGTGGAAAATAAGGCCAAAGGAGGTCCACATTGAACACTGGGTGCAAGCCAAGGAAGGGGGGAAGGTTGAGCTCAAAATAATTTTCACTTACATCCTTGGTGATGGTGTAAGGTCCATAATGGAGTGGACGAAGCTTCTGATGAGGCCCAGTAAGGTGTTATTTCTACAAGTGCAACCAAACTCTGTCTCCCACCTGAAACTAGTGTGGCACCCAGTGTTGATCATGGCATTGCTTGTACTTGGCATTGGACTTATGTATAATATCCTGAACCTATTGGTAGATGTGTTGGATCTTCTCAATGAACTGTGTGGATTTATCAACTTCAGTTTGAGCATGCGACGAGTCTACCCGGGTGGCCACAAGGGGTAGTGAAACATCCATGGGACCTAATGGTTGAAATCCAAACCCAACTTGAAAGGGTCTATGGTCAGCTAAGCTATGTATGGATTTGTTGTATTTGTATTTAACATAGGGAAGAATCCCATCCCAAGTGAGGGGGTTCTTGGAATTGTACATGTGTAGGATGTGCATGATCATCTGATTGATGACCTAGGTTTGGCCATCCTTCTGGAGGTGGAAGGCAGTGGATTTGGTGAGCTTGGTGTTCAATAGTGACCAGAGGCTCAACCAGAATGTGTTGAGGAACCGACTGTCCTGATCTGAGATAACATTTTTTGGGATCCCAAAGTCTACCCACACTTGTTCAAAGAAGAGCTTTGTAGTGACCTTCGTTGTGATGCTCTTCTTGCAGGCCTCCATAATCGCCATCTTGGAAAAGCGATCAACAACCATGAAAACACAATCATTTCCCCACTTAGCGGATGAAATGCCTGACATTCAGTCCATTGAGATGGATTCCCAGGGCTTGTCAGGGGTAGGTAGAGGAGTGGAAATGCCTTGTTTCTTAGTGTTTAGTTAGGAAATAGTGCAGGAAGTGCACAACCGGATATACTTGTTGACATCCTAATGAAGTTTCGGCCAGTAGAAATGTGGCTGCAACACTACCACTTTCTTTTCCATGCCAAAGTGTCCTGCCACCCAACTGTAGTGGAATTCCCAAATCAGCTTCACTCACTTCCTTGATGGAACACAGAGATGGCTCAGATGGCACAACAACCCATCATAAATATGGAAATTAGTGACATTTGTGTTTGCACCCAACATCTGGTAGGTGTTGGCGAAGTCAGGATTTGTCTCGTAGAGGTGGGGCCATCCAGAGGTCTCGTGGCCTTAATATTCTAGCACTATGGTGAGTACTGCGACTAAAGGTCAGTTGAGGAAATCAACGAATCAATTGGTACATCTTGTTTAATACTTGATGTTGAGGTGGAACTGCTGCAAATATGTGGACCACTTATGATGGCTGTCATTCTGCAATTTGCCTTGTGTCTACATGAACTGCAGTGACTTATGATCAATGTGTATGATTGTCTTGGACTTCCCAAGAATGTAATGCCTCCAATGGTGACAATATTGCACAATGGAGTACATTTATTTTTCGTAAGTAGGGTACTTACGAATGACACTTGATATTGTCTCACTATGATAGGCCACGGGGTGGTCGTGCTGAAGTGAGGACTACACCCATAGCATAGTCTAAAGCATCTATCTTGATCTCAAAGGATTTTTGCAAGTCAAGTAATGAAATCACTGGGGATGAGCACAAGTGTTGCGTCAAATCATCGAATTCTTTTTGTTGGGACATGCCCCACATAAATTTTTCCTTACCACCACCCCTATTTATTTGGCTGAGGTCCCATTCAATATGGGAGAATCCCAACATGAACCTATGATAGAAATTTGCAAGGCCTAAAAAGATCCGAAGCTTAGTGAGCGTGGTTGGGGATGGCCAGTCATAGATGACTTGGATCTTGGCTAGATCAACATGCACACCATGCACATCAACATTGTAGCCTAGGTATTGGACACTTTCTATGTCAAAGGAGCATTTTTTCAAGTTGAAATATAGATTTTGTTCCTGCAAAGTGTGCAGAACCTCCTAAATATGCTGCAAGTGTTCTGCCCAGGTCTTGATGTATATGAGGATGTCATCCACATACACCACCACAAAATAATTAGTGAAATTCCACAAGATATCATCCATCATCCTCATGAAAGTTGTTGGGGCATTTTTCAAACCAGAGGGCGTGACCAGCCATTCAAAAACACCTTCTTTTGACTTGAAGGCAGCTTTCCATACATCTGTTTGTTCTATTGGGACCTAATGGTAGCCAGAATTCATATCAATATTACTAAAGTATTTTCTCCCCTTGAGCTGATCAAGGAGATCGTTGATTTGGGGAATTAGGTATCGGTTCCTGACTGTGATTTTATTTAGGGCTCGGTAATCAATTCAGAGTTTCCAAGTCCAGTATTTCTTATGCACCGGCACGATTGGGCTTCCACAAGGTGATGAGTTGGGTCAGATGTGCCCCTTGTGGAGCAATTCTTAGATCTGATGCTTGATCTCCTCATTTTCTAGCAGAGAGCGGCGATAGACTAGACCATTGGGTAGCAATGCATCGGGGGTCAGATCGGTGGGATGCTTGACCTGACAGTCCAGAGTTACCCTAGTAAGTGATGAGAAGATGTCTTTGTATTATTCCATGACCTTATCTACTTGCTTCTACTACGTGTAGAGGTCTCCCACGAAGGCCATGGATGTGGCTGCAACATTTCTCTCACTCTGAGAGTGAATCATGAAGAAGACAAACTTCCCAATCTGAGAAATGTACTTCCTGCATTTCTTGGAAGAGATCAAGGAAATAACACTAGGTGGGACTACCTCGGGTATCCTATACAATTTCTTTTTCAAATTATAATAACATTGCAAGGCTTAGACTCACATAAATCATGATGTTTCCATAAATAAGGTTGGCCCAAAAGAACATCATAAAATTCAAGAGGAGAAACATCACACCATACCTCATCTTTGAATGGCTTGTTGTCATATGACACATGACACTATTAATTGATGCGAAGATCGCTTCCTTGACAAAGCCATCTGATGGTGTAGGGATGCAAGTGTGGTTTTATTGGTAGGGCTAGTCGCTTGATGACCTCTACTAAGATGAGGTTCTTAAGGTTATCGCTATCAACGTTGAAGTGAAGCGGAGTGCCTTTCTCCCACATTTGTGAGTGAAAGAGGTGTTTTCCTTCCTCTGGCTCATTAGGTTCACTGGGTTGGATCTTGGTGGTAGCTGTTATCTCCTAAAATAGCACTGTCAAGTTTTTGATTTTTAGGTGATAAGAACATGTCAAAAAATTTATTTCTAAATTTTTTAGGTGCATTAGAGGGTTATTTTTCACATATAAACTTGGAAAAATCATCATTTTTGGTCTTGGATTTCAAAATCTAAAATCTCAAGTTTCGGTAGTTAAGAGGGTCTATGAAACGACTGGTTAACCACCGAAAGTCGAGATTTTTCAGTGGTTAAGAGGTGAAATAAAAGGGGTCCTTAACCACCGAAAGTGTTTTCATGCCCAAATAAAAAACCTCGTGCTTTCGCATGAGCCATATGTCAAGCGAGCATGATTATGATTCCTAACCACCGAAAGTCATGTCAAATGGCAAGTTTTCATGTCATTATTGCAGAATTGTAGATGAATAGATGCCAAAATGTCCTCCAATCATTCAACTGTCAGTTGTCATCAATTTTTGGTGTGGCGTAGAATCTCATGAAGGAGTTTATCATAACAGAAATGAGATTGCATACGGATTATCAAGACTTCCAGACACGAAATTCTATGACATCATTGCTGAGCTTAAACACTGTTTAATTGTCATTGAATTGTGCATTGAGTCCGGGTGTTGTTCATCATTTCAAATAGTCCCCTGATTTCCTTATTCGGGCGTGCTCTCAAAGCTCCAGATCCCGTTTAAAGAGGCCAGCTGATGGTCGAAGATCCAGTTCAATAACTAATTCAACATCCAGGTATCAAACCCAATTAAAAGGTAGCTTCAGTCTATGATTCGATTCTATGTGATTATTGTCTGAAACATTCTCAGCTCAATTCCAGCTCATTGTTTGTTTGAGTCGAATCTTGTTTAGATTATGCATATCTATCTGTTGAGTTCTACCTATAGTCACTGTGCATTAAAGATTTGGTTCCTATTTAAACTCTAAGTTCTATCCTTTGTCTTTGATTTTACCCTCAGTTATAAACCTGGCTATTGATTTAAATCGTATGCTAAATCTCTGATTCGATTCTGTTGCCTAAAAACACTCTTTGTTTGTTGAGTCATATCCTCTGTCTATCGAATTAGATTCTTTGACCATCGACTTATACCCTTTGATTGCATGAGTGATTGAATTCCTATTCCTGTTTGCATGCACATCTCTTAAATTGAGGGACACGTCAGCCTTGTCATAATGTCAAAATATGGACCAGCCCTAAGGGCTGAACTTGATGGGGTTTGGTACCTCGAGGCTCACCCTGAGGTGGCCGAATTATTCAAGCAAGTTGGTGTTTATGCTTATTGTGAAAAACTAACAGACTTCCATCAACAAGTTTGCAAATCATTTGCTATTTCATACGATGGGAGGACTGCTATAGTAGGAAAAGAGGAATTCATGGTGGATGAAGCTGCAATTGTCAAATACACAGGTTTACCTAGGTCAGGAGACTATTGGTTCAAGTGTACCATACCTTCAAACATTGAATTTAGGTCATACCTACTGCCTGTACACAAAGATTTGATCTAGAAAAAGGATATTCCAATGTCTTACTTGGAACCAAAGTGGCA
>JZKD02S2063165.1:32452-52258 GCA_000966675.3 Picea glauca
TGATGAATTCAGTTATCACTAGCCTTCCCATTTACCAGTGCTCGATTCTTCTCGCCCCCAAAACAATCACTAATAAAATTGATGAGCTGCTCAGGAAATTTTTTTGGGAGGGAGGCAAAAACTGTGAAAGAAAGCTTCATTTAGTAAAGTGGGACAAAATAAAGAAACCAAAGATGGAAGGAGGATTAAGCATCAGGGGCGTGGCTGCCCACAATCTAGCCATGGGAGGAAAGTTACTCTGGAACATGATAACAGGAAAGAGATCCTGGAGTAAAAAAATGCTAAGAAAGAAATATTTCTCAGGGGATCGAGACAGATGCTTGGAGAAGCCTGCAAAAACAAGAATAGGATCGCCCATTTTCCACTTGTGCCAAAGAGCCTCGCCCATCCTCARCAATCATCTCACTTGGATTCYGGGGAATGGATCAAAGATYAGTATTTGRRATGACTCCATTCTCGGAGGGCTGCCCTTCTCGGACTTAAGAGAAATAGAGAATATCAAGGCTTGGCTGTTGAATAAAAATTGTAGAACGCTTTGGGACATATCTCGTTGGAAGAATGATGCCAAGCGCACCTGGGAAGGCTGGAATCTTGGAAACTACTTGGAAGAACTCAACGAGGAAGCCTCTAACCTGTTGGAATTACTTCAAGGGAAATCGCCTTTAAGTGCTGAAAGCAAAGACAAAAGAGGTTGTGGAACAAGCTCAGGGGTTTATACTGCAGCAGCTGGTTATAAAATAGTCACAGGCGTCCCCTGGGTACCTCCCAACCCTGGACCGTGGAAAGCCCTTTGGAACTACCCCTCTATCCCAAAGGTAGACCTCTTTACCTGGACTCTTATACACAATAGCATTCTAACCTTCGACAACTTGAAGAGAAGAGGCTGGGAAGGGCCCTCTCGTTGCCCCCTGTGCACTCAAACAGAAGAAACCATTGACCATCTTCTTTTCAACTGTGATTTCTCCAAAGAAGTCTGGGCGCTCCTTGTGGGGCCATTAGCCTCTAATCTTCCAACCGAGAGTAAGGAGCTTTTTAACCGTTGGCTATCTCTGACTCCGTTTGACTTAACAAAAAAGAACCTGCTCAAAACAATTTGGATGTGGATTCCAAAATTCACCTGTTGGAAGATATGGCTAGAGCGAAACAACAGGATTTTTAAAGAAGAAAAAAGACTGCCAGCTCAGGTGGCCATCAAAGTTCAGACCATGATCTCAGAAGCTATAAATGYGAAGCCTTCCATCCGGAATTCTGCCACAATAACTGAGGAAGAAGCGAACTGGCTCAAGAATTTCAAATCAGCTCACCAGAATAATAACCAACCCACTCCTCCAAGAACCAGAAACTAGGAGATTCGTTTGCCGGAACAAGAATTCCTGAGATGGAGATCAACTCTAGATGATTGGTGGCTCCTCTTTGACGGAGCCTCGAAAGGCAACCCTAGCAGGGCAGGGGGTGGAGGAACTCTTCTCGAACCAAATGGGGCAACCAAACTATCCTTCACATGGGGCCTAGGATTTGCCACTAACAACCAGGCCGAATATTTAGCGCTCTGGCAAGGCCTGAATCAAGTTCACAAGTTGGGCATTAAAGAAGTCATGATTGCAGGGGACTCAAAGCAGGTAGTGGATGCCATAAACCTCAATAAACTGCCTAAGGATATGAGACTGGCTCAATTATATAAAAAGATTTTAATTCTCTTGGAGCAGCTGAAGGATTACAAAATCTATCATGTGCTCAGGACGCTGAATGGAGACGCGGATAAAGAGGCGAATCTAGGATCTCTGCAAAATAAAGGACAGCTGATAATCAATGGGACAACTTCCCATCACCCGATCCCCTAAATGCAAAACCTGCTTAATCGAGTTCTTTCACATCGATTTGGCTTCAGTCAGGAAGGACAACATCTCATTCCTCCAGTCGGACGGACAGGATCCTTATGCAGAGATTTGGCATCTTACTTGACCCGTGAATAACACCAACAGGGACAGGAGCACTGCTGTTAAAAGACACTCGGCCAACACTTCAACAGTCCAAAAGGTGGACGCGCAGCGCGCAGGAAGAGAGGAGCAGCGAAGTCTTAAGCACAACAGTCATGGATTCGGGTTCTAAAACCCCCCTCACGCCAAAAGAACGAATAGATCTGGTTAGAGCTAAACTAGAAAGCATAAGGGCCTCCACCAATCAGCAAAAGTGGGATCTTCTGAAATTTGAAATGGAGGACCTCAAAGATGAACTATCAGATGAAATTCACGTCGGCTTGAAAGACGCAGCCAACCTCATGGGAGACTTAGGCAAGCACCTCTGCAACCTGGAGCAGAAAGTGGATGAGTTAACCACAACATTCAGCAAGATCTCTGAAGCATCTGCAGAAGCGGCCACCAGTACTGGGAACAAAGGAAAGCGCTAAGGGCGGAGCAGCCGTCTCAATTTTGAAAGGAGCCCCAGCCCAGAATACCGGCTAGACAGTAGTAGTCCTTCTCTTAGCTATATTTTTCTTCTAGGAGTAAATCTGGTTTGTATTTGGTAAAAGAATTCTGGCTGGAACTGTATTACAGAGCAGTAGCTCTGAGATGATCTGTAAGGGTTCGGCAACCCTCTCTGCCATAATCTAAATAAAGCTCCATACCCGTTTATGTTAAAAAAAAAAAACTCTGGATAATATGTTGTACCGAAATTCAAATTAGTCCCAAATCCATTAAAGAATCCCTTCCAAAAATTGTAATTGAACTTGGGATCTATGTCTGACATTATTTCCTTAGGCACACCATGTAGCCTAGAAATTTCCTTTATACAAATCTTTGCAATATTAGTTGCCTTGTGAATTATTTTCAGTAGAATGAAATGTGCAGACTTTGTAAGCATGTCCACCACTACCATGATGGAATCGTACTACCTTGTTTTCCTAGAAAACTTGGTAATGACATCTATAGTAACCACTTTCCATTTCCTTTCTGGAATGGGCCATGGTTGTAGCAATCTCGTTGGATGTATGTGCTCATATGTTACCTTTTGGAATTCCATGCATCTAGATATGTAATCAACCACATCTATCTTCGTACCGAGCCAAAAATATTGGCCGCTTACAACTGCAATAGTTTTATGGTACCCTGGGCGTCTAGCGTATGGTACATTGTGCATCTCCTTTAGAATTAAATTTCTCAACTCCTGAGAATTTGGAACATAAACTCTATTCCTAAACAAGAGGATTCCATCCTCTTCTAGCTTGTAATATTTGTATTTATGTTGTACATTATTCTACAATAAGCCTTATTTAACTTGCATGGAATGCTAGTCTATTGTTACAACCTCTAAAATTTTGTCTTTTAAATCTGTCTTGCACATACTAATAGTTGTAGTGTGCATTTAAAGCACCCTTTTGTTGAGTGCATCAACCACTTTATTCTCTTTTCCATTGATGTTCTTGAAGTCAAAGTCATATTCCTTGAGAAATTTCAGCCATATAGTTTGTCTAGCATTTAGTGTTGGTTGTTAAAACAAGTATTTCAGATCACTATGATCTATTCTTAATTCAAATTTTATGCCCATGAGATAATTCCTTCACATTTTTAAGGCATGAACTATGGCTACCAACTCTAAGTAATGGGTACCATATTTTATCTCATGGTACTTCAACTTTCTTGGCTCATAATAAACTACATGTCCTAAGGATTCCACCAAGCCCTTCCTTGCATGCATCTATGCACACAACAAAATCCTCTTCTAGATCTGCAACCTTTAAAATAGGTGCACTGGTTAATAAATCCTTCAATTTCTAGAAAATTTCTTCACACTTGGTATTTCATTCAAATTTTACTCCTTTCTTTTGCAAGGATGTTATTGGTTGTGCAATCTTGGAGAAATGTGCAATGAATCTCTTGTAGTAACCAGCTAGACCCATAAGTGATCTAACCTTTGAAATATTCTTTGGTGTTGGTCAACTTTTGATTTCTTCAATCTTTTTCGTATCTACTGCTATGCCATCCTTTGAGACAATGTGGCCCAAATAATGGATCTAATTTTGATAAAAAAAAGTGCACTTTCTCAACTTGTCATACAATTGGTGTTCTCGTAACACTTGTAGCACCAGTCTCAAATGTTATTCATGTTCCTCCTCTGTCTTGGAATAGAGAATAATACCATCCATGAACACGATAACAAATTTGTCCAAGTAATCTCTGAACACTCCATTCATTAGGCACATGAAAGTAGTTGGTGCATTTATCAACCCAAATGACACCAATACAAACTCATAATGTCCATACATTGTCCAAAAGGTTGTATTGTTAGTATCGTCTTCTATGATCCTTGCTTGATGATAACTTAATCTCAAGTTGATCTTGGAAAATATATTTTCTCCTTTGAGTTGATTGAAAAGTTCATTGATTTGCAGTAGAGGGTATGTGTTCTTTACAATAACCTTATTTATCTATTTGAAGTCAATACATAATCTCATAGTTCCATCCCTTTTCTTCACAAAACACACTAGGGAACCCCAAGGAGAAACACTTGGACATATGTAACCCTTGTTCAACAACTCTTCTAGTTGCATATGTAATTATTTCAGTTCAAGTGTGCTCATTATGTAGGGATTTTTGGACACTAGGGAACTCCTTGCATTAAGTCAATAGAGAAATCAATCTCTCTCTTTGGTGGTAATCCCAACAATTCCTAAAACACATCCTCGCACTTCTTCAAAAATATATAATCTTCAATATTTTTCTCACGATCCTTTGTTGGCTCTTCCATTTGTGTTGCATATATTTGGCACCCATTTCCAAAACTTATTTTCAGTTGCAATGTTGAAATCTCTCTAACATATATAGGTCTTGGAATACCTTGCACCATCCTTGAATTCCCTTCCTTATCAAGGCATGTGAATGCCTTGTTGTAGGAATCTAGGACAACACGATGCTTTTCCAAACAATCCATAACAATTAAGAAATCATATGACCCAAGTGATATGACATTCAATTCTTCCTTAGTACTGACCCCATTCATGTTCACTGGGAAATCCTTGACCAACTCATTTATTTTCCTCTTGGTTCCAGTAGATAGTTAAACTAACCAATATTTTTCATGCTTACATTTCTTCAATTTAATTCTTTCAACTAGATTTGGATCTATATAGCTATGACTAGCTCCATAATCAATCAAAATAGATATGGGATTATTATCAATCTTACCTTCTACCTCAATAATGTGGGATTGATAGTCTTCTTGTCTATTATACAAGGCTAAATAAATCCTTGGCATGCTTTTACCCATGTCCTCCATCATTTCCTCCTTCTTGATGTTATGCACAATCCTCATCCTATCTCCCCAGTGAGGACAATATTTATATGTGTGGTCTCCCTCACATCCCCAACACACATTCTTGACATTTTCACTGAGGAATCTGTCATTTTAGTTTCATCTTGTGCTTGTTTCCCTTGTTGATATGCTTGATAACTATTCCTGACAAAAGGAAAATTGAATCCTTTCTTTCTTTGATCCATCTTTCTCTTCTTCTTATCATCGCATGCCTTTTGAAAAGTTGGCCTTGCCTTTTTTTGTTCACACAAATACTTATCATTCCTCATGGCTTCTTCCAAATTATTGGGCTCATCAAACTGAATTTTATCCTTGTAAAATGATGGCAATCCACTCAATAGTCTTTGAATTTCGGCCTTCTCATCCCTGATGAAGTCCACGTACCTCAAAATCTCTAGGATATTTGTCTCATACTCTTCCATGGTCATGTTTCCTAGCTTAAGCTCAAATAATTTTTGCATCTTCTTGTCATATTAATGCTCTAACAAGTATATTCGCTGGAAATATTTCTTGAATTGCTTCTAGGAAATTCTCTTTTCATCAATATGTTTCACCTGCTTCAGTTGGTTCCACTATATGGAATCCCTTCCCTGAATATGATATATTGCAACCCTTGCCTCAAGGTTCGATGAGTAATCATGCAACTGGAAATATTTTCTCATTTCCAACAACTAGGATTAATCATCTTTCCCCTTCCTATACTCTCCATCAAATGATGGTGGCTTGAGCTTCCTAAGCTCTCCTTGCAAAATATCTGACTTGGGCCTCCTCCTTTGATTTCTAATAAGGGACACATTGGGGTTGTTCTTTGACCTTGAATGTGCATGTGCTCTTYTAGTCAAGTGTCCTAGTGAAAAATTGTGTCTACTACACTCATTGATTGTCTATATCCCCCATGGTCATTTCTCATATCATGAGATCTGGATGATTCTACTTTCCTTGCATTGGTTKCTTKTTTTGTGCCARAATATTTATTGAATTSTATCTACAACATATTCAGAGTTTGTAKAAGATCCTCTTGAGATATTATCATCCTTTCATTGTCTTCTCTATAGCTCTGCACTTGTTTCTGCAAGCTTCTYATAGTCTCAACTAGCTCAACRGGCTCACCCTGCTTCTTCATCCATTAGACTCACTCTTTGAATTTTCCATGYTGACATGTAAACCTCTGATCTCATATTCATGGTTGTAAGATCCCTAGGCATCCTCCATATCTTTATTCCTCACATAATAACTAGGTATGTTTTCTTGTACCTCTAATTCTACAAGAAATGTGCATGCAACAATCACTGTTAGAATTATGCATATCATCAAATATTTACTAATTAGGCTACTGGTCATTCATCATCTCAGTTTATGAAGAAAACATATTGACTAATATAAATTATGATTCTTCGAACATAATATCTTCTGAGTTATCTTTCCAACGGTTTTACTCATGCCTCATTCTGAATTATGAGCTAGAATTTATAGCTCTCTAAACTTTTCCATTTGTACTCATTTGTGCTATATTTTCACTAGTGTAATCTGGCTGAGAGACAATATTTTTTCCTGTATAACAAAAAATATGCCAGGAATCATAAAAATTTTGTATCAAACACAGATAAGATTTATGATTGTGAACACACAAAAAATTTCAGATTTAGAAACTGATTCTCTAGTTAGATTTTGTACAAATATGGAATTGACAATTTTGCACTTTTACATTTTCTCTAGACTTAGAATTTTTAGTCAAAACTCGTTATCTCCCAAATGGAGAAAAACTAGGAAAATCTCCCTCAAGACAAAGTTGTATGGATTGGTGTGTAGATAAAATTTTGACTAAATATTTTTTTCTAGATTAGCGATCTTGGGTCCCTTTTCCTCCTCTAAAGATTTCAAGAATCCCCAAAATCCCAACTGGCAATCTTCATATTTTCTTTTTGGACACCCTATATAAATTTCATATTTATTTGGGTCTCAATCGTTGAGCACGATATGGATCTTTAAAAACCACTAATTTGTGTTTTTTGGAGAATTGAAACATAATTGGCCCATGAAACTCACTAGAATTTTTGTATCCCTCAATAATGTGGACATACCCTTTAAATTTTATCTGATTCTAAGTTTTTATGCTCCTATTATGGTCGAAACAAGTTTTTGGCTCTAGACTTGATTTTTTTTTAAACTACCATCTTTGTTGATGTGGTTGTCTAGCTCATATGGCATGGCACATGGATTCTGATGTCCACCTGTCATCCCTTGATTCAACCATGTCATCATCCTCCTTTCCCTTCATTAGAAATCCAAATATTTCTCCTATCGGTAGTTGATGAAAATCCTTTGTATTGAAGATCTTGGAGAAAATCCACTTTTTTAGCGACCTTCGAAAAACTCCATAAGTGATCAGTGAAAAAGTACCTATCAACAATCGACTGAAATCATTCTATCGATGATTGGTGAAAAATTATCTATCGATGATTGACCGAAAACCTTCTATCGATGATCGACAAAAAAATGTATGCCGATGATCAGCTGAAAAACTTCTATCGATGATCGACGAAAAAGTATCTATCAACGATTGGTTGAAATCCTTATATCGATGATTGACTAAAAACCTTTTATAGATGATAGACCAAAAGCCTTCTATCAACAATTGGCTAAAAAGTATCTATTAGTGATCAGTCAAAAACCTTATATCAACCATCAACAAAAAAGTATCTATCAACGATCAGTAGAGAACCTTCTAGCAACGGTTAGAAAAAAAAAGAATATATTGTCGATCGGTCAAAAACCTTATATCATCAATTAGAGAATAAGTATCCATCAATGACCGACCAAAAACCTTCTATCGATGATTGGTAAAAAAGTATCTATCGACGATCGATCGAATTTTTTTTATTAATGATCGACGAAAAATTATCTATCGGTGATCGACCGAGAACCTTCTATCGATTATCAACGATTTTATATGAACTACTTTTTTTCTCCACTTTGCCAAACTCCAAAAACCTCTATTGGTGATTGGTGATTTTCTATGAACTATGATTTTGTTCAAACTTTACTGAAATTCATCGATCTCCGAAAACATAGAATTTTTTTACCAAATCTATGATGAATCCAGGCCGTCAATCTCAAAATTAAATGAAATATTAGCCATTGATTCGTCAAATATATATTATATGACCCTTTCCTTCTACCACCATGGCCTTGTCAGTCCACGTCATCATCTGCATGGAATTTTTTTTTTCAGAAATCCCCAAAAATGATAATTTTCAAAATTTTCATAATTTTTTGGCTGCCATGGGAGCTCTAGACTTGGCTTCCCATGGAAGAACTTGACCTTAGGACTATCAATTCAGTATCTCTTTACCAAATCACATGCATACTTCTCCCGAAATTTGGGAATTTCTACATTTTTCCCAAATTCGACACATAATGATACTCTCCAACAACAAATTTCTCAAATCCACATAGGTCTTTGGCCCATATGGGTTCAATGTTGAACCAATACCTCTTATATCACTTTGTCACATACCCAACCTCCAAATTGAGTCCCATTGCTACTAAAAGTGACCCAATATAACTCTGATACCAAATTTTAAATGCAGAAAAATACCTAGCATGATATACCAACGCATGTAACTATCCATGATAATTAAAAACATGAATGCAATTTATTCAGAAATGCACAACAACAATTAAACACACAAAACATCATTTAATCACATAAACAAAGGTTTAAATGTAGCATTTACCCACAACAAGCAGTAGTAAATAAGCTAAAACTCAAAGTGAAATGCTCAACAATTAAACTCAACATTCTACATAAATAAACATAATGAATGTGAGCACTTATATTATTAATAAATAGGTAACCCACTGCAGAGGATGAACATTCCACCCAACCTTAGACTTGTTACTCTAGTTCTCAACAACAATTCACCCTCGTGTTGGGGCTATGAATCCACAAGAGACATTGGTTCGTAAGGTTGGATATTGTCTCCTCTTAGCAATCTAATCCTACAGCCATTCCAATCCAATGTCTCTCTTTCCCCTCACCTTTCACAGCCTAAGGAATGGGATTCCCTTCCCTACAACTTAGTCCCTCGGGCTATCCGACTTCCCTCTAGGGCTCTAGCACAGGTTGGACTGGAAATCTCTCTACTTGGGACTCCAAGAATCTACAACTGCAACAAGAATTCTCACAACAACAATTTACTTTCTCCTTTGAAAATTTCTTGAACATAATATTACTCGCATGCCTACAACCTATCTCTCCATGAAATTACATCTCTAACACACTGTTATACATGCCCATTATGGTTGCCTTCAAGCTTCAACACTCAAAACTTCCTTGTTGTCAAAAAATATGCATGTAAAAACTACTCTCCTTTCCCATATGAATTTCCTTTTCTCCCATGCATGTTGACTCTCCCAATTACCAAGGTTGATTGTATTGAAGCCCGTGCTCTCAATAACTCAGTGAGGTGACTCTACACAATGACCCTCTTACATGTATTCAAATATTGGGGCTTGGAAACACTCAAAAGGACATAGAAGGCTCATAGTAAATATAATTTAGAAAGATGGTTTAAGTTTAATAGGCATGGGTAAACCCCCCCCATGGACCCCACCCCATTCTTGTGGAAACTTAGCTCCCATGTCTTCGTCCATGTCCGTTTGTAGTCAATGATACATTTTATTTATTATTTTTCAGTATACATCATTTACATATTACATCACTTAGCTCATGACCATACAACTTATGTACATTATACGTCTCTAAACTGGGGATTAAAAATGGGGATGTTACACCCCCATCCGATACTCTTTTGCAAGAGAAAACTCAACTTGATATCATTCCCACCAATCCATCCAATACAAACTCAATTCATCCTTTAAATATCATGTTCTATCATAATAGATGGAAACCCTAACCTTGACATTTACCCATCCCTTTGCATAATGAATCTATTCATAAATCCATCCCATCTAATTCAATATGCATAATTTCCAAGCGTAAACTTAATCTGACTGCCCATCAACTATTGATCAAAACTCTCATTCTAGTTCTCATTATGGGAAACCCGTGCCAAAATTTGCTAATCTTTTACAATACAAGCATGTTCAAACCTCCTTTCAATTGTTCAATCACCAAAAATATTTCACAACTTTTCATACTACCGAACTCGTATCTTTGGTTTCTTCTCATTGCTCATATGTTATACAATGCAGTCAAGCAATTCACATGGAACTTCCATTATCTCCGATGTACTCTATTATCTCTAATTATTTTCAAGAAACTTCAACATGACCCTCTATTAGCTCTAATTATTTCCAAACAACTTCAAATCAACCCTCGATGGACGTACTTCAGATTGAAAATGTGGATCCCCTAGCATACTCCATAACCTTTGATCTAAATTCTAATACAAATTTAAACTCTAATCCCAACACAATTGTAAAGGCTATTCTAAATGGAATTCAAACTTATAATGATAACTTAACTTATAATGATAACATTACTAATTATAATCATACCTTGACTCTCTCCTTCCTCATCTAATCCCCCTTGGTTTTCTTCATCCATGATCATCGATCTTTCTTTCCTTGAATTAGACCCCCACACCATCCATATTTTCTAAAANTCTTTATTCCTCACATAATAACTAGGTATGTTTTCTTGTACCTCTAATTCTACAAGAAATGTGCATGCAACAATCACTGTTAGAATTATGCATATCATCAAATATTTACTAATTAGGCTACTGGTCATTCATCATCTCAGTTTATGAAGAAAACATATTGACTAATATAAATTATGATTCTTCGAACATAATATCTTCTGAGTTATCTTTCCAACGGTTTTACTCATGCCTCATTCTGAATTATGAGCTAGAATTTATAGCTCTCTAAACTTTTCCATTTGTACTCATTTGTGCTATATTTTCACTAGTGTAATCTGGCTGAGAGACAATATTTTTTCCTGTATAACAAAAAATATGCCAGGAATCATAAAAATTTTGTATCAAACACAGATAAGATTTATGATTGTGAACACACAAAAAATTTCAGATTTAGAAACTGATTCTCTAGTTAGATTTTGTACAAATATGGAATTGACAATTTTGCACTTTTACATTTTCTCTAGACTTAGAATTTTTAGTCAAAACTCGTTATCTCCCAAATGGAGAAAAACTAGGAAAATCTCCCTCAAGACAAAGTTGTATGGATTGGTGTGTAGATAAAATTTTGACTAAATATTTTTTTCTAGATTAGCGATCTTGGGTCCCTTTTCCTCCTCTAAAGATTTCAAGAATCCCCAAAATCCCAACTGGCAATCTTCATATTTTCTTTTTGGACACCCTATATAAATTTCATATTTATTTGGGTCTCAATCGTTGAGCACGATATGGATCTTTAAAAACCACTAATTTGTGTTTTTTGGAGAATTGAAACATAATTGGCCCATGAAACTCACTAGAATTTTTGTATCCCTCAATAATGTGGACATACCCTTTAAATTTTATCTGATTCTAAGTTTTTATGCTCCTATTATGGTCGAAACAAGTTTTTGGCTCTAGACTTGATTTTTTTTTAAACTACCATCTTTGTTGATGTGGTTGTCTAGCTCATATGGCATGGCACATGGATTCTGATGTCCACCTGTCATCCCTTGATTCAACCATGTCATCATCCTCCTTTCCCTTCATTAGAAATCCAAATATTTCTCCTATCGGTAGTTGATGAAAATCCTTTGTATTGAAGATCTTGGAGAAAATCCACTTTTTTAGCGACCTTCGAAAAACTCCATAAGTGATCAGTGAAAAAGTACCTATCAACAATCGACTGAAATCATTCTATCGATGATTGGTGAAAAATTATCTATCGATGATTGACCGAAAACCTTCTATCGATGATCGACAAAAAAATGTATGCCGATGATCAGCTGAAAAACTTCTATCGATGATCGACGAAAAAGTATCTATCAACGATTGGTTGAAATCCTTATATCGATGATTGACTAAAAACCTTTTATAGATGATAGACCAAAAGCCTTCTATCAACAATTGGCTAAAAAGTATCTATTAGTGATCAGTCAAAAACCTTATATCAACCATCAACAAAAAAGTATCTATCAACGATCAGTAGAGAACCTTCTAGCAACGGTTAGAAAAAAAAAAGAATATATTTTCGATCGGTCAAAAACCTTATATCATCAATCAGAGAATAAGTATCCATCAATGACCGACCACAAACCTTCTATCGATGATTGGTAAAAAAGTATCTATCGACGATCGATCGAAAAACTTTTATTAATGATCGACGAAAAATTATCTATCGGTGATCGACCGAGAACCTTCTATCGATTATCAACGATTTTAGATGAACTACTTTTTTTCTCCACTTTGCCAAACTCCAAAAACCTCTATTGGTGATTGGTGATTTTCTATGAACTATGATTTTGTTCAGACTTTACTGAAATTCATCGATCTCCGAAAACATAGAATTTTTTTACCAAATCTATGATGAATCCAGGTCGTCAATCTCAAAATTAAATGCAATATTAGCCATTGATTCATCAAATATATATTATATGACCCTTTCCTTCTACCACCATGGCCTTGTCAGTCCACGTCATCATCTGTATGGAATTTTTTTTTTCAGAAATCCCCAAAAATGACAATTTTCAAAATTTTCATAATTTTTTGGCTGCCATGGGAGCTCTAGACTTGGCTTCCCATGGACGAACTTGACCTTAGGACTATCAATTCAGTATCTCTTTACCAAATCACATGCATACTTCTCCCGAAATTTGGGAATTTCTACATTTTTCCCAAATTCGACACATAATGATACTCTCCAACAACAAATTTCTCAAATCCACATAGGTCTTTGGCCCATATGGGTTCAATGTTGAACCAATACCTCTTATATCACTTTGTCACATACCCAACCTCCAAATTGAGTCCCATTGCTACTAAAAGTGACCCAATATAACTCTGATACCAAATTTTAAATGCAGAAAAATACCTAGCATGATATACCAACGCATGTAACTATCCATGATAATTAAAAACATGAATGCAATTTATTCAGAAATGCACAACAACAATTAAACACACAAAACATCATTTAATCACATAAACAAAGGTTTAAATGTAGCATTTACCCACAACAAGCAGTAGTAAATAAGCTAAAACTCAAAGTGAAATGCTCAACAATTAAACTCAACATTCTACATAAATAAACATAATGAATGTGAGCACTTATATTATTAATAAATAGGTAACCCACTGCAGAGGATGAACATTCCACCCAACCTTAGACTTGTTACTCTAGTTCTCAACAACAATTCACCCTCGTGTTGGGGCTATGAATCCACAAGAGACATTGGTTCGTAAGGTTGGATATTGTCTCCTCTTAGCAATCTAATCCTACAGCCATTCCAATCCAATGTCTCTCTTTCCCCTCACCTTTCACAGCCTAAGGAATGGGATTCCCTTCCCTACAACTTAGTCCCTCGGGCTATCCGACTTCCCTCTAGGGCTCTAGCACAGGTTGGACTGGAAATCTCTCTACTTGGGACTCCAAGAATCTACAACTGCAACAAGAATTCTCACAACAACAATTTACTTTCTCCTTTGAAAATTTCTTGAACATAATATTACTCGCATGCCTACAACCTATCTCTCCATGAAATTACATCTCTAACACACTGTTATACATGCCCATTATGGTTGCCTTCAAGCTTCAACACTCAAAACTTCCTTGTTGTCAAAAAATATGCATGTAAAAACTACTCTCCTTTCCCATATGAATTTCCTTTTCTCCCATGCATGTTGACTCTCCCAATTACCAAGGTTGATTGTATTGAAGCCCGTGCTCTCAATAACTCAGTGAGGTGACTCTACACAATGACCCTCTTACATGTATTCAAATATTGGGGCTTGGAAACACTCAAAAGGACATAGAAGGCTCATAGTAAATATAATTTAGAAAGATGGTTTAAGTTTAATAGGCATGGGTAAACCCCCCCCATGGACCCCACCCCATTCTTGTGGAAACTTAGCTCCCATGTCTTCGTCCATGTCCGTTTGTAGTCAATGATACATTTTATTTATTATTTTTCAGTATACATCATTTACATATTACATCACTTAGCTCATGACCATACAACTTATGTACATTATACGTCTCTAAACTGGGGATTAAAAATGGGGATGTTACACCCCCATCCGATACTCTTTTGCAAGAGAAAACTCAACTTGATATCATTCCCACCAATCCATCCAATACAAACTCAATTCATCCTTTAAATATCATGTTCTATCATAATAGATGGAAACCCTAACCTTGACATTTACCCATCCCTTTGCATAATGAATCTATTCATAAATCCATCCCATCTAATTCAATATGCATAATTTCCAAGCGTAAACTTAATCTGACTGCCCATCAACTATTGATCAAAACTCTCATTCTAGTTCTCATTATGGGAAACCCGTGCCAAAATTTGCTAATCTTTTACAATACAAGCATGTTCAAACCTCCTTTCAATTGTTCAATCACCAAAAATATTTCACAACTTTTCATACTACCGAACTCGTATCTTTGGTTTCTTCTCATTGCTCATATGTTATACAATGCAGTCAAGCAATTCACATGGAACTTCCATTATCTCCGATGTACTCTATTATCTCTAATTATTTTCAAGAAACTTCAACATGACCCTCTATTAGCTCTAATTATTTCCAAACAACTTCAAATCAACCCTCGATGGACGTACTTCAGATTGAAAATGTGGATCCCCTAGCATACTCCATAACCTTTGATCTAAATTCTAATACAAATTTAAACTCTAATCCCAACACAATTGTAAAGGCTATTCTAAATGGAATTCAAACTTATAATGATAACTTAACTTATAATGATAACATTACTAATTATAATCATACCTTGACTCTCTCCTTCCTCATCTAATCCCCCTTGGTTTTCTTCATCCATGATCATCGATCTTTCTTTCCTTGAATTAGACCCCCACACCATCCATATTTTCTAAAANCAAAAACTGCCTAAGTATGGAATGAGGCCTCTGTGCAAGTATGGAATGAGGGTTCATAAATTTCAATTTCTTGTGTGCAGGAGCCCCTGTTTTAAAGAAAACTAATTCAAGATTGTTATTTATTAGGTCCTTTTGTCCACTGCCCTATGTAATAGACATTGGCACTATATTTTTTGTGCTTTTGTCCACCAACGTATGTAAAACCTATGTAAATAAAGCTAATTCGCGAATGCTAAATTTTTTGGACATGAGCCCCTTAAAATTCAAATAGTCTGCAAGTCCGATTGTCAATTTGTATATCATGGAACTATCGGTGCTATTTGTAGGACACAGAACAACAAAAGCTCGATTTGCAGGTCTCCATCCCAAGAACCTGTGATCCAAAAACTAGCTAAGTATGGAATGAGGGTTTTTTCCATGCTCTATATATCTAGCTAATCAAATTACATATTTCATATGTATAATTTATGTTTTCCAGGAACAATTTCTTCTGTCCAGGAGCCCTTGTTTTAGAGAAAACTAATTCGGGAATGCTAGTTTTTTTTCTGCTTTTGTCCACGAACCTATGTAACTGATTGTCAATTTGTATATCGCAGAACTCTGGGTGGTATTTGTAGAGCACGAAACAACAAAAGACCAATTTTCAGCCCGCCAGCTCGAGAACCCACGAACCAAAAATTGTCTAAGTATGGGGTGATACATTTCAATTTCTTCTGTGCAGGAACCCCTCTTTTAAAGAAAACTAATTCGGTAATGCTATTTTTTTCATACTTTTTTCCACCAGCCTATGTAACAGACGTCAGTGCTATTTTTTTTTCTTTTTTTGTCCACCAACATATGTAAAAAAGAAAACTAATTTGGGAATGCTAAACTTGTTGGACACGAGCCCCTTCAAATTCAAATAGTCCGCAAGTCCGATTGTGAATTTGTATATCGTGGAACTCTTGCAGCTATTTGTAGGGAATAGAACAACAAAAGCCCAATTTTCAGCCCGCCAGCCGAAATGAGGGTTCCGTGCATGATCTATATATCTACTTAATCAAATTACATATTCGATATGTATAATTTATGCTATTCATGAACCTATAATTTGATAAATTTCAATTTCTTTTGTCCAGGAGCCCTTGTTTGAAAGAAAACCAATTCTGCAATCGCTACTTTCTTTCTACTCAAACATATAGATAATATGTCATTTCTTGCATCTTTACCACTTGTCCTTCATATTGTTTTCCACAAAGGCCCTTAAAATTAAAATAGTCTGCAAATCCGCTTGTCAATTTCTATATCATGGAACTCTGGGTGCTCTTTGTAGGCCATGGAACAACAGAGGGCCAATTTCCAGCCCGCTAGCCCGAGAACCCACCATCCAAAAACTGCCTAAGTATGGAATTATGCCTCTGTGCAAGTATGGAATGAGGGTTCATAAATTTAAATTTCTTGTGTGCAGGAGCCCCTGTTTTAAAGAAAACTAATTCGGGAATGCTATTTATTGGGTCCTTTTGTCCACCACCCTATGTAACAGACATTGGCACTATATTTTGTGCTCTTTTTTCCACCAGCGTATGTAAAACCTATGTAAAGAAAACTAATTTGTGAATGCTAATTTTTTTGGACACGAGCCCCTTAAAATTCAAATAGTTCGCAAGTCCAATTGTCAATTTGTATATCACAGAACTGTCGGTGTTATTTGTAGGACACAGAACAATAAAAGCTTGATTTGCAGGTCCCCAGCCCAAGAACCCGCGATCCAAAAACTGGCTAAGTATGGAATGAGGGTTTCGTCCATGCTCTATATATCTAGTTAATCAAATTACATATTTCGTATGTATAATTTATGTTGTCCAAGAACAATTTATTCTGTCCATGAGCCCTTGTTTTAAAGAAAACTAATTCGGGAATGCTAGTTTTTATTCTTCGTTTGTCCACGAACCTATGTAATCGATTGTCAATTTGTATATTGTGGAACTCTGGGTGGTATTTGTAGGGCATGAAACAACAAAAGACCAATTTTCAGCCCGCCAGCCCGAGAACCCGCGAACCAAAAACTGTCTAAGTATGGGGTGATACATTTCAATTTCTTCTGTGCAAGAGCCCGTCTTTTAAAGAAAACTAATTCGGGAATGTTGTTTTTTTCATACTTTTGTCCACCAGCCTATGTAACATATGTTAGTACTATTTTTTTTCTTTTTTTGTCCACCAACATATGTAAAAATGAAAACTAATTCAGGAATGCTAAACTTGTTGGACACAAGCCCCTTCAAATTCAAATAGTCCGCAAGTCTGATTGTCAATTTGTATATCGCGGAACTCTTGCAACTATTTGTAGGGCACGAAATAACAAAAGCCCAATTTTCAGCCCGCCAACTAGAATGAGGGTTTCGTGCATGATCTATATATCTACTCAATCAAAATTACATATTCGATATGTATAATTTATGCTATTCAGGAACCTATAATTTGATAAATTTCAATTTCTTTTGTCCAAGAGCCCTTGTTTTAAAGAAAACCAACTCCAATTGTAGGCCCTATGTAGGCCCTTACATTTAAAATAGTCCGCAACTCCAATTGTCAATTTCTATATCGTGGAACTGAAGATGCTACTTGTAGGCCACAGAACAACAGAAGCCCAATTTTCAGCCTGCTAGCATGAGAACCCGTGATCCAAAAATTCAAATAGTTCGCAAGTCTGGTTGTCAATTTGTATATCGCAGAACTCTCGGTGCTATTTGTAGGGCACAGAACAACAGAAGCCCAATTTTCAACCCGCCACCCCGAGAACCCAGAATGAAGCTTCCGTTCATGCTCTACATATCTACTTAATCAAATTACATATTTGATATGTAGAATTTCTCCTCTCCACGAACCTATAATTCCATATATTTCAATTTCTTATGTCCTGGAGCCCTTGTTTTAAAGAAAACTAATTCGGGAATACTAGTTTTCTTATGCTTTTGTCCACGAACCTATGTAACAGACGTTGGCCCTTAAAACTCAAATAGTCCACAAGTCCGATTGTCAATTTGTATGTCGCAGAACTCTGCCTATTGTTTGTCGGCCACAGAACAACATAAGCTCAATTTTCAGCGTGCCAGCCCGACAACCCCCATGCTCTGTATATCTACTTAATCAAACTACATAACTAATGCAGGAATGCTAGTTTTTTTATGCTTTTGTCCACGAACCTATGTAACAGATGTTGGCCCTTAAATCTCAAATAGTCCACAAGTCCAATTGTCAATTTGTATGTCGCGGAACTCTGGGTGTTATTTGTAGGGCACAGAACAACAAAGCCCAATTTTCAGTGCGCCAACCCGAGAACTCGCCATCCAAAAACTGCCAAGTATGGAATCTCATTCCCATACTTTATAAAAGTACATATTCCGTATGTATAAAAGTAAATATCTACTTTATAAAATTACAAATTTCATATGTCTAATTTATGTTGTTCAGTAACCTATAATTTGATAAATTTCAATTTATGTTGTATCCATGAGCCCTTATTTTAAAGAAAACTAATTCGAGAATGCTAATTCTTTTCTATTTCCATGTACTTCAACTTTCTGCCCACGTGTCTGTACTCGATCTCATTTATTCTCATTCCAACCTGAGAGAGACTACTCTGCCATGCAACACTTGTTATATTATCGATATTTTCTTCTTTCAAATCCATGTACTCCCATCAATATAACCCAATAATATAACTTATTATATTATCAATATTTTCTTCTTTCAAATCCATGTATTCATTGTTTTAATTTATTTTTAATATGATATATTTATTATTATTTGTTTTAATTTATTTTTAATATGATATATTTATTATTATTGCTCTTTGCAAAAGTAAGGAGGGTATGCTTTTCATTATAACACTTTTACTTTGTATTAATTCAATTTTATGTTATAATTTTTTTATAAAGTTTTTTTAATGTTTTTTTTTTTTTTTTAAATTTTAATTTAATTATTTTGAAAATTTAAGATATAATTTTTATTTTTTAAATTTTACTTATTTTATTTTTTAATTGATTAAAAAGACATAAATTTTTGAGATTGCAACTTTATTTTTCATACACATAAATAAAAATTAATATAGAATTTTTTAGAACATGTGTTTCCTCTTAAGAGGTTATAATTTCAAATCCAGAGGGGATAGGGTATGTATACCTCTGTAGACTTTACCAGTCAATTCGTTGGACGGAGGGGGGTCCCTTATCCCACAAACAAGGGGGTTTCATACACCAATTTGGTATGGCTTGATCGTGACCTTAAAAATAAATTATTATTATCATGCCAACTTTCACATATCATTATTGACTTGTATTTACCAAAAAACAATAAAAAAAGTTGTCGTTACCATATAAGATTTTGATTATGAGATTTTAATTTTGATATGATCAAATTTTATATATTTATATTTTTATAAAAATAATAATTTATAGATGTAACCAATT
>JZKD02S2063176.1:19155-30456 GCA_000966675.3 Picea glauca
GAAAATACTGTGGCTTGGTCATCTAATGATAGACATTGATGTATTGATAAATTTCATTGGCTTATTTGCAAAATGTTGACCTCTTTGTCTATTATACTAACCCTAGAAGAAAGCTAACGTCACCTCTAGTATACTTGACACAACAACTGCATGTATATGAGCATTTGATGATATTTAATGCATTGAGTTAATTCAAGGATTGATCATTTTCATTGGATGCTATATCATTCTGGTATTTATTGACAAGTGACTTTAATTTGCCATTGCCATTATTGCAAACATTGACTTCGTCAATATTTACTGTTATTTATGCTCATGTACATTAAATATTGATAGTCATTGATTAATGAAGTATTAACCACTGTTGCATGTACTAGTATCATTATTGTCTTGTCTCGCAAGCAGGTGCCTCTTCTGTGGTTTTTCTTCATTTGACTATCTTCTTGGCGGTAATTTGTGAAGGGAAAACTTGCCTTAATCCTTAAGCCTTTACCTTTCAAAACCCCAGATTGCCAGGGACGTCTCCCTTGGGCTTAGCCACCCTAAATAGAAAGAGCCCCCCATCGAGGTGACAGTGGGTGGGAAGGCTCCTGTTACACCAGTTTGACCCTTACCCTTTGGCTGCTTGACCTATACTACAAACTGAGCGATAACAAGAACTATGAAGGAATCTGCTTCACTGTTTATTTCAAGATCATCACAATTGTCGAAAATCCTTGGGAGGAGGGTGGGGATCTGAATTATCTGGATACTCAATCATCTCAAACTCAAAATCCTTTGTTTCCTCAGGACCAGTTAATAGCTCATCTATAGGCTCTTTCAGGATTTCCAGGTGAAATTCCTTTTCTTGTTCACTATGAAGCTTTGGCTCTATAGGGTCTGAATGCTTAAAATAAGCTTATGCCTCTGCCAGACAGGTTTCTATGGCCTTTGACTGCATTGCATGGACGAATTTCATGGCCTGAATGACATTTGTAAATTTCTCATCAAAATCTGGTGAAGTATTTGAACTGACTGTCTTTATAACCGGAGGTTCCTTCTCCTTCCATTTTAACATGAAAGCATCAATCAATTCTTTGCAAGTTTTGACTTTGCTATCCTTGAGCTTCGTGAACCAATCAAGGTCATCATTGTCAAAGGACAAGATAAACAACTTCATTTGTATATCTTCATATATGGAATTGCAACACCATTTATAAAAGCAATGTGAAACTCTTTTAACATGACGTCTAGCATCAACAATGTTATTACTTTGAAAACAAGGCAAATTTTGTAAAGCATTTTCTGGAATTATATGTGGATAACCACTTATTGCAGAGAAATCAATAGGTTTATAAAGATCATCCATTTTTAAGCTAGGTCTATTAGAAAAAAGAAAAGTCTAATAGAAATGGACTGGGACCCAAAAATTATTAAGGATCCTACGAGAAGACAGCTTGGCTAACTTCCTCCAAAAACATCTTCGGGTTTAAGGATGAAGCTAAGCAAATCGTGAGTTCCTCCTTGCAGAATACTTTGTCAAACTATTTTTGAAGTGGAGTCGCCAAATGATCAGGTTTATTCTACACAAACAAGAAGCATCAAACAAAGTAAAAAGGCAAAAAAGGAAAACAAGTCGTGTTATGGGAATAGAAAGATTTATCCCCAACAACGACGCCAAAATGTTGCCGTCCTTATACACACCTGGGGTAACATGGAAGAAACCTTCAATCCACTTGGTGTGTCCTTGGGGGCAAGTTTCGAGTTAAGGTGCTGTCACCTGATCCTCAACTCCTCCGTCTAGGCCAACTCCTAGCGAAGACAAGGGGGATAGTCCCTACAAAAATAATCTAAGGCTCTTTTAAACTAGGAAAGCAAAAGAACTTAAATCTAGGAGTTTATTGCTTGAAATAAAACAACCATTCAACATTTGACATTCATCATCATCATAATCATAAAGTACTTGTCCATAGACATGCATATATCAAATGATACAAGATCTGCAAGATTTAAACATATAAGTTAGACAATGTGCATGAATGTAAAAGACTGCTCACATGAAAATTATATCAATTTATACCAGTGCCTTAAATGGAGTCGTGGGCAAATGTTGATCGAAAGTCTTATTAAGGTAAATTAATGTTTAGTTAGTGAGAAGATTTTATTTGCAAAGAAAGTAAAGTGTTTGTTTAAACTAGATTTGTTCCTTAGTAAGGGTCCCTAAAGTGGAGGTTAAGCAATGCCGCAGATCCAACAGGGTAAACCCTCTGATTTGACACACAAGTTCAAGAAAGTGTGGGGGGATTCGATAGGGAGAACCTAGATCTCAAAGTTCCTGCCAGATAACCTCACAAATTCCCTTACGTTTCCACTAAAACGAAGATTCCTTATAGGATTTCCCTAATTAGACTACAAACAAGGTTCAATTACTTTGCAATACTTGAAAGAGATAAAATATGTACCCTGCTTTGTAAAGAGAACTTGCACAAGTACTTGAAAATTGAAAGATCTTTGCAACACTTAAATTTAGTACCCTGCTTTGTAGTTGAAAGATATTTTAGAAATTGCAAGGTTGCAAGACTTATTGCTGAGAGGACTTGAAGCCTGAACTAAACATGCATAAGAGATTCAAGATTTCCTTTTAATTAGCCATGCATGTGAAATATGAGTGTGTGTTTGATTTACTTGACTTGTGTGTTTGAGATAATAGATTTAGACATGCATCAACACAAGAAAGAGAAAACAAACCAAGACACACAAATCCCCCTAATGGGGATGGAGAAACTGGGCACAAAAGGGCCTGCTTTTATTGCAACTATTACACTGAGAACAAAGGTTCTCTTTGAGCTTTAGCTTTAAGAAAGAAAAGGGATCCTTATAACTTTTGGATCTTGAAGAAACTACAAGAAAAAGAAGAATAAGGAAAACTTTGTTGATGAAGTCAAAACCCCCCAGGGTGCTCCGGAAGCCTTGATTTTGCCAAAATTTGATGGAATCTCCCCTTGTACCTGTTATTGCTGCAATAAAACAACAAACAAAGTTTGTTAAAACATGATGAAAGACTTTAAACTAAAAAATAAATTATCAAAATTTTTTCCGAAATTTTTCTACGGCAAAAATTTAAATTTTTAGACTTTTTTTGACACTTTGCATGAACTAAACTTGGGCTCTTCTAGCTGTTTCTGTTTTCTGTCCTAAAACAACAAGCATAAGACAATTATTTAGCTTGATCTTAAATGCTAAACAAGACACTTAACTAGCTTCAAATCTAGGAGAAATTAGGCTAGAAAATGCCCTAGATCTATTTCTTTAAACTTGAAAGAATTACCACTAGATCTAGATACTTTGCATGCAAAAAAAACTAATCTAAACTTTGGATTTAATCTTACTTCTCAAGCATGCATGCAAAAGGTAACCGAATAAATTTGAAGAAAGTTTGAGAGGGAGAAAAGAAGAAATTCGTTTTTCTTTCAAAAATTGAAAGTTATGGGCTATGGGGTCCTTTGATGAAGAGTAGAGGGAGCTCTATCCTTTGAAACTCTTGGAAAATGATGGTTGAAGCAACAACCTATCAATCCTCCAAGCTTGAAGAACCTGCAACAATGTACTTCAATCCTTTAAACACTTGTTAAAAGGTCTTCCCTACACAAAACAATGCTCAAATATGCATGTTAGTTTAACCGAAAACGAAGCATGCAATACAAAAGTCTATGATTTATAAGGAAGAAATGAAATGAATCAAGCTAGATTTATTTCACCCTACTGTATGATAGCATACCTTTAAAGCCTTGCAAATAAAATACAAAATTGAAATGCAAGATACAAGTTACCTCATAAAAGCAATACTAGATCCTAGCATCCACACATATCATCCACAACAATAGAACTCCAAAGTCTTCTTTATTCAATTCAAGAAATGATACAATGATACAATAATGGTCTATCTTCCCAAGCTCCAACTCTCTAAATGGAGAGGGGTATGCTTGTTTAAATAACATAAGGGGTGACATTCCCAAGAGAGGTGCGCAAGGGTTTAGGAGGAGATGTGCTAGAGTGAAGGAGAGTGGCGCACTTAGTAAAGGGGAGTGGTGAGGGAGGGAAGTCAGGTGGAAGGGTAGTGGACTCGGGTGAAAGGGGAGTGATGTGGAGTGAAGTGAGGACGAGTGGAGTGAGGTGGAGTGGAAGAGAGAGTGAGGGCGAGTTGCAAGCTTTGGTATGTGCGCCCCTCTTTAGGAATGCGCCACTCAAGCATGTGGGGTCGAGTCCCTTCATTGGGATCTCCTCCACATCCATGTCACCTTAGCCTTTACTTAACTCGCCTAGTCCTCCAGTCAAGTGGGGACATAAGAAAAACATGTTTCCAACATGTTCCCCAGTTCTCCTAAATAATACGAAATGAATTAAATTACCCTTTTTCCGTAATTTTCGAGTAAATTTGATTTTTTAGTGATAATAATCACTTTTTTTTTTCTTCGAAAGAAGGGAAATAGGGGTTTACATGATACTCTGGACTGGAAAACGACCATAAATATGACATCTGACAATGTTTGATGCCATATTTTTACAATTTATTGACTTAGAATTAAAAAATTCCATTTTTGCGGGAATTGAATTAATTCACTGAAACATTAAAAAAACCTATCAAACCTAGCCGCAATTTCCAAATGACTCAATTGAGATGACTTGGTATGAACTAATATACATTTAGACACTAGTCATTGGTTTTCCATGCGAAGGCTAACCAACAACACATCCTCCAGCGCTGGAGTCAGTCTTCTGAGTGAAAAAACTTAGAAATTATTTAATCGCTCACAAAGGCAAGCAAAAAAAATAATTAACAAGTAAAAAAAACACTCTAGAGTTCATGTTTGTACCTAGGTCTTAGGTGGCCAGTAGCTTTTTACAATATCTCATACTCAGGTCATTTATTACAATGGTGGAAATGCGGAAAAAGATGGTCTTTTGCAAGACTGGCTGAACTCTGAACTCTGTCATATGAGCATTGATTGCTCATTCTTTGGCGACTCTTCAGGAAATCTAGCTTGTGCAAACTGGTGGATAAAAGGTATCACAACCTTTACAACACGAACAACACTTTTACATATAGTGAAGTGAGAAAGGCCCAGAAGTTCTCCACGTCATGTTTCCTATTAGATCCATCCCTAGACCCTTGCATACCTATCTAGGCCATAAATGATTGACTTGGGACCAATTTAATGATCTCCAAGGGATATTCAACTAAGCTATAAGAGCAAGGACTATCTTGAAATGCAGTCTAAGAGGATGGGCAATGACCAACCACAAAGGGTTTAGAGCTACCACCTAGGTGAAATACATTTACATAGATAATCTAAGCATGGTCTAATACAATACATAAGTATAAGAAGGTCACACCTTTTGCTGATCAATGACACAATAGTACAAAGCATTGTGGTGGCATGATTGATCATGGTACTCTGAGCTCTAACATCATCAAGATAGGCATAAAATCTGCTCATATGATAGGTCACATCCGCCAAAAAAATATGAGGTGCATTGAAGTGAATCAGAGGTGTAACACTATGCAAGAGCTAAGAGGGCATGCAACCAAGCATTGAGAAATATAACCACACCTAACTATTCCAATAGAAAATACCATAGAATTTTAGAGAAAGAGCTTACTCGAAAATTTACACACAAGATCATGCATTTGAAAATCCATCCATCAATTAAGCATCCACAAAATAAGTCTTCCATTTGAGCTCTTTAATCAACCATCCATAGCATTACAATAATACCTAGACAAAAGTTTAAGAGTATATTGTCCACAAGCTTCTAGCAAATTTTATAATGAGAGGAGCTTCTCTCATATAGAGAAGAAAACCAACAACTTCCTCAATAGAATAACAATAAAATCCTAGATCTAGTCTTGGAATCCATAAAGCACTGTTATCTCTTTAACTAACTAGAGAAATATAGTCAACAATACAATAAAAAGTGAGGTGGCTATGCCACATATACAAAGTATGCTAGGGGAGAGGACGTCTTCACTAAAAATAGGAAGAATATGGTCAAGAGTCTCCAACGTTCCTCCTGCAAGCAAGGTAACCACCTCAACAAACTCCTCAAAATGGGATTAGCCCTCAAAATGAGAAAATGGCTAGCAAGAAATGGTACTTTAGGCCACACGTGTGGCACATGTGACTTCCCAAAGGTGGATGTCTCCTCTAAATGCTCCAATGATCATCCGCCAATTAGGGAATGAGGGCTAACAATCTCCATCAAGTAGGTTAACCCCTCCTAAAGATCAAATGGCGAGCACATATCATCGTCCAAGTGGCATGCATGGCTCAACATAGGTAGACAACTCTCCTCAACATGCTCCAACACTCAAGGCACATGCTCCAACGCCCAAGGAGGTGTACGACCCCTCAAAAGTGATGATAATGCCTCCAAATATGTGTCGATGAGTGGTGACCATCAAATGATATCTTCTAATAGCTCAATGTCTCTTTTAATTTTTATCCCCTTCGTAACTTGACCATGGTGTGGACATCATTAACCTTAATTACATGTGAAAGTCCCTAAGACAAGATGCATTTCCTAGGACTCAAAGTTAGTTGTAGGTGATGTGATGAATGTGGTACTAGGGAAAAGGTGTTTTCATGAGTTGACCCTCACAATCATATAGGATGAGTGAAGAGGTCTTCCCCTTAGCTTTTAAGTAGGGGTTATCATTATTTGTTTCTACATGTGTGCCTTTAGAGGGAGCACTTAGCATTGAGTTACCAATCCTTGAGCCTTTTTTTTTAGCTTAGTTCCTTCTTTCCCCTTTTTTTAAAAATTTGAGAATGGAACTTAGGGAATAAGGCTTTTTAGCAAGGTGGCATGACTCGTGTATAATATGATGACTTTCATTGCTTCTTCTTCGAGCATTTTTTAGTTCTTTGATTTTACTTAGGCATTTCATACATGAGACTTTTCTTTTTTATATTGGACCTTGTTACATGACATATGATAAGTCAATCATGAAAGGGGAATGATGAAAATGCATTAAAATGGTGATGAAATGATGGGGTGTGAAAAATGGCTAGGGAGAATGAAGGGAATGATATGAAACACCTACCAAGATTACTTGTAGTACAACTCGACTCATAAGGTGACTCACTTATCTAGAGGTTAATTATGAACACACCATGGAACAACCTAGTAAGAGACAACAATTTATAGTGTTATGATTCATGAACCATTATAGAATACACCAATGATCACCATGACCCACATCCAAGTAGCGACATCTTCTTGTGTGAGAGGAAAAGCGTAAGGCACAACATTGTTCGGTAAAATATGTATCAAACACTTGATCATGGGGGTCAACTGAGCAAATGCTAGAAACATTTATGGTAAAAATTCATGGACAATCGATAGGTCTCTGTGGAACTTCTAGTTGTGATCAAAATCACAAGTGCATCGATCCTCTAGCCACCCCTACATTCCAAACTGTAAAATGCAACTATCTAATGATGCATGATATCAAGTAAAAATTCAAAAAGCACGAAAACCAAGTCAAAATGCGTGGAGAAGAAGAAATGCTTATCCAATCTACTACTTATATCAAGCTTATTCATCCTACTCTACCACTACTTCTAACACTAAATGTCGTCCGCAAAATAAAGTTTGAGAAGCTACTCATTAACCGTCAAAGGTAACTTCTCCCCATTTATGCTAGTAAGATAGAATGAATCAGTTCCAACTAACTTTTCAATTATATAATGACCAAGCCAAAGGCTATCAAATTTCTTGTGCATACCAAGCTTCTCCTTTCTTTTATCGGACATAAATGCAAGATCTCCTTCTGCAAAAGGTCTCTGATGAGCCTTTTGATCAAATGTTCCTTTGATAATTTCTTAATTTTTTTATCATTTGATCAAACGCTATTTGCGTAGATTTTTCCAACTCTACTAGTTGATCGATTCTTGCTTGAACAACCTCTTGATTCCTTGTGAATTGTTGCATAAGGTGATAAACATGAATCTTTAGGTTGATAGGCAATTTAACTTTTGTACCAATTCGAAAGGGGTTTTACTTGTGGCTTTCTTAGTTGTAATTGTGTCTTCCCACAATGCATATTTGATTTTTCCATCCCAATTCTTTTTATTGTCACCCACTGTTTTCTTAATAACGTTCATCGAATTCTTATTACTTGATTCAACAAATCTGTTTCCTTGTGGGTAATAATTAAAAGAATGAGATAGAACAATACCATAGTTGAAGCAAAAGTTAGATAGAGTTAATGAGCTGAAAGATTTTGCATTATCAATGGTGATTTTTGCCGGAACACCAATTCTTGCGATTATCTTATTTTCAAGGAAATGCATAACACCTTCTTCAGTTGCCTTCTTTGTAGGTATGGCTTCTACCCACTTGGCGAAGTAATCCATGGTAGTTAGAATCCATTGGTATCCATTCCTAGAGTAGTTTTTAATTTCACTGATAAAATCCAAACCCCACTATTAAAAAGGAGCTTCCACTACAACCTGTTTCAAAGGTAAGGTGGGCACACATTGTTTCCCTGCAAAAAATTGGCATGGTTGATAAGACTAGACAAAATGATGAACATCTGTGAACAATGTAGGCCAATAGTACCCTTCTCTCAAGATTTTATACGCAATGGTGCGGGCTACGAAATGCCCCCCATAGCATCCCAAATGGAATTCCTCTACTAGTTTTTTGGCTTCATCTTTATTGACACATCTAATAATAATTTCATTGGGGTTTTTCCAACCAAGAGCACCTTGAATCAAACAATATCTTGTGGCTTTCAATCTCAATGCTCTTCTCTTATGATCGACCAAGTGGTCAGGACATGAAAGATTCTTCAAATAATAAATAATGTTTGAATACCACTCAAGATTTTCCAATTCATCTATGACACCATTCACTTGTTCAACACTATCTAGTCCTAAAATCTTCTCATTTCCTTCTACTAACATTTTAGCTAACCCCTGCCCCTTTATGACCTTTGTCGCTTTAATGTCTAGGTCGTACTCTTGAATCTTTGACAACCATCTCCCTCTGATTCCTAGATAATCTTGTTGTGTGAAAACATCCTTGACCACTGGGTAAGGGACATAGCCTTTGATCTTGGAATATTTGACATAACGTTTGAAATGTTTTAATGATTGAACAAGGGAATAAGCTTGCTTTTAGGTAGTGGTGTACTTCATCTCTGCATCCCTAAGGTTTTTACTCACAAAAGCAATGGGTTGTTCCATATTATCTTTGTTCTTTTGCAAGAGTACACTAGCAATTGTATCTTTTGAAGTGAAGGAAAATATGGTGAAATCTTTGGAATAATCTTGGCTAATAAGGACATGTGTCGACGAGAGAGCTTCTTTAATATTCATAAATGCCTTTCGACTATCATCATTCCATTTGAACAAACAATCTTTCTTTAACGAGCTAGTCATTGGTTTAACAATCTCAACGAAATTTGGGATGAACCTCCTATGAAAGTTTATTTTACCAAAGAAATGTTGTAAGGATTTTCTACTATCCAGGAAATGGATATTCTTTATGGATTCTAGTCTAGCTAGGTGGACCAATAAGGAAGGACGTCAACCTTCCTTAGAAAGCTAACAACATAGTATCAATAGTCTGCAACAAGCAAGGCGAGAAAGAGAAGTAACACTATACTAGTTTGCTGATCTTTGTTAGCGTCAATCAATCCCTTATTTGTAATAAAGAATTCACCAGTCTAAGTAAACAATGGCTATGTCTAAAATAATGAATAGTTAGTTGTGTCAGTAATCGCTGCGGGAAAGTTCTCTTGCCAGTCTGAATGCGCAGAGAAATGCAAAAGAATAAATAAACAATTATCGTTGTTTGAGATCTCATTGATTGATTAAAAGGAGACATCGCCCTCTAATGTGATTGATGAAGTTTTGCTGAATCTTCGTTCTTTATTTTCTTGTGCGTGTAAAATTCTTTTTCTGTTTCTGTGATTATTGAGAGGTAAATTTCATTTTCTGTGATTACTGACAGAGAGTGCGCACCAAAGGAACTGGTGCACATCTCTATTCTGCTGTGCGTGCTAAGTAATTCGCCCTCAGTTTTGCTGGTAGTGTGAAGGAGCAAGTAGGGCATCAATTTTTAAAGAGGAGGATGAGTTATAGAAGGAGATACGCATCTCTCCCTTGCTTAGAGTGATCAACATTCAAGATGCCTCTCTCGAGGAATGTGTTGCGCCCTCTCCATCAGACTAATTCACCTTTTCTACTCTTCGAGTAATGTGCCCTCCATCTTATACGATTCTTAGTTGCTAAGCGTGCCCCTCTCAATCAGATCCATATGCGCCCTCCATAAAAAGCGATTCTTCATTGTTGAAAAACGCCCTCACACTCAGATCAATTGGTATTAGAGCAAGTTTTGTCCTTGGGACCAAAACTTCATCCACTAGATTCTAATTTTTTTTTTTGGGTCTTCATCTCTCTCCTCACGCTCTTGCTTAGATTGTCACAATCACCCTTCTCAAGGTTCCTCTCACACCCTCCTCAGGGTCTATTCAGTGCTTGCTGACCATGTCGCCTTGACGAGAGGTCTCCAGTGAGGAATCCAGTGCAACCACATCAACTCCAGTTGAAGAGTTGGCATTGGCTCTCCAAGAACTGATTCGACTCCAACAACGACGACCTCCAATGACCATGCAACGTGACACCTGTTTTCAGTTACCCAAGTTCACCGACCAAATGAATGGAAAAACGATTGATTCCTGGATCCATAGTCTCTCCACTTACTTCAAGACCTCGCCTGAGATCAAAGAGGCCACCAAATTGCAGATAGCCAACCTTCAATTAGAAGGAATCGCGCAAACCTAGTGGGACACACAATCAGAAAGCTCATAATTGATCGTAGAGCTCGGTACACCGTCTTCCTCGAAAAATGGCCACATTGCGTCATGGGATATGTTCTGTTAGGCATTGAGGGAACGCTTCTACCCTCTAGGATATCTTCAAAATTTGCTCACCAAGTGGTTACAACTCCGTCAACTTTCCAATCAGTCAGTTCAAGGATACATTGATGTCTTCTGCAAGTAGCACATCGAACTACATGTCAGCGAACCAAATGAGGTATTAATAATTAAGTTCAATTCTGGTTTATTGTTACCTCTCCGGCGAGAGGTAGATCTTTTTGACAATGCTTCTCTAGACATGGCTTTCTTACGGGCCTTGGCCGTAGAAAGAAAGGTGGCTCCTCGCATCTGTTTCCGAACATATTGCACTTCAAGTGCTACTCCGTTGACTTCCCAACCGTAGTCTCATTTATCTTCTTACACATCCAAAA
>JZKD02S2063198.1:0-16258 GCA_000966675.3 Picea glauca
GATACATTCTGTCAGTCCTTGAGCTACCTCGTATCTTCCTACCATCGTACCCATACCAGATTGATATCCATTCTTGATGGTGTACTTGTCAGTTGGGGAGTGAGATTGAAAAGGCGAGTTGTTAGGCCCGTGAAGCAATTCTCTGAGTGAGGGAATTGTTGAGGATCGATTTACTGAAGGTGATAAACTGCGGCTACAATGCTCTGAGACTTCTGGTCTGTCCTGTTGCTGAAGCCCTGGAAGAGAAGTGGGACAGCCGAAGGACTATTGAGCAGAGAAGGGGCACACTTCCTTGGGTGGGACATGCATGTGGGGAATGAGAGGTTATAGGCTATGGTTGAGTGAACACCTGAGAGGGAATATTTTTGGTTGACCGTGAATATTTATCTGAGTTAGGAATCCCTTTTCCGGGTGGAGTCTAGTCCCAGCTCGGGGGTGACTCACTGTTGAGAGAGACGAACAGTGTAATCTAAGTTTGGGAGGTTCGTGGACGGTCTGCACACAATTGGTGACATTATTACCAAGATAAGTACCAGTTATGTGTTGAATTCCATGATGCATTGTCATTTATGTGTTATTTTATGGGTTTTATTGCTTGTGTGAGCATAATTGTCAGTATGTTTAAGGATATACCCTGTATACATTGCATGTTTGTGTTCACTGTTAAATCAGTCTGAAAATCGTATATTTGCATAACACAACTGTTTGTTTATCTTTTATATGTGAAGCTTTCACTAAAGCATTGTATGTATGTGTTTAATTGCATGCAGTTCAGTATGTATGTATGCTTGTGTGTGTACATACATATTTAGGGAAAGAAAAAAAAAGTTATGTGACATACCTTAGTTGAATAATGGGTGTTACATTATGTTGTCAAAACTAAGATAAGTTTCTGAGGAAGTGACATTCCCCGGTCAGTGGGTGGATGAGGTGTGTTACAGTATGGTATTAGAGCGTCAATTTTCGACACTGAGCCTGAATGGGCCAAACCAGTCGAATGGATACGAGATTACAATATGGTATACAGTATATTGCATTTATGGAAAATTGAGCCACCACGTGGAAGAATAATATGTAGAGATGCACGCGCTAAATTTAGCATTGTGCAGAGTGCATACACATAGTAAAGGTGCATGTGGTGTGCATAGTATTATGAGGCACAGTGAATTTGGGTTGGTGTGCACACAGTAGGAGTATGTGTGGTATCGCTACAGTGAAAGCAAGGGTGCACGCAGGTAGTTGTGCATGGTAGCAACAGAGTATTCGATGGGGAATACATATTATTGTATGTGGCAAGGCATATTGAAATTTAGCATAGTGAAATGCATGTGGAATATCCAAGTGCGATACAGAAACAATGCGCAGAGGATATTGGTGCGCAACACAAAAGTAGTGTGCGCAAGTTATTGGTGCAATGAAGAGGAAATGTATAGAAGATACATGTGCGCGGAAACATGATTTACCTTATAAAGTCGTTTGCACGATAAATAAAGGTACACAAGTTGAATTTTTATGTGCACAAAATCGTCTGAAAAGCTAATTAAGACGACGAGCCTGAGTTTAATTAGAAACATTTACATAGTATTCAAAGAAAGAGGAATACACAATTGCATTGAAGTATTATTTAAAATGAGTCAAGCGAATGAGATGAATTCTGGGTTTTATTCAAACAGTTGAAAGTGAAATATAAGTTACAAGAAGACACATAATATTAAAGGAAACAAGATTCATAACATCATCAGTGGAATCTTGTCTTAAGAAGTACAAAATCCACTTTTGCACTTATATATTCATTCAAAATCCAAAATTATAAAAAAGGGATGATTCAAAATAGCAATGGCCCTATTCAAAGAGACCGTACAAGAACAGGTCTATCATCTCCGGAGATTCCTTACCTCTGTTATCATCTATCCAAAAATTGTTGAAATATACTCAATTGTATTGAGGGCTCATTTCAGCTTAGTTAGCTCCTCCTTTAAAGAATCTAACCAGACCGGTTGATTCTCCAACACTCTCAGTTGCTTCAGCGAAAGGTTCTTTCTTCTATCTCTTGCTTCATTTATTCTTAGCAACTGGTCTGTTGATAACCAAATCCCTCATGGTTGGATTCAGCCTGATTTCCAATCTTGAACCAGTAACAGGTACTATGTGAAATTTAGTCGTCAGTATCTGTGTGACTACCTTTTCCTTCGTACTTGCAGGAAAATTTAGCATGTTGCCCAAATAACCAGTCTCATTGGATTTAACTGGGTCCATATACCTCAGTTTTGTGGACACCGAAATACGTTTGCAGAGATGAGAAGTTCGAACCAGTTTGGAGGCTGCTCGTTGATGGATAAGATGATGCTTCCATACCCAAGAGTTGGTAATTATAGAACCTCAATCATGAATCCCTGACAAACTTGTGCACAAGTGCAATAGGTTGCCATGCTCGGCTAATCCAATTCAAATGATTAAACTTTTTGAGTTCGTTACATGGCGGCATTCACCTAACTCAAATGGTTGTGATGTATGAACGAATGAAACAAAGTGATCTGACTAACTGTCACCCGTCCCACGAATGGTGGATTTGACATATTGAATCACGTGGCATCAGAACTTATGCAAAAGTGGTTTCATCAAAACACCTTGCGCCCGATGTATCTCTGTGCGATGATATAGTGCTTGCTAAGTTCTCAAAACTTGGGTTGTGTCTGAGAATTGTCATGGTGGCAACACCAAGAAATCATAAAAGATAATTTTGATATAATTATTGAGCCGAAATAGTTCATATTTCTTGTGGATTGTTGATTTAGTTAAACTAATATTTTTTAATGGCTGAACATTTTGCAGAACTAACAACAAATAGATCAAATCAGATCAAGTATCGAGTCCATGGGAATGGAAGAGACATGTGAAAACTATATTCAACAAGATGAGAGTAGAGGAATGAATGTCCATTTGGACATTGAAGGAACAAACTCCAATGGACATGGAGAGGAAATGGATGAAAACCTGAATATGGTAGAGACTATTAAAAATTTGCAAAAGGATGTCCAAATCCATAAAGCTGATAACGAAAGGCTTATGAGAGCCAAAGAGAAGTAGGATGAATTCAACATGAAGTTATTGCAAAGTCTGAACATAATAGAAAATAAATTGGAAAAAGAAAGTGACTCAAGCAAATATGGAAGTCACAAACCTTCAGATGAGAAAAAGAGATCAGGAAATGTTAGCAGACACCACCATCACTCCCGAAAGCATTCCAAGAAAAGAGCAGGTAGTAGCACAAGTCCATCCCCTGTCAGACAGCATAAGAGGTCTATGGTGGATGAGCTACGAGGAGAAATGAACAAAATAAAACTTCCTACATTTGATGGTGAGCACAAGAAGGATGAATATTCAGAAACATGGTTGTTGGGAAAGAGGAAGTATTTTCAATTACACAATTATTCTTCCCATGTAGAGGGTAGAATTTCCATCTATCAACTCAAAGGACCTTGGCATCCATGTGGTGGGATCAGCTTGTGCAGGTACAACACATTAAAGATAAGAGCGTTACTTGGAGGGAATTTAAGAAGTATTTTGAGAAGAAATACTTGACTAAGAGGTATTATGACAAGAAAATGAAAGAGTTCTTTGAACTCAAACTTCGAAGTATGACCATAGATGAATATGAAAGAAGATTCCTAGAACTGTTGAAGTACGTCTCCTTTATCAAGGATGAGACAGTTAAAATTCAAAGGTATTTGAGTGGATTGCCAACATTCATCAGTGACAAAATATAATATGATGATCCCAATACGTTGGAAGAGATGGTAAGGTGAGCTAAATGTCAATATGATCAGGAGAAAGCAAGGCCAACTTTCCAAAAAGCGTGGGAAGACAAAAGGAAGTTCAAGGTGGATCAGAGGAAGAAAGGATTTAAACCATCATTCTTCAGAAATAGTCCATAGGGACCACCAAGTTCTAAAGAGCCCAAAACGATAGAGGCAGAAGGCCAAAGGCCAAGGCAACCACCTCTTCAATGTTGGGGTTGTAAAGGATATCATAGATTCAAAGATTTTCCTCACAGAGCTGAAAAAAGAAGGACTGTTTATAATGTACAACAAGATGAAAAAGTGGAGGACATGGGCATAAATGTGCCAAAGATATATGCAGCCTTGGATAACAAGCAAGAAGAATATTAGTCACACATGATTGAAGTGGAAGGTATGATTAACAACCAAACCATTACTATTTTAATTGATTCAAGAGCTAGTCATAGTTATATAGATCTTAAGATGGTAGAAAGTTTGCAATTGCCAAGAAGCAGGCATGGAAAATCTTGGTTTGTACAGTTGGCTATAGGAACCAAAAGAAAGGTTAATGAGATGGTTAAGTCATGTCTCATGGACATGATCGGACTGAACACCAAGGAAGATTTGGATATCTTACCCTTAGGTTCCTATGACTGTTTAATTGGGATGGATTGGTTGGACCCACATCATGCTCTATTGGATTGTCATAACAAAGAATTCACTTGCTTGGATGAAGAAGGGAACCNGAATGAGATGAATTCTGGGTTTTATTCAAACAGTTGAAAGTGAAATATAAGTTACAAGAAGACACATAATATTAAAGGAAACAAGATTCATAACATCATCAGTGGAATCTTGTCTTAAGAAGTACAAAATCCACTTTTGCACTTATATATTCATTCAAAATCCAAAATTATAAAAAAGGGATGATTCAAAATAGCAATGGCCCTATTCAAAGAGACCGTACAAGAACAGGTCTATCATCTCCGGAGATTCCTTACCTCTGTTATCATCTATCCAAAAATTGTTGAAATATACTCAATTGTATTGAGGGCTCATTTCAGCTTAGTTAGCTCCTCCTTTAAAGAATCTAACCAGACCGGTTGATTCTCCAACACTCTCAGTTGCTTCAGCGAAAGGTTCTTTCTTCTATCTCTTGCTTCATTTATTCTTAGCAACTGGTCTGTTGATAACCAAATCCCTCATGGTTGGATTCAGCCTGATTTCCAATCTTGAACCAGTAACAGGTACTATGTGAAATTTAGTCGTCAGTATCTGTGTGACTACCTTTTCCTTCGTACTTGCAGGAAAATTTAGCATGTTGCCCAAATAACCAGTCTCATTGGATTTAACTGGGTCCATATACCTCAGTTTTGTGGACACCGAAATACGTTTGCAGAGATGAGAAGTTCGAACCAGTTTGGAGGCTGCTCGTTGATGGATAAGATGATGCTTCCATACCCAAGAGTTGGTAATTATAGAACCTCAATCATGAATCCCTGACAAACTTGTGCACAAGTGCAATAGGTTGCCATGCTCGGCTAATCCAATTCAAATGATTAAACTTTTTGAGTTCGTTACATGGCGGCATTCACCTAACTCAAATGGTTGTGATGTATGAACGAATGAAACAAAGTGATCTGACTAACTGTCACCCGTCCCACGAATGGTGGATTTGACATATTGAATCACGTGGCATCAGAACTTATGCAAAAGTGGTTTCATCAAAACACCTTGCGCCCGATGTATCTCTGTGCGATGATATAGTGCTTGCTAAGTTCTCAAAACTTGGGTTGTGTCTGAGAATTGTCATGGTGGCAACACCAAGAAATCATAAAAGATAATTTTGATATAATTATTGAGCCGAAATAGTTCATATTTCTTGTGGATTGTTGATTTAGTTAAACTAATATTTTTTAATGGCTGAACATTTTGCAGAACTAACAACAAATAGATCAAATCAGATCAAGTATCGAGTCCATAGAAATGGAAGAGACATGTGAAAACTATATTCAACAAGATGAGAGTAGAGGAATGAATGTCCATTTGGACATTGAAGGAACAAACTCCAATGGACATGGAGAGGAAAGGGATGAAAACCTGAATATGGTAGAGACTATTAAAAATTTGCAAAAGGATGTCCAAATCCATAAAGATGATAACGAAAGGCTTATGAGAGCCAAAGAGCAGTAGGATGAATTCAACATGAAGTTATTGCAAAGTCTGAACATAATAGAAAATAAATTGGAAAAAGAAAGTGACTAAAGCAAATATGGAAGTCACAAACCTTCAGATGAGAAAAAGAGATCAAGAAATGTTAGCAGACACCACCATCACTCCCGAAAGCATTCCAAGAAAAGAGCAGGTAGTAGCACAAGTCCATCCCCTGTCAGACAACATAAGAGGTCTGTGGTGGATGAGCTACGAGGATAAATGAACAAAATAAAACTTCCTACATTTGATGGTGAGCACAAGAAGGATGAATATTCAGAAACATGGTTGTTGGGAAAGAGGAAGTATTTTTAATTACACAATTATTCTTCCCATGTAGAGGGTATAATTTCCATCTATCAACTCAAAGGACCTTGGCATCCATGTGGCGGGATCATCTTGTGCAGGTACAACACATTAAAGAGAAGAGCGTTACTTGGAGGGAATTTAAGAAGTATTTTGAGAAGAAATACTTGACTAAGAGGTATTATGACAAGAAAATGAAAGAGTTCTTTGAACTCAAACTTCGAAGTATGACCATAGATGAATATGAAAGAAGATTCCTAGAACTGTTGAAGTACGTCTCCTTTATCAAGGATGAGACAGTTAAAATTCAAAGGTATTTGAGTGGATTGCCAACATTCATCAGTGACAAAATATAATATGATGATCCCAATACGTTGGAAGAGATGGTAAGGTGAGCTAAATGTCAATATGATCAGGAGAAAGCAAGGCCAACTTTCCAAAAAGCGTGGGAAGACAAAAGGAAGTTCAAGGTGGATCAGAGGAAGAAAGGATTTAAACCATCATTCTTCAGAAATAGTCCATAGGGACCACCAAGTTCTAAAGAGCCCAAAACGATAGAGGCAGAAGGCCAAAGGCCAAGGCAACCACCTCTTCAATGTTGGGGTTGTAAAGGATATCATAGATTCAAAGATTTTCCTCACAGAGCTGAAAAAAGAAGGACTGTTTATAATGTACAACAAGATGAAAAAGTGGAGGACATGGGCATAAATGTGCCAAAGATATATGCAGCCTTGGATAACAAGCAAGAAGAATATTAGTCACACATGATTGAAGTGGAAGGTATGATTAACAACCAAACCATTACTATTTTAATTGATTCAAGAGCTAGTCATAGTTATATAGATCTTAAGATGGTAGAAAGTTTGCAATTGCCAAGAAGCAGGCATGGAAAATCTTGGTTTGTACAGTTGGCTATAGGAACCAAAAGAAAGGTTAATGAGATGGTTAAGTCATGTCTCATGGACATGATCGGACTGAACACCAAGGAAGATTTGGATATCTTACCCTTAGGTTCCTATGACTGTTTAATTGGGATGGATTGGTTGGACCCACATCATGCTCTATTGGATTGTCATAACAAAGAATTCACTTGCTTGGATGAAGAAGGGAACCAAAGGAAAGTGCAGGGAATTCCTAGGGCAATAACTGTTAAAGAAATTTTAGCATTGCAGCTGAAGAAATGTTATAGAAGAGGATGTCAAATATTTTCAACTCATATGGAGGAGACACCTGAAGACAAAGAGAGCCAAATTTGGAGAATTATGCAGTCCTAAAAGAGTTTGAAGATGTATTCAAGGAAGTACCAGGACTACCCCCAAGGAGAGACCTCGATTTTTCTATAAATCTGACACCAGGAGCAACTCATGTGTCAAAGACTCATTACAGAATGAGTACACCAAAATTGAAGGAGTTGCAAATGCAGCTTGAAGAACTTCTGAAGAAGGGGTATATATGCCCAAGTGTATCACCTTGGGGTGCCATAGTATTGTTTTTGAAAAAGAAAGATGGAACGTTAATATTGTGCATTGATTTCAGACAATTGAATAAAGTGACTGTAAAGAACAAGTATCCTCTGCCAAGGATTGATGATCTTTTTGATCAATTGAAGGATGCAAAGATCTTTTCAAAGATAGATCTCAGATCGGGATACCATTAGGTAAGAATTAAGGAGGAGGATATCAACAAGACCGCCTTCAAGACAAGGTATGGTCATTATGAGTTCACAGTGGTGCCATTTGGGTTGTCAAATGCACCAACTGTTTTAATGTGCTTAATGAATGGTGTTTTCCGAGAATATTTAGACATGTTTGTCATTGTCTTTTTGGATGACATTCTTATATACTCTAAGACAGAATAAGAGCATGAACATCATTTGAGGATGGTGTTGCAATTATTAAGGGAGCATCAGTTGTATGCCAAATTGAACAAGTGCTCATTTTATTAGAAACAAATTCATTATTTGGGGCATATCATCTCAAAAGATGGGATAGCAGTGGACCCCGAGAAGATTGAATCCATTAGAGAATGGTCAGCACCAAAGAATGTGACAGAGGTCAAATCATTCATGGGCCCTCTAGGCTACTATAGGATATTCATTGGAGGATTCTCGAAGATAGCACACCCAATCACTTCCTTGCAAAGAAAAGATATGAAGTTTTAGTGGACGTCAGACTATGAAATGAGTTTCCAACATTGAAACAGTTATTGACAAGTGCTCCAATACCAAGGATTGCAGACCCAAATGAAGATTTCATTGTATGCACAGATGCATCTAATGAAGGGCTTGGTGGAGTCCTCAGCGAAAATGGATTTGTGATATGTTATGAATCAAGGAAGTTGAAGGAGCATGAAAGAAACTTTGCCACTCATGATTTGGAGTTGGCAACCATAGTGCATGCCCTGAGGAAATGGAGACACTACCTCATGGGAAAAAGGATTGAGTTAAGAACAAACCACAATGGTTTGAAATATTTATTTGACTAGTCAAATCTAAATGCTAGACAAAGCAGATGGTTAGAATTTCTAAGCGAATATGACTTTGATATAAATCATATCAAAGGGAAAGAAAATAAAGTGGTGGATGCACTCAGCATGAGGGTGCATAAGATTCATGCTACAACCATCAGCATGTATCAGACTGATGTTAAAAGAAAAATTCCGGAGGCTACAAATACAGACCTGCAATACAAAGAATTGATAGAAAAACTTCAGCAAGGTAAGACACCACAAAAGATGGATATTTATAAGTTGGGAGTAGATGGAATGCTGCTGCACAAGAACATAATTTTTGTACCAAATGTTCAAGACTTGAAACATATAATTTTGCATGAGATGCATAATGCTCCTTATGAAGGGCACCCTGGATATCATAATACCATAGCAATGATCAAGATCCAATACTTTTGGCCAGGTATGAAGAGAGAAATTGTAGAATACATCACTATGTGTATCGAATGAAAGAAAGTTAAAACAGAGCATAGGCACCCAACAGGATTGCTGCAACCTTTGCCCATTCCTGAATGGAAGTGGGAAGTGGCGACAATGGATTTTATGACGGGATTTCCCAGAACAGGCAAGCTACATGATTCGATTATGGTAGTGGTGGACAAGCTTACAAAATCTGCCCATTTTATTCCACTAAAAACTACTCACAAAGCAACAAATGTTGTTGATATTTTCATGAAGGAAGTGGCACGATTGCACAGAATTCCTAAAACGATTGTGTCTGACAGAGACCTGAAATTCACCTCAAATTTCTGGAAAGGATTGTTCAAAGGATTCAGAACGAATCTAAAATTTAGTACAACTTACCATCCTAAGACTGATGGAGAGATAAAGAGGGTGAATAGAGTGATAGAAGATATATTGAGAATGCATGTGATGGATAAACCATCAAAATGGGAAGACTACCTACATTTAGTAGAATTCGCTTATAACAATGGGTATCAGGCATCATTGAAAATGAGCCCATTTGAAGCACTTTATGTAGAAGGTGCAATACTCCAGTAAGCTGGGATAATCCAACTGATAGAACAATAGTTGGGCCAGAGTTTCTCAAGGAAATGGAGGACGAGATGTTAAAAATTAAGCAGAATTTGAAAACTGCCCAAGACATACAGAAAAGTTATGCTGATAAAAACATAATCCACAGAGAATTCAAAGTGGTTGATCATATTTTCCTGAAAGTAAAAGCTAACAGGAGTTCCCTGAAGCTGGGAAGCTGTGCCAAGTTGGAAGCCAGATTTTGTGGACCATTTGAAATCCTAGAGAGGATTGGTCCCATTTCTTATATGATTGCATTGCCTGCATCTATGTGTGTTCATAACGTATTCCATGTATCATTGCTAAAGAAATACATACCTGATGCTAATCATGTTATTGATTGGAATGTTATTTAGGTGGAGCAAGAAGGCACTTTCCAAGTGCATCCGATGCGCATCCTGGATCGAAAAATCAAACAACTTTGGAATCAAGCCATAGGGCTTGTAAAGGTCTAATGGACCTAGTACGGACCTGAAGATGCTACTTGGGAGCATGAGGATGCAATGCGGGCAGAATACCTGCATATTTTTGAAGAATTTTGAGAATTTTTTTGTATATGGGTACATGATTCACTGAGGATAGTGCATAAATAAGGGGAGGGGATTGTAATATCCCTTGGCCGAACCCAAATGTAAATATAATCCAAGTATATTTAATCTAGTGAGCGTTTTAGACATCCTTTTTATAATATACCTTTCATGGCATGGTGCGCACATATACTGCGCAGTAAAGGGATGTAATGTGCACATTTCTGAATACCGTGCATAGTAACTAAGGTGTGTGCAACCTTAAAGACAAAGGATACAATGCATAGTAACTAAAGAGCGGGCAACCTTGAGGTCAACGGATACCACTTGCAGTAACTAAAGTGTGCACACTATTGAGGTCAGTGAACCTTTGTGTATATAATATGCATTATAGGCTGGTGAGCCAGTATTATAAGCCAGAATGCTTATGTCTTGGAATTAGGCCAACACATCTAGATGTTAAAGGCTAGAGCATCTATTTTGTATATATCTCATGATTAATATAAAAATACATTGTTGTGCGCAGACCGACCACAATAAAAGAGAAGGGGGACTAGATTCCACCAAATAGGGAAAGGGAGGGCCTAAAGTTAAGAATAGGGCTAAGCTAGAGAGCTTAAAGCCGAAAATAAATATTATATTAATATTTCTTAAAAACATAAAGTACGGATAATTAATTTATCCTAAATCCTAAAGTAGGGGACAAGTGTATTAGAGTAGCTTCCAACATGAAAAGTGTCAAGTTGGAGACATGCATACTTATTACCGAGACTTAGTTCCTTTGGGGGGGGATCGACCATCGTGAGGAGGGGAATCTTACCATTTTTTCCTTCGACCAGATAACCAGTATCCATGATACATTCCGTCAGTCCTTGAGCTACCTTGTATATTCCTACGACCGTACCCAGACCAAATTGATATCCATTCCTATTGGTGTACCTGCCAGATGGGGAGTGGGATTGAAGAGGTGGGTTGTCAGGTCCGTGAAGCAATTCTCTGAGTGAGGGAATTGTTGAGGATCGATTTCCTGAAGGTGATAAAATACGGATGCATTGCTCTGAGACTTCCGGTCTGGCCTGTTGCTGAATCCCTAGAAGGGAAGTGGGGAAACCGAAGGACTATTGAGAAGAGAAGGGGCACACTTCCTTGGGTGGGATAGGCATGTGGGGAAGGAGAGGCTGTAGGCTGTGGTTGAGTGAACACCTGAGAGGGAGTCTTTCCAGTTGACTGTGAACCTTTATCCAAGTTAGGAATCCATTTCCCGAGTTGAGTCTAGTCCCAGCTCAGGGGTGACTCACTGATGAGAGTGATGAACAATGTAGTCTAGGGCTAGGAGGTTCGTGGATGGTCTGCACGCAGTTGGTGACATTCTTACCAAGATAAGTATCGGTTATGTGTTGAATTCCATGCTGCATTGCCTTTTATGTGTTATTTTATGGGTTTTATTACTTTTGTGAGCATAATTGTCTGTATGTTTAAGGATATACCCTGTATACGCTGCATGTCTATGTTCACTGTTAAATCAGTCTGAAAATCATATATTTATAGAACACAACTATTTGTTTATCTTTTATATGTGAATCTTCCGCTAGAGCATTATATGTATATGTTTAATTGTATGCAGTTCAATATGTATGTATGCATGTGTGTGTATATAGGTATTTAGAGAGAAAAAAAAAGAAGTTATGTGAAATACCTCAATTGAATATTGGGTGTTACATTATGTTTTCAGAACTAAGCTAAGTGTCTGAGTAAGTGACATTCCTCGGTCAGTGGGTGGACGGGGTGTGTTACAATATGGTATCAGAGCGTCATTTTTCGGCACTAAGCCTAAATGGGCCAAACTAGTCGAATGGAGATGAGATTACAGTATGGTATTGATTACAGTATGGTATACAATATATTGTGTTTATGGAAAATTGAGCCACCACGTGGAAGAATAATATGTAGAGATGTGAACGCTAAATTTAGCATTGCGCGGAGTGCATACACATAGTATAGGTGCATGTGGTGTGTGCAATATTGTGAGGCATAGTGAATTTGGGTTGGTGCGCGCACAGTAGGAGTATGTGTGGTATCTCTACAGTGTAGGCAAGGGTGCGCATAGGTAGTTGTGCACGGTAGTGACAAAGTATCTCCAAGATCTCAGATCAACAAGAACTGTTGATTTTTGCAGCAGTATCTCCTGAAGTCTCAAAGTCTAGGGTTAATACAGACCATTCGATAAGGGAGACACATGTCGGTAGATTGACCAGTTCAGGAATTTAGAGTTCGGAGAATTGGAAGTGTGCTAGTGTGGAAACTCCCGAAGCCCAAAGTCTCGAATCCCGAAGAGCTAAAGTGGTGGGGTATGATGACGTCACCTAGAGGTGATGTGGACCCAAGAATGCAAGCGTAAAATATTCCAAAGCCCAAAATTTTGAAGTGACTTGGCTCACAGATGTCACCTGGGATGACGTGGACACATGGGATGTGTGCCACGTGTCAGTAAGTTTTGAACCTGTGGAGGATTGAAATGTCAGTTAGAATGTGCCACATGTCACCCACCTGATTGGGCCATGTGTCTGCTTCTAGTATTTCTCCATGTGGCGACANTAGTTCCTTTGGGGGGGGATCGACCATCGTGAGGAGGGGAATCTTACCATTTTTTCCTTCGACCAGATAACCAGTATCCATGATACATTCCGTCAGTCCTTGAGCTACCTTGTATCTTCCTATGACCGTACCCAGACCAAATTGATATCCATTCCTATTGGTGTACCTGCCAGATGGGGAGTGGGATTGAAGAGGTGGGTTGTCAGGTCCGTGAAGCAATTCTCTGAGGGAGGGAATTGTTGAGGATCGATTTCCTGAAGGTGATAAACTATGGATGCATTGCGCTGGGACTTTCGGTTTGGCCTGTTGCTGAAGCCCTAGAAGGGAAGTGGGGAAACCGAAGGACTATTGAGCAGAGAAGGGGCACACTTCCTTGGGTGGGATAGGCATGTGGGGAAGGAGAGGTTGTAGGCTGTGGTTGAGTGAACACCTGAGAGGGAGTCTTTCCAGTTGACCGTGAACCTTTATCCAAGTTAGGAATCCATTTCCCGAGTTGAGTCTAGTCCCATCTCAGGGGTGACTCACTGATGAGAGTGATGAACAATGTAGTCTAGGGCTAGGAGGTTCGTGGATGGTCTGCACGCAGTTGGTGACATTCTTACCAAGATAAGTATCGGTTATGTGTTGAATTCCATGCTGCATTGCCTTTTATGTGTTATTTTATGGGTTTTATTACTTTTGTGAGCATAACTGTCTGTATGTTTAAGGATATACCCTGTATACACTGCATGTCTATGTTCACTGTTAAATCAGTCTGAAAATCATATATTTATAGAACACAACTATTTGTTTATCTTTTATATGTGAAGCTTCCGCTAGATCATTATATGTATATGTTTAATTGCATGCAGTTCAATATGTATGTATGCATGTGTGTGTATATAGGTATTTAGAGAGAAAAAAAAATAAGTTATGTGAAATACCTCAATTGAATATTGGGTGTTACATTATGTTTTCAGAACTAAGCTAAGTGTNTCTGCACGCAGTTGGTGACATTCTTACCAAGATAAGTATCGGTTATGTGTTGAATTCCATGCTGCATTGCCTTTTATGTGTTATTTTATGGGTTTTATTACTTTTGTGAGCATAATTGTCTGTATGTTTAAGGATATACCCTGTATACGCTGCATGTCTATGTTCACTGTTAAATCAGTCTGAAAATCATATATTTATAGAACACAACTATTTGTTTATCTTTTATATGTGAATCTTCCGCTAGAGCATTATATGTATATGTTTAATTGTATGCAGTTCAATATGTATGTATGCATGTGTGTGTATATAGGTATTTAGAGAGAAAAAAAAAGAAGTTATGTGAAATACCTCAATTGAATATTGGGTGTTACATTATGTTTTCAGAACTAAGCTAAGTGTCTGAGTAAGTGACATTCCTCGGTCAGTGGGTGGACGGGGTGTGTTACAATATGGTATCAGAGCGTCATTTTTCGGCACTAAGCCTAAATGGGCCAAACTAGTCGAATGGAGATGAGATTACAGTATGGTATTGATTACAGTATGGTATACAATATATTGTGTTTATGGAAAATTGAGCCACCACGTGGAAGAATAATATGTAGAGATGTGAACGCTAAATTTAGCATTGCGCGGAGTGCATACACATAGTATAGGTGCATGTGGTGTGTGCAATATTGTGAGGCATAGTGAATTTGGGTTGGTGCGCGCACAGTAGGAGTATGTGTGGTATCTCTACAGTGTAGGCAAGGGTGCGCATAGGTAGTTGTGCACGGTAGTGACAAAGTATCTCCAAGATCTCAGATCAACAAGAACTGTTGATTTTTGCAGCAGTATCTCCTGAAGTCTCAAAGTCTAGGGTTAATACAGACCATTCGATAAGGGAGACACATGTCGGTAGATTGACCAGTTCAGGAATTTAGAGTTCGGAGAATTGGAAGTGTGCTAGTGTGGAAACTCCCGAAGCCCAAAGTCTCGAATCCCGAAGAGCTAAAGTGGTGGGGTATGATGACGTCACCTAGAGGTGATGTGGACCCAAGAATGCAAGCGTAAAATATTCCAAAGCCCAAAATTTTGAAGTGACTTGGCTCACAGATGTCACCTGGGATGACGTGGACACATGGGATGTGTGCCACGTGTCAGTAAGTTTTGAACCTGTGGAGGATTGAAATGTCAGTTAGAATGTGCCACATGTCACCCACCTGATTGGGCCATGTGTCTGCTTCTAGTATTTCTCCATGTGGCGACAAATCATGCAGTCTAGATACTGGGCACTCTGGAGGAAAAAGATGTGACAGTTTGCATTGGGTCGAGAAATCTCGAAGGCCCGAAGGTCAGAGTACATATCGATCATTGATCCCATAAGACACGTGATAGTAGATCTCACAGTGGTTCGAAGGATCGACACTCCAAGAGAAAGTGAAGGCAGAGATTTTGAAACTCCCAAAGCCTAAAGATATGAAGAGATTCACAGTCGTTGATCTGTGAGAGACATGCATCGATGGATCATCGTATTCGGGTGAAAGCATTCTGGGAGAAAGTGAAGGCGAAGAGTTTGAAATTCCCAAATCCCAAAGAGCCGAAGTGATTCATAGTCATCGATCTGCGGGAGGACACGCATCGAAAGATCATGAAATCTAGGTGAAAGCATTCTAGGAGGAAGAAAGTGGGGGAAGTTGAGACTTCTGAAGGTCGAAGTCCCGAAGTGAACTAGAGTTGTTGATTTGAGATGGACGCATGGCACCTGATCTAGAACTTCGGGGAAAAGCAGAGGTCGAAAGTGTCGAACCCCTGAAGAATGGATTCCCAAAGTGGATCTCTATCATTGATCATGAATGAGTACGAGGATCGTTGATCTGGTCCTGGCTGAAGGTTTTTAAGTTGTGAAGCACCAGGAAGGAATTGGCTATAGTTTTGAGCTGTGGTCACCTAGGGAAGTGGTTTGAAGGTAGTTCCTATGCAGAATTAAATTCTATATCAGATAAGGGATAACATGGAAGTTTTATATGGTGCATATTGATACATATATGTTCTTCATGAATTGAGAAGAAAAAGGACCTGTAACATGGTTTGGAAAATTTTGTTTATCATATGCTTAGTTTTAACAAAATTGTCGCTTGCACATTTTGCAGAATTACGGGGTTTAAACATATCAGATCAGAATGTGTATTGAAGAAATGGAAGAAGGTGAGTGTTCAAGGATAAATTCATGAGTGCGGACACAGACCAATCTCCTCAGATCCACCTGGATCTAGAACAAACTGTGACAGAATACTACTCTTTCCCTAGTTCTAAAATATTGAATGGACAAGAGAAAAAGGATGA
>JZKD02S2063198.1:31886-52255 GCA_000966675.3 Picea glauca
AATGGCAAGGGGGGGTCCGGAATTATTTAAGGTCGTTTGATTTATTTGGGATGTTATGCGATGAGTAAGTTAACATGATTTTTAACATTTTTTTTTTAATTGTTTTAATTTTAATGTTTTGTGATTTGTTTTATTTACGTTTATTAATATATGTATTAAGTTATATTTTATTTTGTTTGCTTTTATTATTATTATTATTATTATTTATTTATTAATGTTTTAATATATGTTTTATTTAATGTTTTTATATATAATTGTTTTATATTGTTTATTAATTTTTTTTTCATTAATTTAAATTAATCCTAGTTACTAACCCTAAGCAACTACTTAATTAGACTAAGTTAATAATTAATTAATAATTAATCTAATCATTATTTTATTTTAAATTATCCTACTAAAACAACTTTATTAGGCTAACAAGCATTTAGAAAATTCCACTAACCCCTTAATATTATTCGTTTATTATCCTAATTTTGTTTATTCATGGATGGGAGGAGGGCAAGAAGTAGCCAATGGGACAAATGGGTAACGGGAGTGAGTGGCGCAGCGGTGGATGAAGGATGCAACAGGGTGATGGAGGATTAGGCGAAATGAATGGAGGGGGAAAAGGAGAAAACCGAGAGATCAACAAGCCAAGAACTTCATCATGAGACCCACAAATGATATCTGAATAATTAGATATCCTATAATTATAGGAATCTAATAGGGTGGAGACCTCAATCCATCCATTTTCGTCACCCGTTCATCTTCCTCATCTGTGTCTTAGCTTGGGAAAGGAAAACGAACTGCTGAAGAGAAGCCATGGTATCATTGACTATAGAGGTTGTTGGTGTAATACAAACATGAATTGAGGCCTATATGTCTAATATGCATTGGCCTGTGTCCAGCTTTGTTCAGAGCTGCGAGTCCTGAGAGTTCTAGCATTGATATTCTAGACCAGTTGCATTGGATCCCTGGAAGGAGAAGGACTACCTGAGGGAATGCATGGCAGAGAAGGGTGGAGGTCCATTCTCTTGGATGGTGCAGGCTGGGTAGAAGAGATTTGGGTACTTGGATTGTTTTGAGTGTTGGGAAATCCTGTGATAACTTGAGTGTTGACTGGTTTGGGAAGCCAAGTAACACTATGGAACCGTTCTTGTGGATTCATAGCCCTGGCTCGGGGGTGACACTATTTTTGAGATTTGGAACGGTAGTGTCTATGGTTGGGTGGAAATTCCTTGGTCTACAACCAGTTGGTGTCATCTTTTATAAATATAATTTCTCTCTGTTATGGAATTATTTATCTATACATGAATATATTTCCCTGAGTATTTATTTATCGTTTAATTGAATCTTTAGAATATGCATGCTTGTTGTTTATTGTTGTGCATGTCGTTAGATCTTTTCTTTTATGCGTCCTTATTAATTTAAAAAGGTATCGGTAAGAGAAAGAATTATGATGGTGTGCTTGAAGGTGGCATACCCTAGTCTGTGGGTGGTCGGGGTGTGTTACAAGTGGGTAGATGTAAGGGATGGTATATACCTTGCTTCCTATTACTGGGTTTCTTGGTACAAAAAAGTATACATCTCTAATATATCGCTCTACATATTCTTGCATTATGGGCTAGTACACATACCTCTGTAAGTTGGAAAATGTCTTCCCAACTCCAAAATGTCCTACAACTTCGGAGGTGTGATCCTCTTTGATAAGCATAGTCATCCACCTTTAGGTAAACAAAGAGTGTTCATATTGTAGAGTAACCAATTCTAGAAATGATAGTTGTTGGCCCTTGACCAAGTTTTGAGGATCCTTGGTCATGTTTGACCTAATTTTGGGACTTCGACAGGGTGTCAAAGACGAAGCGTAAGTTGAAGTAGAGATCACAGGATATCATCCCCTTTTTAGGGATTTTTGGGTTTTGGGATTATGTAACGGGAATGGGGATGTCGACCCATGGGTTTACCCATGTTTAGGCCCATTTTATAATGTATAAATAGATAGTTAGGTGATGTAAGAAGTGACCAATGTGCTAAGTGCTAGAGTTTGATCTATGTGATCGAAGGAGGGACAAGTATGTGATGTTGAGTGCAAATGGTAATTGTAATTGCTTTGTGCATACTGTGTGAGACTTGCAGAGCTAAGTGCAAGTGATTGTAAGAGANGAAAGTAAGATTAGTGGAAATTTTTGTTTCAAGAGTATGGATCTAGGTATGTTTGATAAATGTTATCCTAGTCTGAAAACTAGGGCACAACTAGAAGAGAGAAGGTTTGATATGACTAGATCTAATAGAAATAATGAAAGATATGTTATTCCTATGCATAGAAAAAATGTTTAGACTAACAAATGGATGCAGGATCCTAGAAAGAATTGTTTGCAGGTTCACTACTATGATCCTAGTGTGCAGTACAGGAAAGGCTGGGGATCATTTAAGGAAAAAAAAATTAACCCTTTGTTACAGTTGCAGAATACTGGGACATCTTGTTAAGGAATTCCTTGGAAGAAGACCTAGTTGTCTTTGTTGTAAAGCTGTGGACTATGAAGTTTTAGATTTCCCTAGAATGATTTCTAAGCTTGACAGAATGAATATGAGACAAGAAAACCTTGAGGAAGGTCATGAAACTGAGACCATGGAAAAACCCTAGACAGAATCAGAGACTATACTACTGCAAATGAAAGAAGCCCTAAATAATCACAAAGATATCAACTTATCAGATATCTTCAAAGAAAAAGAATGCATAGAAGAAAGACTAGGAGACTTCAATATAGACTGTATTCTGGATGAGGAAACACAGGTAAATATCATGACAGGAAGAACTTGGGAAGATTTAGAAAATCCTGATACGGTTCCTTCATTGGGAGGAATAGGATTATTCATGGGAAAGCTAATAACCCTATGTGGAAGACTTACCCAGGTATCTATGAGTGTTCATGGAGATTCGACAGAGGAAGATTTTGAGGTTGTTAGATTCATTGAGAACAATGCTCCATTTACTATGTTATTAGGAAAATCCTGTATCAAGGAAGATCAGACTAGAAGAAAATAAGATGAGGCCCTATAACAAAAAAACCAGGAATTAAAAGATTTCATGACTAGGAGGATATAACACTTGATTGAAGAACAAGAGGATAGGTCGAAGCTACTTAGAACCAAAAAATTGGATCGCGAAGCTGAAAGAACATAAGAATATTCAAAGACGAGTAGAGAACCCACCATAGATAGAGAAGCAATATTACTCTCTAATCCTATGAAAGAATCTCAACAACGTGAAGCTGCCATGACAAAAGAAGACAATAATCAGAATGGAAAAAGTAATACCGAGAGAAATATCACCGGGAAGAAGGCTAAAAAACTCAGTAAGAATAGAGAAAAGTTTGAAAAGTTTCAGAAGGGCCCAGAGGGAACTTCGTGGAAGGAAGATTTGCAAAATTGGAACTTTGTCAGGATATCAGAAAAATGCCCCATGGCACTTCACCATGGAAAAGCGATATGACTGTTGGAAGCATTATAACCATTGGACCACCATTCTAGAACAGTTAGAACAACATTTATGACCAGAAAGATCTCCATCAGACCATTGGGACCGCGACGCAATGGACATAACTACATTTATGTAAAGCTTCTTATCCGTTGGAAAAATTTGTTACATCGTGTCTACTTAGTCTATTGAATGTTGCACCGAGAGCACTTTTGTGAATTGTATTAGAGATAACAAGAGAACCCATTTATATGACATTGTTCTTAGTAAGATCGACACTGATTCTATTACTTTGAGAACTCATCCATCCACCTGAGTTTTTCAATTGAGAGCATGCATGTTGGACGAGCTCATCACTGTGGAGAAGTCAGTCGAGGAATTTTTATTGATATGATTTCCAAGAGAGTTATGTCCACAGGAGTTCAAGCTTCATCGAACTGAGGAGTGAAAGCCTCTCTATCGACTACTTGCGGATCCATACCATCCCGATCAGTAGCAGAGAAGAGAACCAAGCACATAGATGATCTAGCAAATGCGAAGTTAATCCCAACCATATTACCCAACTACATCCAGCCTCTGGCCGGTGCGATGAGTCATGATAGTGTCCCGAGGGACTTTGATTACACCATGGTTATTGTGTACCTCCCGAAGGGGATACATGTAGTCCGAAAATAGCAAGATAAGATAGCGACATTGAAGTTCAACAACTTCAACCTAGGTGACCACAAGAATTAAAGCATGCTTTCTCCTTACAAGTATCTGACCAGGAAAAAGGGGAATAACTCAAAAATAATTCCCCAGACATGGACTATGAACCTCACGCAGTCCACCCTCTTGAATGTGATGAAGATCCCACACTTCGAAAGGCACCAGGAGGTTAACGCCTATGTTAATCTCCTACTATTGTGCTACCATGGCGGCTATCTATGGCTAGATAGATGCATTACAGTCGATCTGACGTTGATCCATATGATCACTAGATTGAACATGCAAGGACCTGACCCGTAAGGCTTCTACCTAAGGAAGGATTCTGACCATGCCCTACCATAGAGAATTAAGGACACTTACAATGATGTAGAAAAGGAAATGCAAGGCTACAAGGTAGCTTCCATATAGAATGGAACAGTGTGCCTGGCCTACTAGCTGATCACAGGGAAGCTAGTGAGGAAGAACCGACCTACAAAAGTCACGAGATTCATTGTTGACCTAGCTGGGAAATGTGTATAAGGACTCCATATGAACTGGGTGAAGTACTTGGTCAACTAGTTGGAATTAGACTGCCACAAAGCTCAGGATCAGGGCTATGAGTTCCACTTTAGCTGGCTCTTGATCCTCATTGCATTTACCGCTTGGGAAATGCTGAAAGGTGTGACCTTCTCGGACATTGAGCCATTTGAGCCACTCATTGTGAAGTTCACCACTCTTTGGTACTCGAGCGATATGGGAAAATAGTGGCAGTAGAACGCGATCTTTCATACCTATTACTTCCAACTGAAGAGGGATATCGAAGTTGTCCCTCGCATGATGACGAACACCCTGCATCGATTTTGACCCCTCATGAAGTTCCATGGAGATCGACACTTCATTTATATCACCATGTGCCTATATGAGCACAAAGAAGAGCTTCAATCACACTACAAGCTCACAGAGGAGGACCTTGAAGAGATCACCAAGGACTAGTATGCAGAGCTCCTCATCCCCACAGACCCCACAAAAATATCATACCCTAAACTAATCGATAGCCCTGAGACCACTCATGAGGCAAAGGATCATCCTAGACCCAACATAAAGAAGAATACCGAGCAGGTCCAAAACTTGAGCAGTGCATTGGAAGGAATTACTTCAGTATCACCTGGATGAGGGGGTGATGATGAAGTAGAAGAGAAAAATGGAAAAGAGGACCAACAGAAACAAGGCAAAGTAACACCACCTAGAGACCCTGATGATGAGGTCAATCCCTTGAAAAAAAGGAAGGTTTCTTCCATGAAGCCCACTTCTTGAAAGAAATCTAGAGCCACCTTGACTAAGATCCAGACTATGCTCACTGTAGATGACTTCGACTTTATCATCGCAACTATAGCAGATGCTTCGCAGGACATCTTGCAGAAACATGAAGCCAAGCAAGAGGAGATGTATGATAGAATCAAGGTTGAACTCAGAGGGGTACAATAGGCCCTTCAATCTAGCCACGTAGTATCCACTGCGCCCCCACCATCAGAAGCACATGAGTTGGGAGATGAGCCTACCCAACTCCACATACTAGCTGATGCGATCGAAGCTCACCTTCATCGCACATAGGAAGAAACTGAACAAGCCAGAGAGGGCCTAAATCAATTACAAAAAGTAGTTATAGAGAAACATTGAGTTTCACAGCAAGATAAGGTTGCCCTCCAAACTAAGTTTGCAGAAGAGAAAGCGCAAATCTAGAAAGAGAAAGAGAAGTTGCTCGCAGAGTAGGTGGGATTAAAAGAATAAGTCAATAGAGCACTTCTCTCTATGACAGGCTTAGATGAAAAGGAGGAACACCCAGTGGAACATCAAGTAGAGAAGCTTGCGGAAGCTATCCAACAACTTCAATAGAGAATCGCGGACCTTGAGCTATGAACAGTGCCAAGTACCCCACAGGACGTGCGATATCAAAGAGAAGTCATTGCTCAGAGCGCAGTTGAGAGGATCAAAGTAGTCGCTCTAGAATGCAAATAGATAAGTTCTCGTAGTGCATAGAATTATAAGCAATTCACTGAAGGTACTATGCTGAAGGTATTGGAGTCACAACTCCACGAGGAAAAGTAGAAAGAAGAAATAGTATAGGCTCAATTGAAGCTCCTGTCAGTGGTTGAAAGGATGAAGCAATCCCAACAACAACGCACTGCTCAACAGCAGGTCCACACCATTCAGAACAAAGTCATGGAAGTGACTCAAAGGCTCCAACCAGTTCAGGACGAAGGTTGCCAACTGTTTGAGGAGATTGAAGGCCAAGGCGCAGAGTTGGAACAAGTAGTCGCTACAGTTGAACAACGTTTAGAGGGACCTGTCAACAAAGCAATCATCCAAGATTTCATCGAGCAGGAGGCCCTGGCACAATAACAGGTCGAAGCAGCTCGAGCCAAGCTCAAGGATTTTGAAGCAAACCTACCCAGACCAGAGTGACTCAGGATGAGTCATAAGTGAGTGTTGGGGGCTTGTTGGCCCTTGACCAAGTTTTGAGGATCCTTGGTCACGTTTGACCTACGTTTGGGACTTCGACAGGCTATCGAAAATGGAGTGGAAGTCAAAGCAGAGATCACGGGATCTCGACCCCTTTTTAGGGTTTTGGGTTTTGGGCTTATGTAACGGGAATGGGGATGTCGGCTCATGGGTTTACCCATGTTTAGGCCCATTTTATAATGTATAAATAAAGAGCTAGGTGATGTAAGAAGAGGCCAGTGTGCTAAGTGCTAGAGTTTGATATATGTGATCGAAGGAGGGACAAGTATATGATGTTGAGTGCAAGTGGTAATTGTAATTTCTTTGTGCATACTATGTGAGACTTGCAGATCTAAGTGAAAGTGATTGTAAGAGACTGTGGAAGGCTTTGTGTTGTACTTCAGGGAAGGAGGATCTAGCGAGGTGCGTAAATATCCCATCCTCTGCGTAGTAATATATCATGGCTCTATGCATGTAGAACATTGATAGAAAGAAATAAAGAAGAAGAGTTGGTGGGGGTGAACCACATATATCCTGCATTGTGATTGCTATGTGCTTTATGGTTGTTCTCTTGTCTATGTGATTGAATGCTTAGTGCAATGATGTATTCTTAGAAGGATCTAATATGATAGCTTAGTGCTGAATAATGTGAATAAATGCTATATATGACCTATTTTGGTATGCTTAGTACTTGAATCTATTGGATCTGTATAAATATTGCGTTGATTTGTTCTTAGGGTTTAGCTGCGTTGTAAAATAAGGCTGAATATTAACAAACTATAACTGCTAAGTGCTTTGTTAAGGCATTGTAATCATAGATCTATGTCCCAACTAAGGTTGCAGACAATGGAGTCCTGCAACCACCCCTGCCTCTACCTTGAGTGAGACTTCATCTGCTTTGCAGGTGTTGCTGAAAGGGCTGGTAGTTAGGTTTTTGTTGGTGTGTTGTTGTAGCGTTGAACCCTAGGTCTGCCCCTATGCCAAGAATATTCATCCTTGTTGTCACCTTCTTCTATATGAATTTTTCCTTCTAGCTGCTAAAACACATCCTTGATGTCCTCATCTTCTATGTATGTGTCTTTGTATGCATCAAGGGTAAAAGGATCCATGTGCATAAGAATCCCCAAAGTTGTAACATTGGATATGGGTGGATTTGAAATCATGCCTACCAAATTGTTTGTGTTACCCTTCTTATACCTGATGACTATATGAAAATATTGTAATAACCCCCACTACAAGGAGAACACCTTCTAACATAGGTTTCTACAGAGGAATTTCGTATTACAAAATTGGGGGAAATTTAAAAAAAAAACTCCACTACAACCTCCTCAATTGATTGAAAATGTTTTAACGAACATTCCATATAACGGAATAAAAATTTAGTGGGCGGAGGTTGTAGCAGAGGATTTTTTCCAGCGTTGTTATTTTCAAAACACTCTGGTGCAGTATTGACAAACCTACCTTGGTGCGTTAATGTAATACAAATTTCCCAGTGTGTTAATATAATACAAACAACCTGGTCATTTATAATTATCACACAATGATTATACCTTTTCCATCATATTCAAAACATCAATGCTCTTATAATTTCTCTGCACTAATTATTGTAACGACCCCCAACCCAACTGAGGTACATTACATGCAGAATACTCATAAAAACAAAAAAAATCTGCTAACTAATTAAATTCATGTAACTTCCATCTACGAATTGCAACCAGATTTAGCTATTATCTATTATCATCAATTAAATGAATTTACAACATTTTTAAGCAACATGAATGCAACTAAATAACTCAACGTAGAAGTGTATAAATTCTTATTAAACACAAATTTTATGCACATCAATTTAACTCATAAATACAAGATAGAAAACAAATAAAACGCTTATCTTTTAACAATAGTTTTGTAACTAGCTCTTGGGACAGACGTTCCACCCAACCATAGACTTGATGTTCCAAATATCAATAGAAATTCACCTCGAGTTGAGGCTAGAAATACAGAAAATAGGGTGATCTCTCACTATCCACTCACAACTCAGAAATACTACAACCCACTGGTACTCTCGTACAACTATATCGATTTTCCACAATCTCTCTTCCTCTCAACCTACCCAACCAAAGGAATGTACCCCTTCACTGATCTTAGTGCCTTAGGAATCCCATTCATTTACCATGGTCTCTCTAGCACAGGTAACCATGAATATCTCAGTTGGGAACTCAAGGGATCTCACTGCTAGCAAAAATACCAGCTAACAACAACAAACACTTGTTGTTATAGTGAAACTCACACAACAGTTCCCTCTTCAGGCCTGACAACCTGGCTATTTAATATACATCTCCTAATACACTCTTAAATTCCTCAACATGCTCTAAAATTATCCCTCCATGGTTGTTCCATCTTCCAAGCTCTCTTTTATGCTCTCTACTTGTTGCTCATGCAAAACATTGACTCTCTAAAATTGTTGTGGTTACCCATACATATTTCCTCTCCTTTGGTTTTCTTGCTTCAATAAAACACTTCCCCAATATGATTTTACTCATCCCCCATACTCCCAATAACTATGGTAAGTGACTTATCACACCCACCCTCTTACATGCATTCAATGATTGAATTTGGGAACACTCAATTTGAAACTAGAGTTTAATACATAGTCAAAATAAAATTCAGGAATGTGAGTGAAATTAATAGACATGGGTATTTTGCCCTTGGAACCCTCTATTAAGAATTCTCCTAGACCGTCCTCTCTCTTGTGGATTAATTCAGCCCCTGTCTTTGTCCATGTCCCCTTATCAACTGACATCAAAATTTATTATTAAAATTTAGAAATGCAAATCACATATTATATTGCTTGGTNGAAAGTAAGATTAGTGGAAATTTTTGTTTCAAGAGTATGGATCTAGGTATGTTTGATAAATGTTATCCTAGTCTGAAAACTAGGGCACAACTAGAAGAGAGAAGGTTTGATATGACTAGATCTAATAGAAATAATGAAAGATATGTTATTCCTATGCATAGAAAAAATGTTTAGACTAACAAATGGATGCAGGATCCTAGAAAGAATTGTTTGCAGGTTCACTACTATGATCCTAGTGTGCAGTACAGGAAAGGCTGGGGATCATTTAAGGAAAAAAAAATTAACCCTTTGTTACAGTTGCAGAATACTGGGACATCTTGTTAAGGAATTCCTTGGAAGAAGACCTAGTTGTCTTTGTTGTAAAGCTGTGGACTATGAAGTTTTAGATTTCCCTAGAATGATTTCTAAGCTTGACAGAATGAATATGAGACAAGAAAACCTTGAGGAAGGTCATGAAACTGAGACCATGGAAAAACCCTAGACAGAATCAGAGACTATACTACTGCAAATGAAAGAAGCCCTAAATAATCACAAAGATATCAACTTATCAGATATCTTCAAAGAAAAAGAATGCATAGAAGAAAGACTAGGAGACTTCAATATAGACTGTATTCTGGATGAGGAAACACAGGTAAATATCATGACAGGAAGAACTTGGGAAGATTTAGAAAATCCTGATACGGTTCCTTCATTGGGAGGAATAGGATTATTCATGGGAAAGCTAATAACCCTATGTGGAAGACTTACCCAGGTATCTATGAGTGTTCATGGAGATTCGACAGAGGAAGATTTTGAGGTTGTTAGATTCATTGAGAACAATGCTCCATTTACTATGTTATTAGGAAAATCCTGTATCAAGGAAGATCAGACTAGAAGAAAATAAGATGAGGCCCTATAACAAAAAAACCAGGAATTAAAAGATTTCATGACTAGGAGGATATAACACTTGATTGAAGAACAAGAGGATAGGTCGAAGCTACTTAGAACCAAAAAATTGGATCGCGAAGCTGAAAGAACATAAGAATATTCAAAGACGAGTAGAGAACCCACCATAGATAGAGAAGCAATATTACTCTCTAATCCTATGAAAGAATCTCAACAACGTGAAGCTGCCATGACAAAAGAAGACAATAATCAGAATGGAAAAAGTAATACCGAGAGAAATATCACCGGGAAGAAGGCTAAAAAACTCAGTAAGAATAGAGAAAAGTTTGAAAAGTTTCAGAAGGGCCCAGAGGGAACTTCGTGGAAGGAAGATTTGCAAAATTGGAACTTTGTCAGGATATCAGAAAAATGCCCCATGGCACTTCACCATGGAAAAGCGATATGACTGTTGGAAGCATTATAACCATTGGACCACCATTCTAGAACAGTTAGAACAACATTTATGACCAGAAAGATCTCCATCAGACCATTGGGACCGCGACGCAATGGACATAACTACATTTATGTAAAGCTTCTTATCCGTTGGAAAAATTTGTTACATCGTGTCTACTTAGTCTATTGAATGTTGCACCGAGAGCACTTTTGTGAATTGTATTAGAGATAACAAGAGAACCCATTTATATGACATTGTTCTTAGTAAGATCGACACTGATTCTATTACTTTGAGAACTCATCCATCCACCTGAGTTTTTCAATTGAGAGCATGCATGTTGGACGAGCTCATCACTGTGGAGAAGTCAGTCGAGGAATTTTTATTGATATGATTTCCAAGAGAGTTATGTCCACAGGAGTTCAAGCTTCATCGAACTGAGGAGTGAAAGCCTCTCTATCGACTACTTGCGGATCCATACCATCCCGATCAGTAGCAGAGAAGAGAACCAAGCACATAGATGATCTAGCAAATGCGAAGTTAATCCCAACCATATTACCCAACTACATCCAGCCTCTGGCCGGTGCGATGAGTCATGATAGTGTCCCGAGGGACTTTGATTACACCATGGTTATTGTGTACCTCCCGAAGGGGATACATGTAGTCCGAAAATAGCAAGATAAGATAGCGACATTGAAGTTCAACAACTTCAACCTAGGTGACCACAAGAATTAAAGCATGCTTTCTCCTTACAAGTATCTGACCAGGAAAAAGGGGAATAACTCAAAAATAATTCCCCAGACATGGACTATGAACCTCACGCAGTCCACCCTCTTGAATGTGATGAAGATCCCACACTTCGAAAGGCACCAGGAGGTTAACGCCTATGTTAATCTCCTACTATTGTGCTACCATGGCGGCTATCTATGGCTAGATAGATGCATTACAGTCGATCTGACGTTGATCCATATGATCACTAGATTGAACATGCAAGGACCTGACCCGTAAGGCTTCTACCTAAGGAAGGATTCTGACCATGCCCTACCATAGAGAATTAAGGACACTTACAATGATGTAGAAAAGGAAATGCAAGGCTACAAGGTAGCTTCCATATAGAATGGAACAGTGTGCCTGGCCTACTAGCTGATCACAGGGAAGCTAGTGAGGAAGAACCGACCTACAAAAGTCACGAGATTCATTGTTGACCTAGCTGGGAAATGTGTATAAGGACTCCATATGAACTGGGTGAAGTACTTGGTCAACTAGTTGGAATTAGACTGCCACAAAGCTCAGGATCAGGGCTATGAGTTCCACTTTAGCTGGCTCTTGATCCTCATTGCATTTACCGCTTGGGAAATGCTGAAAGGTGTGACCTTCTCGGACATTGAGCCATTTGAGCCACTCATTGTGAAGTTCACCACTCTTTGGTACTCGAGCGATATGGGAAAATAGTGGCAGTAGAACGCGATCTTTCATACCTATTACTTCCAACTGAAGAGGGATATCGAAGTTGTCCCTCGCATGATGACGAACACCCTGCATCGATTTTGACCCCTCATGAAGTTCCATGGAGATCGACACTTCATTTATATCACCATGTGCCTATATGAGCACAAAGAAGAGCTTCAATCACACTACAAGCTCACAGAGGAGGACCTTGAAGAGATCACCAAGGACTAGTATGCAGAGCTCCTCATCCCCACAGACCCCACAAAAATATCATACCCTAAACTAATCGATAGCCCTGAGACCACTCATGAGGCAAAGGATCATCCTAGACCCAACATAAAGAAGAAGATCGAACAGGTCCAAAACTTGAGCAGTGCATTGGAAGGAATTACTTCAGTATCACCTGGATGAGGGGGTGATGACGAAGTAGAAGAGACAAATGGAAAAGAGGACCAACAGAAACAAGGCAAAGTAACACCACCTAGAGACCCTGCTGATGAGGTCAATCCCTTGAAAAAAATGAAGGTTTCTTCCATGAAGCCCACTTCTTGAAAAAAATCTAGAGCCACCTTGACTAAGATCCAGACTATGCTCACTGTAGATGACTTCGACTTTATCATCGCAACTATAGCAGATGCTTCACAGGACATCTTGCAGAAACATGAAGCCAAGCAAGAGGAGATGTATGATAGAATCAAGGTTGGACTCAGAGGGGTACAATAGGCCCTTCAATCTAGCCACGTAGTATCCACTGCGCCCCCACCATCAGAAGCACATGAGTTGGGAGATGAGCCTACCCAACTCCACATACTAGCTGATGCGATCGAAGCTCACCTTCATCGCACATAGGAAGAAACTGAACAAGCCAGAGAGGGCCTAAATCAATTACAAAAAGTAGTTATAGAGAAACATYGAGTTTCACAGCAAGATAAGGTTGCCCTCCAAACTAAGTTTGCAGAAGAGAAAGCGCAAATCTAGAAAGAGAAAGAGAAGTTGCTCGCAGAGTAGGTGGGATTAAAAGAAGAAGTCAATAGAGCACTTCTCTCTATGATAGGCTTAGATGTAAAGGAGGAACACCTAGTGGAACATCAAGTAGAGAAGCTTGCGGAAGCTATCCAACAACTTCAATAGAGAATCGCGGACCTTGAGCTATGAACAGTGCCAAGTACCCCACAGGATGTGCGAGATCAAAGAGAAGTCATTGCTCAGAGCGTAGTTGAGAGGATCAAAGCAGTCGCTCTGGAATGCAAATAGCTAATTTCTCGTAGTGCATAGAATTATAAGCGATTCACTGAAGGTACTATGCTGAAGGTATTGGAGTCACAACTCCAGGAGGAAAAGTAGAAAGAAGAAATAGTATAGGATCAATTGAAGCTCCTGTCAGTGGTTGAAAGGATGAAGCAATCCCAACAACAATGCACTGCTCAACAACAGGTCCACACCATTCAGAACAAAGTCATGGAAGTGACTCAAAGGCTCCAACCAGTTCAGGACGAAGCTTGCCAACTGTTTGAGGAGATTGAAGGCCGAGGCGCAGAGTTGGAACAAGTAGTCGCTGCAGTTGAACAACGTTTAGAGGGACCTGTCAACAAAGCAATCATCCAAGATTTCGTTGAGCAGGAGGCCCTGGCACAATAACAGGTCGAAGCAGCTCGAGCCAAGCTCAAGGATTTTGAAGCAAACCTACCCAGACCAGAGTGACTCGGGATGAGTCATAAGTGAGTGTTGGGGGCTTGTTGGCCCTTGACCAAGTTTTGAGGATCCTTGGTCACGTTTGACCTACGTTTGGGACTTCGACAGGCTATCGAAAATGGAGCGGAAGTCAAAGCAGAGATCACGGGATCTCGACCCCTTTTTAGGGATTTTTGGGTTTTGGGCTTATGTAACGGGAATGGGGATGTCGGCTCATGGGTTTACCCATGTTTAGGCCCATTTTATAATGTATAAATAAATATCTAGGTGATGTAAGAAGAGGCCAGTGTGCTAAGTGCTAGAGTTTGATCTATATGATGAAGGAGGGACAAGTATATGATGTTGAGTGCAAGTGGTAATTGTAATTTCTTTGTGCATACTATGTGAGACTTGCAGATCTAAGTGAAAGTGATTGTAAGAGACTGTGGAAGGCTTTGTGTTGTACTTCAGGGAAGGAGGATCTAGCGAGGTGCGTAAATATCCCATCCTCTGCGTAGTAATATATCATGGCTCTATGCATGTAGAACATTGATAGAAAGAAATAAAGAAGAAGAGTTGGTGGGGGTGAACCACATATATCCTGCATTGTGATTGCTATGTGCTTTATGGTTGTTCTCTTGTCTATGTGATTGAATGCTTAGTGCAATGATGTATTCTTAGAAGGATCTAATATGATAGCTTAGTGCTGAATAATGTGAATAAATGCTATATATGACCTATTTTGGTATGCTTAGTACTTGAATCTATTGGATCTGTATAAATATTGCGTTGATTTGTTCTTAGGGTTTAGCTGCGTTGTAAAATAAGGCTGAATATTAACAAACTATAACTGCTAAGTGCTTTGTTAAGGCATTGTAATCATAGATCTATGTCCCAACTAAGGTTGCAGACAATGGAGTCCTGCAACCACCCCTGCCTCTACCTTGAGTGAGACTTCATCTGCTTTGCAGGTGTTGCTGAAAGGGCTGGTAGTTAGGTTTTTGTTGGTGTGTTGTTGTAGCGTTGAACCCTAGGTCTGCCCCTATGCCAAGAATATTCATCCTTGTTGTCACCTTCTTCTATATGAATTTTTCCTTCTAGCTGCTAAAACACATCCTTGATGTCCTCATCTTCTATGTATGTGTCTTTGTATGCATCAAGGGTAAAAGGATCCATGTGCATAAGAATCCCCAAAGTTGTAACATTGGATATGGGTGGATTTGAAATCATGCCTACCAAATTGTTTGTGTTACCCTTCTTATACCTGATGACTATATGAAAATATTGTAATAACCCCCACTACAAGGAGAACACCTTCTAACATAGGTTTCTACAGAGGAATTTCGTATTACAAAATTGGGGGAAATTTAAAAAAAAAACTCCACTACAACCTCCTCAATTGATTGAAAATGTTTTAACGAACATTCCATATAACGGAATAAAAATTTAGTGGGCGGAGGTTGTAGCAGAGGATTTTTTCCAGCGTTGTTATTTTCAAAACACTCTGGTGCAGTATTGACAAACCTACCTTGGTGCGTTAATGTAATACAAATTTCCCAGTGTGTTAATATAATACAAACAACCTGGTCATTTATAATTATCACACAATGATTATACCTTTTCCATCATATTCAAAACATCAATGCTCTTATAATTTCTCTGCACTAATTATTGTAACGACCCCCAACCCAACTGAGGTACATTACATGCAGAATACTCATAAAAACAAAAAAAATCTGCTAACTAATTAAATTCATGTAACTTCCATCTACGAATTGCAACCAGATTTAGCTATTATCTATTATCATCAATTAAATGAATTTACAACATTTTTAAGCAACATGAATGCAACTAAATAACTCAACGTAGAAGTGTATAAATTCTTATTAAACACAAATTTTATGCACATCAATTTAACTCATAAATACAAGATAGAAAACAAATAAAACGCTTATCTTTTAACAATAGTTTTGTAACTAGCTCTTGGGACAGACGTTCCACCCAACCATAGACTTGATGTTCCAAATATCAATAGAAATTCACCTCGAGTTGAGGCTAGAAATACAGAAAATAGGGTGATCTCTCACTATCCACTCACAACTCAGAAATACTACAACCCACTGGTACTCTCGTACAACTATATCGATTTTCCACAATCTCTCTTCCTCTCAACCTACCCAACCAAAGGAATGTACCCCTTCACTGATCTTAGTGCCTTAGGAATCCCATTCATTTACCATGGTCTCTCTAGCACAGGTAACCATGAATATCTCAGTTGGGAACTCAAGGGATCTCACTGCTAGCAAAAATACCAGCTAACAACAACAAACACTTGTTGTTATAGTGAAACTCACACAACAGTTCCCTCTTCAGGCCTGACAACCTGGCTATTTAATATACATCTCCTAATACACTCTTAAATTCCTCAACATGCTCTAAAATTATCCCTCCATGGTTGTTCCATCTTCCAAGCTCTCTTTTATGCTCTCTACTTGTTGCTCATGCAAAACATTGACTCTCTAAAATTGTTGTGGTTACCCATACATATTTCCTCTCCTTTGGTTTTCTTGCTTCAATAAAACACTTCCCCAATATGATTTTACTCATCCCCCATACTCCCAATAACTATGGTAAGTGACTTATCACACCCACCCTCTTACATGCATTCAATGATTGAATTTGGGAACACTCAATTTGAAACTAGAGTTTAATACATAGTCAAAATAAAATTCAGGAATGTGAGTGAAATTAATAGACATGGGTATTTTGCCCTTGGAACCCTCTATTAAGAATTCTCCTAGACCGTCCTCTCTCTTGTGGATTAATTCAGCCCCTGTCTTTGTCCATGTCCCCTTATCAACTGACATCAAAATTTATTATTAAAATTTAGAAATGCAAATCACATATTATATTGCTTGGTCATGGCCACATATTATACCTACATTAACCATTAACTAAATTGGGGATTATAGTGGGGATGTTACATTCCCCTCCCATACAATTGTGTGCCATCCTCGGTGCACACTATGCTGATATACATATATGAAAATTTTCATCACAATACTTCGAAAATAAAAGTTATGTAGTTTTATACTCTGACAACAATTCCAGCCATAATCTCTTGTTCCTCTCAACCCTTCGACCCAAGGAATGCACCATTTTTTTGTGCATTTTTTTTATCAAGTCCAACCCAATGAATGTACCATTTTTTTTATCAGGGCTAACCCAAGGAATGTTCCATTCTTTTATTAGATCCCCCAATGCACTTGGCCAGGACTCTAAGATGTGGTTCTAGAACTGTAGTTGCTCAAAATGAAGTCTTGCATTATGTTTTCCTCAAAATTGTCAAAAAATTGTTGGTATTCTTCCCACATGTTTTCTTTATGCTCCCCTGTAGAATATTTAGAATTGTAGTATGTCCATTGAACCTTTACCATCCCTATGTATTTGTTCCTGAGTAATTTGATTTTCCAGTCTAGGATGCATACTGGTTCCACCTGGAAATCCCCTTCATGTTCCACTTTGATCACATTCCAATCAATTATGTGGTTAGGTTCATGAACATATTTCTTTAATAATGACACATGAAATACATTATTCACTCTCATGGATGCATGAAATGATAGCATTTATGCAACTGGATCTATGTTTTATAATATTTCAAAAGGTCCACAATATATTGCTACCAACTTTGGGAAACTTCCTAATCTTAGTAAACATTTTTTTCCTTCACTTTTAAGAAAACATTTTCTCCCACTTTAAAATCTATAAACACTTTATCCTTGTCTACATATATTTTCTTCCTGACGTGGGAAGCCTTTAGATTTTTCTTAATCTTTTCCATTTTATCTTCCATTTCCTTCAATAAATCTATCCCAACAACCGCCTTGTCTACTACATTATCCCAACTTATTGGTGTGTTACACTTCCCACCATATAATGCTTAAAATAGACTCATTTTTAATGAGCCTTGATACCCATTATTGTAAGAAAATTCAACCAAATGAATATAATCTTCCCACTTTGATGGTTGGTCCATCACATACAATCTAAGCCTGTCTTCAATTATTCTATTATTCCTCTTTGTCTTTCCATTTGACTCTAGGTGATACATTGTACTAAGATTTAAATTTGTTCCAAAGATGTTGAACAACCCCTTCCAAAAATTGGAAGTAAAATTTGGATTTCTATCTGAAACGATTGCTTTAGGAGCCCCATGTATCCTGAAAACTTCTTTCATATAAATCTCTGCAATAATGGCTTCCTTGTGTGTTGTCTTCACTCAAATAAAATGTGTTTCCTTAGTCAATTTATCCACCACCACCATGACGGAATCATGTTGCTTCACTATTCTGGGTATATTAGTAATAAAATACACTATAACAACTTCCCACTTCCATTCTGGAATGGAAATAGGCTGCAAAAACCCTACTAGATTTCTATGCCATGTCTTCACCTTCTGACACTCTAGACATCTAGATATGTAATTAGCCACTTCTTTCTTCATTCTGAGAAAAACATATTAGCTTCCTACTACCAAAATTGTCTTATGATATCTTGGGTGCTCGATATATAACACATTGTGAATTTCCTTCAACACTGCGTTTTTCATCTCATTGGAATTCGACAAATATACTTTGCCTTTGTACATGAGAATTACATCTTCTTTCAACTCATAATAATTAATTTTTTGTTGAAAATTACCTTGTTGTAATGTTTCTTTTATTTTTAGATAATGTTGATTTGAATTTTCTGTTGCGTTGATTTGATCTTTCATATCAGTCTTGTACATGCTGATGGATGAAATATGCACTTCATGAACTCTAATTTTGAGTGCATCGACCACCTGATTTTCCTTTCCCTTTATATGCTTAATTTCAAAGTCATATTCACTCAAAAATTTCAGCCATCTAGTTTCTCTGACATTTAATGTTGGTTGTCCAAACAAACGTTTCAGACCATAGTGGTTTGTCCTTAGCTCAAATTTATTTCCCATGAGGTAATGTCTCCACATTTTTAGTGCATGTACAATTGATGTTAATTCTAAGTCATCTGTAGCATAATTCCTCTCAATCTCTTTTAGTTTTTTGGACTCATAGGATACCACATGATCCTTTTGACTGAGAGCTATACCAATCCCTTCCTTGCATGCATTAGTACACAAAACATAATCTTCACCCAGATCTGCAATATTTTATATTTGTGCACTTGTTAAAATTCCTTTAATTTTTGAAAGGTCTCTTACACTTGGAATTCCATTGAAATTTCACTCCATTCTTTTGAAAAGAAGTTTTTGGGATTGCAATCTTTGAAAGTCAATTTTTTATGAACCAAAGTGGTCAAAAAATCATAAAACAATAGAAGTATACACCATGTACTAAATTTCAACGTAGAGCACAACTCCAATATAGATAAGTTACACAATAACTCCTTAAAGAGTAGGGTAACCCCCTCCAAATAACCAAATACCTTTCATACTTCACAATTCACACCTCAATAATGAATACATGATATCTTATATATAGCTATTCACACTTGCACATGAGCCCCCTTTATCACTAGGCTGACCGTACTACATATGTATTTACATATTACATGTACATTTAGGCCCATATATGCACCCCCCTTGGGGTCATATCATATACATTTAGCCATATATATGGCTGCCCTTGGGTCATAACATAGTGCCCTCCTTAAAAAAGCTTTGTCCTCAAAGATTTGCATTTAAAGGCTTCACATGTGATGAAACCAAGTAATATGATTTTCTTATGTTCTTTCTTTCTTCATTCCATTTTTGATGATCTAACCATCCAAAATAAATTATTTTCAGTCTTAATCCTTGGTGTCTAGTTGTTGAATAATTGTCTTTCCTTTGATTCCATGTATTTTTGTTGAAGCTTCTCCAATTTTTAGTCGTTGTTGGTCTCTGATAATAGCTTTTTGAAGAGTAGTTTTCTTATTCCTTGTTCCATGAATATGGAAAAGTATGCCATCTTCTTCCCTCATAATGTTGATATCGTCCTTCTTGTCTTCCTTGAAATGCTTCTTGGTAATGAGGGTGTCGATACAGTTTCACATTTGATGGTCTTCATTCACTCTGCACATGCATTTGATCTATCTTCTTTTCAGTGACAATGGAATCCTCGAGCATCTTTGCTTGGTCTTTGATTACTCTAGCCTTCGAGATAATACCATCATATTTGGCATGTACATCCTCTAGATGGAGTTCATATTCTTCAAGTATCTTTTGTTGACCTTGTTGAATCTTCTCTTATTTCTCCTTTTGAAGCTGCAATGTGATCCTATCTAAAAAAAAATTGACGTCCTTCTTCAATTATGGCTTGCATTTCTGACTTTACCTCATCTGTATTTAGGGATTCCTCAACCTTCTTGCAAATTTCCTCTTGCAATATTTTCGTAGATTCTTCATCCAAGAT
>JZKD02S2063209.1:17798-37026 GCA_000966675.3 Picea glauca
AATATAAGGTGAGGAGGTTAGGATGATCCCACTAAATCATGAAAGTGAGTAAGATCCAAACCATTCGGATGACACCTCACCATAGAAGCTTCTCCTTCTAGAAGATTCGCGAAAACACTCATTTTTCCCACGTGCTGGAATTCTCGCACCCTGGCTATAGTGCAACCTGCGAGAATGGGTCATTCTCACACCCTGCCTATATAGCAACATGCGAACACCTCGCACCCTGGATATAGTGCAACCTGCGAGAATGGGTCATTCTCGCACCCTGGCTATATAGCAACCTGCGAACTTCCATTTTTATAAGGTTTTTACATAGGAAAAAGCAATTTCTTTCCTCAGGAGAAGTTCTTCTCCCTTCTCTCTTTAGGAACTCAGGCCACTGACCCCTCTGAAGGCAACAGATAGGTTTACATCATTAACGATCATAGGGATGACGAAAATAATGTGTAACAACTTCCAAACATGTTGGACAACCACCAATTACTGATAAACGTGCAAGGAGTGTTGATGATGACAAGATCACCCAAACAACTAGTAATCCCAAATACCATTTATGACTTTGTAAGGGTATCCATCTTTTTAAAGACTTCCCATCTCTATCCAAGGTTATTGAAGCATGGTCTACACACCCTTGCTAGATCATGTAATCATCCTTTCAACAACATATTGATGACCTCCCATCCACTAGTTAGGATATCATTGGGAACAAGAAAAGTAGAGTTAAGATCACATGTAGGTTATGCAGAGGGAGTCATAAAAATAAAATTTTCCCTCGTATGGACAAAGCCTCACAATAATTGGAAGACATGATTGTTTCCCAGCCTCAACGTTCGGCTGCTTATTGAAGCCTTACTATCAACCCACCTATCGTTGATGGCATGATCAATCTAGTCCCTTTATCGGTCAGTTTGGTTGATCAGGTAGTCAATCTCATTATGTCCTTAGTTGAACTAGTTGACAAAGTGGTCTATCCAATCCCATCCTTGATCAATCCCACTCTCACATTGAAGAGTGAAACCCAAGCGGTCGATTTATTTCAATTCATCGACCCCATAATTGACCTGCAGTAGGGGTGATACCTTATGTGGCATTGTCTCCCATGCCTTTAATTGTCGATGAATATGAGCCTCTAACTGTAAGCTTAGTATCTTATGACTTGGATATGGTAGTTAACATGGTGATCTCTTCGATAGGGATTTTAGAGCTTGATATCCTTACCCCTATCGTGTCCCTCGACATGTGTTTCTTCCATCAAGTGACGATCTCTTGGAAGACATGACCAAGTTTTGTCTCTTTACATGGTGTCCTTCCAGATAATTGTCCTCTTAGAATCCATGATCAAGAAGAGGAGTTTTGAGCATGGTTTTCTGATATTCAAGGTCGTTAAAAAATGAAACCAATTATGAGGATAGTTTTGCATCTTTGTGGAAACCTCGTTAAAAAAATGAAATAGAGGTTACGAGCATACTTCATGTTTCTGTGTAAAGCTCATTAACAAATGAAAAAAAGATCCGGGGATTCAACTTGGATTATGGAGCATAGTTTTTCTTCTATGTGGCAAGCTCGTTAAAAAATGAAATATATTTTCCCCCTCTTCGATTGAGTCAAGTACTTTGTTACGTATAGTATTTGAAGCTTCTTTTCATCCGCTTGTGCTGGTGGATGAAACAAATATGAAGGGGAAATTCTTAGAGCCTATAGACTTCATTTTGAATCTAAGTTGCTAGCTTCTTAAGTTGGGGACAAAGTACCAACCATCCCTCGATAATGCATTGGGAATTCACAAGCATAGTTTCCTGTGGTTCAAGGTTGTGTAAAAATGAAACCAGGTCCAACCATAGTTTTGTTTAGTTTTAAATATTGTGTAAAAATAAAATCTATCCCAAGCAGAGTTTTGTTTTCTTTTAAGCTTGTGTAAAAATGAAACAATCCCAAGCATAGTCTTAATTATTTCTCACACTCACGAAACCATGAGAATGCAATTGAGTAACCTTTAATCACTTTTCGAACTTTCATCGGTAATATGAAAAACAAATCCTATGGAGTATCCTTTAAGTTATTTTCAAGCACCCTAAACACGAAAATATAGCCGAGCGACCTTGTTATTTTTACGCTTGTAAAATTATTTGAAGAAAATGTTTGTTGAGCAATAGATTATCTCTTTTTCGATCTCGTTAGACTAACTTATGAAAAATGACATTTTAGAGTTTTCTATAGGTGTTTTTCAAACTCTCTAAACATGAAAAACTCCTAATTTTTCTTTCTTTGGACTCGTAAAACAAACATCGAAAGGCCCATATGGGACCAAACCACTCATTTCTAGGGTTCATTAAAAATACTATGAGGGACTCATCCGAAGGATGAACTTACATTAAAAGCATATTTTATCCTCCTCAATCTTGTGTAAAAATAAATAGGTACTCGCCAGAAATGGTGGGGAAAATTGGGAAAGAAATGTGTATATGTATTTGTGTTAGTGGTAACAAGTCACTCTTGAACCTGAATCCCCCCTTTATCACTGTATCTCAGTTGGGAAATCCATTTGCCTCTTGTTTGAACATACAAAAGTCCATATGTTGGGTCCTCCTTGAGTCAATAATTCCAAGACAAGTTTCGTGTCATTCATATGTTCAAGAGAATTCCAAGATAAACAAGCCTCCTATTGAGTCGACCATCTGCAGTTCTAAATTTTCTACCATGCCAGCCTTCCCTGAGTCAAATTAGAATCACTTCATACTATGATCTACTTCAAATATGTTACATATTTCATGTCAGTTATGGGGGACACATTAAGTCCCTCCTATGACGAGTCTTTTCATATCAACTTCAACTCATTATCCGACAACAAGACTTAGAAATCACATTAGTACCTTAGAGCCTACATGCCTCAATGGAATATCTGTTTGCTTCCAATAGTGGGTTAGCATCATTGGCCTCTGATTGGAAGATTCCATTGAGTGTTCAACTTCAACTCATTCATTCACACTCATTGGATTGTACTAGAGTACCTTGGGAGTAATTGACATCAATGGTGATTTCCCTCACACTTTTTAATGGTTTTCATTAATGACTGGTAATCAAGTGGTTTCTATCATGTTCGACTTCAACACCTATAATTACATGTCTATATTTTTACTTAAATACGATGGAAATGAAGACCCCGGATCTCACCATATGAGTCTAGGTTGCGATGGAGTATTCAAAACTTTGTACTCACACATATATCCATTGTGTATGTCCTGTGGCTATGTCCAAATTTGAATTATTTAAGAGAATATATCCACAGTGTATTTCTCATGGCTATGTTGAATCGTGATGACATAGATCCATAGTGTATGTTTGGTGTCCATGAATCACTTGAAACTTATGATTAGAGTCACTTGTGGTCTGAGTGTGGGAATGCCTACCTCAGAATATGGTATATTATTATGCATATGCTTGATTGTTTGTAGGTTCCTGACCAATGCACTCCTTGTTTTCGACACAAACATTCTATAAAGCATTTCAGCTATTATAGGTTCCAGCTTCATACTTTGGGGAGCACTCTATTACACATTATTTTGGTCACCCCAGTGGTCAACTGAAGACATTTTCTTAACTCACTGACATGTTCCCTGAAAACATTAAAATAGACTTTATCTATGAGAAAAGTGGTTTGTTTTTCCTCTCTCAAAAACTATGACAAGGAATATTGTCGCACCCTTATCTATGCTTGGGGTGTGACAATGCCTGATTGTTGCACACTACACAAAATATGGACTGCATCGTCGTCACAGGCTTCTTATGTACATGGTGCGACGATGCATAAGCAAGGGAAAAGTAGAAATTCATGAATGTTCTAAAAGGGAATCTTCTAGAATATGAGGTGGCCTCTAATTAGTTTGGATCTTACTCGCCTCTCTGATTTAGTGACATCATCCTAATATCCTCATGCATCCCTATTTCACCCTATATAAAGAGTGATCTCTTATGGAAAAGGGGAAGGTTTAAAGGGCTAAGGTTTGCATATGAATGAAGATTTCTGCTATAGATTATACTTGAGATAGCTTTTCTTTAGCTTTCTAAATCATATTGTGGATCTTCTTCATCAAATGAATTGGAGAAAATGTGTGTTTGTTGAAGAAAAGAGACATTGAAATGGACCTTGAAACATCAAGGCATGGGTTGTATTCTCCACTTTCCATTTTAATATAATGAAACAATACATTTATTCCCTATAAAGGTGTCATGGATTTTATTCTATAACTCCTTGATCTTATACATAGAATTCATTGGAATGTATGCATATTTTTTCTCTCCCTATTTATTGGTTTGTGCTTCTTAAACAGGTTCACTATCCCACAAATCCAAAGATGGAGTGACAAGGATGACACTAGTGAGGATTAAGTGTCATTTAAAAGGTATGTCACTTGTCCCTCTCTAAACTAGTTTATATGACAATGAAGTCTAAGGTGAAGTTTGTATTCTGTCTTGTTTTGTTCTAGCTTCCTGTGGAAGTTAGGGAGATTGTTTTTTGTCTACACTTACCGATTTCTCTGATAACAAGAATCCATCCATCTAAGAGAATATTTCACTCTTGGCACAGACATCAATGATGTGGTCAATGAAAGGGGTTGTATAATTTTATTTGGGACAAGCCTTGTTGATATCCCTATAATCTACACAAACACGGATCACGCCTTGTTTCTTCTTAACCAGAACACGATTATACACCCAGTCAGTCAAAGCTATAGGATAGACAAAATCGTCTATAAGAAGTTTTACAACTTCGAGTTTAATAGCAACAACTTTGCATGGATGTACTGGGTGAAGTCTTTGTCGAATGAGTTTAGCTTCTGAGTAAACCTTATTCTCATGTACAACAATACATGGATCAATTCCATGCATATCTTCATAACTCTAGGAAAAAATGTCTCGAAATTCTTGGAAAAGATCTTTGTAAATTCGGATCTCATCAGCAGAAGATGATGCACCAATGTGAACATTTTACACTAATTCAAGTTTAATCAAAATATCTAGAGGGATAAAACATCATACAAAACATACCCAAGTTCCCTTCATACAAAACATCATGTATTTGTTCAGGAACAGGGGAAATAGTAACAATAGTAGACATATTCGAAATCCATTGGTAACTCTCTATGGTCTCAGGTTCCAAGAAGAGAATAGAATGATGACACCCATCATCCCATGGGGTATCTTCCATAGACACTATTTTAATGATCATCTCATCGATATGAAAATCTATGTGAAACAGATCCAAAGACGTGTTTAAGAGAGAATGAGGAGAAGGAGTTGTCGATTGAATAGCTTGATAATCCAATTCCACTGGAATTAAAGGAATTATGTCTTCATAATGAAGAGAATTGTTAGAGTTAGATACTATCCAAGGGTCATAAGACTCAGGTATTTTACCAAAAGTGGTTGATATCATGTTAATTGAGGAAAAAAAAGGAGTAGGAATATAGGGCAGTGGAATGGGAAATGTACCCATTAAGGATGAATCTTTTAAGAGACCCACACTGACATTCTCATAAATGGGAGATGTTTTCACAATGAAAGGTATTTTACTAGTACGTGAATCAGAATTAAAGAAGGTGAGTTGATCGATGGTAACAACGTTTCCTTGGTGAGGTAAATGTATCACACGGAAAAGAGTAGAAACAACTGAATGCATGGAATCAATCCAACTATGACCAACAAGAAGGTTGTAATCGAGAGGTGTATCAATGACCTCAACCTAAACAATAACCACTTTTATGTCTAACGTAATAGACAACGAAGGAATAACACCATAAGTTTTAAATCTTGTACCATAAAATTCTTTTAGATTATTGTGTGACTCGGTAAGGGTAGGAGAGCCAATGGATTTCCAACAAGTGATGGACATAATGCAAGTTGAGGCTCCTTCATCAATAATGGTTCAATAAGTATTCTTATTTTCCACATTAACTTGTATTTGAAACACTAATTGAGGAGGAAGCCTTGGAATATGATCTTCCAAGTCAAAGATTATCAAGTTCATATCGACAGGATCAATTCCACCAATATCCTTTAATAGTTCCTTATGTTGCGTAGGGAAAATTTGAAGGACTTCGAGAGCCTACATCGCAGAAGGTACCCATGCAAGATCTTTTGCAATACTATAGTTTTGAGAAGCACATGTGTGAGGATTAAAAGACGACTTACAAACAATGCCCTTAGAAGGAGGATGAAGAAATGTATCTAGAATCGGTCATTTGAGATGAAGAGGACCGTTGAGAGTTGAAGTCGATGGAGGAGGTGAATCATCAACTTTATCTTTTGAAGGAGAATAATATTTGGCTCGAGTAGTGACTACAATTTCCTTCTTCTTGGAGTCACCAGTACACATAAGTACATAATATGTGGTAGAGGGAGAAGGTTGGTCTCGAATGACCAATTGGGCCTACTGATGAGAAGGAAAAGGTTGTCACAAAATGACAGGATTAGGAGGCATCCTAGTCCCTTGCAGGAAATTAGTAACCTGAGGATGTCATGGAAAATATTTCATATAATGATCCTCACCAGAGATAAGACAAGGATAATGAGGTTTTCTCTTTTCTTTGTCATCAATAGGCCGAATCTTGTGTTTATCATATTATTTATTATTATTTTTTTCCTCCTTATTCTTACCCTTCCCTTTCTTTTTATTTTGATTTTTATCGGTAGGTGTAGATTGAACCGAATTAATCTCGGAGGTTTTACCAGGAGAAGGAGTTGGAGGAGGAGTATTTTGTACATTAGTAGTAGTGTACTTGATATTGGAATGAATGGATTGTTTAGACTGAGTCTCAACACAAAAAGTGCCAATCATGCCATCATCAACATGAGAAGCTATGAGAGATGTTGGGGTTGGATTTGTAGATGGGTGAGGAGCATCAGGGATCAAGTCATATAGTCTACTCGTTTGTGAATAAACGAAAGCCAAATATTGAGCACGACTAATCTCATTCTCTTTAGTGATGACACCACCCATGGAAACATCATGGGCTATAGGACCAATGAGTGACTTGGTAAACCACTCAGCCAATAGTTGATCAGAAAGGGGAACTTTGATTAAGTGTCTTCTCATCCTCCACTCATGAATATGATTGAAAATGTGAGTGGATGAGGATTGTTTAAATGAACTCAAAATTCCAGATCTTGTCTCGTATCGTATCGGTAGCTAGTAATGTGTGAAGAAAGCCATAACTAAGGTGTTGAAGTAATTGAAGAATCCTCATGGAAATTCAATATACCATTTGGCTTCTGAACCCGTAAGATTTCATTAGAAAATATGTAATCTAATGGATTCATCCATCAAGGAGTTGGATGAACACCAAATATGGAAATTCATGACATGATTATTTGGGTCTTCTCCTGATCGATTGTCAAAGTTAGTGATGTTTGATGGTAACTTGGAAGGTATGACTGACCAATAAGGAGAATGCAAGATAGGATCATTCAAAATCCTAGATAAATCTGGTAAATCCAAAGTAGCAAGTAATGTCAGTTGTCACTTCACTTGAGGAAACTAGTAATTTTCATGAGGTAGTCCCATAGGTATACCAATAGGACCATAAGAAGTTTGTAGATAGTTATAGGGTCATGTCAAATTCGGTGGTGGAGGGTTTTGATTCAAATATCCAACTTGAGTTGGTTCATTGGGTAAGATTCCTTCGAACAGAGCATTAGACTGAAAACCTTGACCCCATGTAGGATTCATAGGACCTGGATATGGCTTCCCGAGATTAGGGGGTACACAAGAATTATATTCAGGAGGTTTCCCCGCAGGCGGTTGTTGATTTCTTTGGAAAGTAAAATTCCAAGGTTGAGACTGTAATCTAGGGGTATATTATCCATACACTAGGTTATGAACCCCAACTTGAGGTTTCCCCCTGACTTGATATTGGATCCAAACTTGAGGTTGACCTCCAACAGGAACTTGAAAACCAGAAGAAACAAAATGACTTGTGCCTCTAACTTGATTGGAGCTACTTGGGCCAAGATGATTAGATCCTCCAGGTGAAGGCGGAGGAGGACTACTAGGCCCCCCAGAGAGAACCTGGGTAGGTGTAGGAAAAAAACTACTAGGATAATTATACCTAGGAGGAAAAAAAAGGTTAGCCCCTCTGGATGGATTCTGAGAAGGATTAGCAATAGAATTATTCAGAGCGTTATACCCAGGTGGAAGTGAAATATTTGATCTAATAGGAAGTGGTGTTCTGATAGGAGCTTGAGGGATTACTGCACAATTTTGACAGAAATAGGTGTAACTTGTGGGACCATACTAGATCTAGTGAGCTGGAGAGTAAGAATTGTATGAGAATCAACCAACAATTGGTCTGATACTGTGACAACATTATTGGTCATGCCAGTAAAATGATCCAAGGGTACTATATAAGTAGTGGAATTCACAGGCGTATGTGATGCGATATGTTGATTAGAAGTCCTCTGGCATAGATCACGCATTCCTAGTTTTTCAAAACTATCGTGTCTCAAAGAGGTCATCCAAAGAGAATAAACAGGGCTAGAGGAGATAGGATTAAAAGTTTCAACAATATGAACTGGAGTTTTAAATGATTCACTGTGAAAGGGTGGATCATCTACACCAGACTTTATGTGAGGTCCAATAGGTATTCTAGCATAATCTTCAGCAACAATGTCTCTCGATGAATTTATCCGAAGAAAAGTGGATCTTGTACAACACTCAATAACAGACTTATAGGAAGTATGAATTCCTCCAATGGAGTAGAACTTCCAATCTCAGAGGCTACGTCGTTATTGACTTCTGCTTTGGGAGAACCCTCTTGTGAGTTAGGAAGAAAATGAGTATATTATTCTAGATCTTCTGGAGGTAACCCTTGCATCCTACGTGAATGAAAAGGGTCGATGTTTACCACACCAAATAAAGAATGAAAGAAATCTATGGAAAACTTAGAGAAACAAACAACACTCACTAATAAAATCTATATATCAAACACGCAAACAAACCTTCTTATTTTGAAGTCACTAGTTGCTGATGAAATTCAACGTCGTGAAATCAAGACAAGAAGGGGTTGGGATAAATCCGGTGGAAAAGTTATGTTGATGACCTGCTTAACAGAATTACACCCTAGTGCAAGCTTCCACACACAATTGTGGGTATACCCTCCAAGGACACTGAGTGAGTTTGGCCAACGTTGATTCTAGGTATCATGAGGACATTCCCCTCCACAATCACATTGTGTAAATACTCTAAAGAGATATGCCACTAAGGTTACCAATTACGAAAATGATGCATGGGGAAACAATCGACAGTACGATTCAAGCGCAAGGGAAGATTATCTAAGCCCGAAATCAACTCGCGAAGGTCCCCGCAGGATTTTCTTCTCAAGTGACCCCCAATAATACATGCACTCTCTACACTAAGACCAACAAAGCAAGGTGAGTAACTTTTTCATCCCTAATGTGACCTCGTGATTGACCCTTGTGTTAGAAGGGCTTCCTAGGACAAAATGTAGCAAGTGGATTTGTACTCTCCCTATCACAAGATATTTTTTTTTATTTTGATTCTTTGTAGAGTGTGCCTTACAACCTATTCCAAAGCACTATATTAGCTAATGTTGGTGTATAAAAATTATAGAAAATAAAATTTTCTAATATATTTTAAAATTATGTTGTATTTTAAAGGTTGTTGTTTACTCGAAAGGGAAACATAAGTGAAATTGATGATGTATTTGACCTTGACCCAATAATATGCAAGAAGATATCAAATGCAATCGTTTCATTCGATGAACTCTAATTACAATAGGTAGAAGGTTTCTCTTTTCCAGAATACAAAATCTACAAAGAACAATTTCTCAATCTTTGAATGATATAGATTCCAAACTATGAAAACTACTAACTTTTCCAATTTTATCTTTTCAACAAATATGTGAATGAAATTTTTTTCTTACAAAGACTACTAAAAACAATAATAAACTTCTGTATTTTCCTTTTGAAATCGGAACAGAAACATAATCCAATAAATAAATAATGTTCTAAGAAGACTAGTGCACTCTCAACACTATTTCCCAAATCAAACTCACAATGCAAGAAAAAAATGAAAAGATAAGAAAACCTTTTTTTGAATGCAAACACATTTTCTTTCTTAATCAACAACAATCCAAAAATTAAAATCAATCCAAAACTCAAAAGAAATCAAGAATGACTTATCAAACAAGCACCCAGGAACAAAGTCTTGAGATTATTCCCTTGCGACAAGAAGTAAAAAATGAAATTTACAAGGCTTATAAAGAAGAATCTCAATCCTTGAGAATCAATCAAATTCAAGCTTAAAATATGTAAACCAATCATTCACCAATGCCAAAAGTTTATCCCAAGAAGTAAAGACAAATCTGGTCAAAGGAAAGAAAATTAACTCACTCAACAATTTCTACAGGAATCATCGCAGGCTGCAGAAGGGTACAGTGCAACGATATAGGATCGTTGCAGGATGTTAGCAAGGCACAATGTGATGTTGTTGCCCTGGTTTGCACAAGTAGAGTGAAACTACAAAGAATCATCATAGGCTAAAAATAGGACACAGTGCGTGATCCAAAAAGATCTTTTGCAAGACTATGATTGATTTATTAATAATGTGTTGATTAACTAATTAGGAAGCTTAAAGAAAGAGTAAGAAGTTATAGAAGAAGCATAAAACCCATATAAACATATACGAAACTGAAATGAAGCATAAAACATCAACAAACCATAAAACCAATGTGATAATAGAGTTCGACAATTTCGCCTACATCTTCGGTCCTTTGTCTCAGTGGGTGAAGCTTTCTTATTTCTATTCAAAGTTCAATAAGTACATCACAATAGTGCCAAACGGTTACAAAACTGATTTTGTATTGTTCTACCAGATCTCAAGAACCCAATATAAGAAACGACACTCAAAATGGATGACCAGAGCTCCCAGAAATGGCCCGCAAAGTTGCACTCCTCAACAACTTCCCTGCATAAAAATGGTTTTGGCTTGGAAAATATTCAACATAAACCTACTCTAAATCTCCCCCTATGGCCTCAAGAAGTATTGGTTTAAATATATATGAAGTTGGTAACCATCTCCCAAGGTCTAGCCTAAAAAAGGGCCCAATATCCCAACAATATCCAATAACAGACCTGAAAATCATTAAAAAACACTATTCTAAAGTTGAAAAAATACTTTATCCATAAAAATGGAGTGCAATCCCTTTTTCTAGGCCCCTAGTCGTATAAATACATTGCATGTGGCCAAGATCCCATGCACTGGCCCCTTACCTCTAGACCCTAGTCCTGTGCTAGGCCATGTGGCTAGACCCCAATAGATCCACACGCTTGTATTTTGGTTAAGACCCTGATAACTTATCCCCTAGTCGGCAGGCTAGCCCGACCGACCGGGGCTAGTCCCTTTATTCCTACACTAATAAGCAATATATGGTCTCGGGTCATATGAATACGCAAAAAAATCATTGGTTGTGGGTGTTTGGTAAAGAAATGGGGCATGGTCATGTGTTTCAGGTCATGAGGTAGTTGTCTGCGCTAGGGATGGGGGCTAGATCCCAACTCGAAATCCCACCGACATATCCTTCACCTCAAAACAAATATAATTTTTTTTGTATGGTTTACAAGAACCCACGAGCAACCTGACCAGCCAAGCCCTACCAAGGCTTAGCCAGGACAGAGGTCATGTGTTCGATCCTCATGGATACCAAAACCATTTTGTAATACAATAACCAATCCATGGGTGTCACATGGAAGCCCAGGTCTGGGCCACGTGCCACCAAGCCATTTGCTAAGAACTAAGCCACGTGTCAAATGCTCGTTGGTCCACTTGTCTATTGGGATGTCAACCACTATACCTGCCACGTAAGCTTACTCACCTAGTCACCATCTACCACATGTTGTCATATGGGTGTGCCACATGTCACCCTTGCATAGGTGACACGTGTCACTCCCAGATTTTCCCAACTGTACCTACCACTTCATCAGTTTGTACGCCCAGTAAGACTGCCACATCAGTTGTATAGACTCTGCTAGGTCTGCACAAATTGTGCTGCCATGTCATCCATACGACCTATACAGTCAGATTCCACATTGCACTGTACGAACTGTATAGACTGTACAATCAACATTTTTTTGTATGTTTGGACAAATGAACAGATTTCCATAAATTGAGCATATGATGTTCGTTTGATCCCATTAAAGTTGCGTTGGGTTTGTATCAACGATGTCTATGGACAAGTCCGTTTTGAATCCATTATGAGAACTTTTACTTTTAGGCCTTTCTTAGCCCCATCAAGATCATGGATCTGATTCTAGATCACACCTCCCCACTAAAGGACCTTTTGGTCCCCAAAAGGTTATTAACCAGTCATCAATCTTAGGATAGGCCACCTGGCTTGTTGTCTATATTTGAACTCTATCTTATGTACTTGTCTCATCAAGATCAAATGTAACACAATCATGACAACTAACAACATATTTTTATCCATTTGAACCCTGTCACATCTTACTGAATCCACTATCATCCATGTAGACAACATTACTAATGATAGCATCAAAAATACGATTTTAAATGAGCTTATATGTTTGTAATATTTGCACAACATGAGATTATCTTGAAGAAATTTTTGATTGATTTTCCATTCTAAAATCATCTCATGTTCTTTCTTAAGATCAATTACTTGACTTGAAAAAATTATAGGTTTGTTGCTTGCTTGAAATTCCTTCTTTAATTGTTCCATAGTTTGAAGAGTTTTATTTTCCTTTACATTATGAGCATGAACCACATAATCTTGACTTTCTTTGGTTAATTGATATTGATTTTTTTTCCTGTAGAGGATTTCTTTACAATCAAACCAGTATGGACTGCCTAAGACCATTTCACATTCACTTAATGGAACTACATCACATGTTATCTCATCCACATACTTAGATGAAATAGCAAATTTTAAGATGCACTGCTTGGTTATGTGCTTTTGATGATTGTTGCTTATCCATTTAAGTGTGTATGGCTTATGATGCATTTGTGTTTTTAATCCCAATTGCTTAACCAATTCCTCTAAAATTAGGTTATATTGAGATCCACTATTGATTAATGTATCAATATTAGTGTGCCTCATGATGACCCGGATGTGAAACAAATCACTTGTACAATCAATTCCTTCACCAATTTTTCCTGTCATACCAACCAATGAGACCTTAGATTCATCACCTGAATCCGATCCCAAGTTTGTGGGTCGTGTTGTTGTTGCAACTGTTTTCCTCCCTTTCTTTTCCTTGAACCACTTTGGCCTCTTCTTGGGATGTAATTTCCAACAAAGGTCCTCATCATGCCCCTCTTTCTTGCAATGCTTGCAAGAGGGTCTCTCTTCATTTATCGTCATTGCATTTGACTTCTTCCCATGCCATTTCCTTTTGTCCTCTATCCTTGAAGACGATTCCCCTGATACACCAACACCTGCTTTCCCTACTTCAATGTATATCGCTTGAACATAAACCTCATCAAGATTAGTTGGTCTAAACATGAATATATTATTTTGAATATGTGCAGGTAAATCTCCTATATACTTCATAAGAGTTTCTAGGGAATTTAAAGGAATATATAACATCAATTACATTTTACGAAATCCATTGGTGTATTCTTGCATTGTTTATCCTTTTCTTAGTTTTAAATACTGCCATTCAATTAATGCTTTTTCTTTATAACCCAAAGGATATAATTGATTTCTAAGTGTTGAAATGAAACTTTTCCATGATGGAAATACATTACCCATTTGTTGTGTTCCGTTTTGCAACTTGCTTTGCCACCAGATGAGTGTTGTGTTTACAAGTATCAATGATTCCAACCTGATTTGTGTGGCCTCGTCCTTGATCTATTGCAAACTACAATAAACCTCCATCTGTCTGACCAAATTTGCAAGTCTCTCTGCATTAACTTCACCATTATATATGGGTAATTCGAATTTAACATCAAGATTTAATAATGCCATTTCATTCTTATGTTTATGAACATGTTTCCTTTCATTGGATTTAGAACTTTAACTTGAAGAAGAAGGAGAAGGAGGAGGTGATGATGGAGATGAAGGAGGAATCTAAAGACGATCCTCTCCTTCTTCACCTTTTCCCTTTGAAGATTCACTAAGAACTGGTCTCTTCCGTTCCAAATAATCATCATACAAAACCTTCATCATCTCCGACATGGCGAAGAAAGTTTTTTGAAACTCTTTCTCATCCTAAGAAAGTCCCTCTTCTGATGCCATATTCTCTCTTTGAGAATTTCTCTTTCACAATCCAATCAATGGATTCTCTTCAACAATCTCTCCTTCACGACGATGTATCTTTTCCCTGGTTAACATGCAAAACTCAAATCCAAATGGAAACTAGTTATGATACCACTTGATCTGAAAAGATATTTTACATGACTATGATTGAGTTATTAAGAATGTGTTGATTAACCAATTAGGAAGCTTAAAGAAAGAGTAAGAAGTTAGAGAAGAAGCATAAAAACCATATAAACATGTACAGAACTAAAATGAAGCATAAAGAAACATAAAACCATAACCAATGTGATAACAGAGTTTGGAAATATTGCCTATGTCTCTAGGATTTTGTCTCAATTGCTGAGGATTTATTATTTCTATTCAAATCTCAATAAGTACCTCACAACTGTTGGTTATGGAACCTGATTATCTTCCTTATTTATAGGTCCTTTCTTTCAGCCATGTTTATACCCCATGAAGACTTTAGACCCCATAAGTATGTACACTCTTCCACACGGGGGAGTGTTGGGGGGTTCGGGGGCGAAGCCCCCAAAGGAAAAATTGCCTTGTAAATGTATATTGTAATTTCATTGTAAATCTAGACTGTTCATTATAACATCGCAGATCTAACAGTAGAAATTATGTTAGGTTTTTTTTCCCTATAAGGAAACCCTCTTTTGTGAGGGAAATGTATTGCGGCTTTGGATTTTTGGGAATATTGTAATCTGAGAGAGGAGACTGTGAGAAAAATGAGAGGAAGTTACAGTGGGTTTGTTGTAGGTTGTATCCCTTCATATGTTGGATAATAATAAAGGAAGGACTTGGCAATTTCTCTAGTGGATGTAGCCCACACTGGGTGAACTACGTAAATCTGTGTCTCTATTGTATGGTGTATCTTCTGTGTTTTATTTCCATATTTGTTTTATTTTATTGCTCCATGGTCCTGGTTTTCTAACAACTAGTATTAGAGCGAGAGGTAACTCGCAGGAAAAGAGGGTTCATGGTTCGAGTGGGAGCAGTGTCGGAATACGAAAAGTTTAGGGTCGAGAAATTTAACAGCCAAAACTACCAGTTATGGAAGATGCAAATGGAAGATTATTTATATTAGAAGGATCTATTCCTACCATTGAGTGGAGTAGCAAAGAAGCTGACGGTCATGAATGACGAAGAATGGGAGATTCTTGACAGAAAGGCTCTAGAAACAGTACGGCTGAGCTTGGTAGTGTCGGTGGATTTCAATATTTCGAAAGAAAAGACAACAAAAGATATGATGGACACGTTGGATAAACTGTATGAAAAACCCTTGGCATCTAGAAGGTATTTTTAATGAAGAGATTATTTAATATGAAGATTTCAGAAGGTGGGTATGTTGCAGATCATTTAAATGAATTTAATATGGTTACTAATCAAATAATTTCCGTAAAAGTGGACTTTGATGATGAATTTAGGGATCTTCTAATCTTGTGCTCATCGCCAGAAAGATGGAATGGCTTGGTCATGGCTGTAAGTAACTTTGTCTCTGGTTCAAATACTTTAAAATTTGATGATGTTGTTGGTGTTATCCTTAGTGAGGTAATGCGACAGAAAAGCACATGTGAGACATTAGGTAATGCGTTGAACATGGAGAATAGGAGAAGACAAAAGGATAGAGGAAAGGGCTCAGGGAACCACGGGAATTCTAGGAAGGGAAGATCCAAATATAGACTTGGAAAGATAGAGTGCTGGAATTGTGGGAAGAAAGGACATCTAAAGAAAGACTGCAGAGCTCCAAAGAAAAAAAGAGATGGACAACAAGAGAGAAATCATGAAGCAAATGTAACAGGTGATGTGTTAGAAGATTCTTTGATTCTTTCTATAGATAATATTTTTGAGTCTTGGGTAGTAGATTCAAGGGCTTCATTTCATGCCACACCCTATAGGAAACATTTTCTAGATTATGTTCAAGGTGATTTTGGACAGGTTCATTTGGGTGATGATGCACCAAGGTACAAATAAAGAAATGCAATGGAAATCAATGGTTGTTGAAAGAGGTAAGACATGTTCAAGATTTAAGGAAAAATCTAATTTCAACAGGGAAGTTGGAAAGTGAAGGTTGTGTATCCATATTTACAGATAAGACATGGAAGGCCATCAAAGGATCATTGGTGATATAAAAATGAGAGAAGGTAGGTACATTGTATTTTTGTATTGGTAATACTGACTCTTCTATCTCTTTAGATTCTACAGGAGTGGATACAACACTGTGGCATCATAGGCTAGGACACATGAGTGAGAAGGGTATGCAGATACTTCTTAAGAAAAATTTGTTGCCAGATATTAAACAAATTGATTTGGACTTCTGTGAGCATTGTGTTTATGGAAAACAGAAGAGAGTCAGATTTCTCAGAGTCAGAAAAGAAAAGAAGAATGAAATTTTAGAGCTTGTGCATACATATGTATGGGGACCATCTCAAGTATCATCTCTTGGTGGCTCTCGTTATTATTTTACTTTTATTGATGATGAAACTAGAAAAACTTGGGTTTATTTTATTCGACAAAAATCTGATGTTTTTTATACTTTTAAGAAATGTAAAGCTTTAGTTGAGAATGAGACAAGAAAAAGTTTGAAGTGTCTCAGATCAGATAATGGAGGTGAATATTGAAACAAGGCGTTTGATGATTTTTGTTCATACCATGGGATTTGTAGAGAGAAGAAAGTTCCAAGAACACCACAAGAAAATGGTGTGTCAGAAAGGATGAATAGGACAATCATGGAGCGTGCAAGGAGTATGAGATTGCATGCTAGTTTTCCCTTACAGTTCTGGGCAAATGATGTAGATACTGTTGTTTACTCAATAAATAGAGGACGTTCAATATCTTTGGATGGTAGAAATCTAGAGGAGGAATGGACAGGATAAAGGTAAACTATTTATTTTTGAAAACTTTTGGTTGTGAAGCATTTGTCCATATTGATAAAGAAAATAGAACAAAGCTTGATTCTAAATCCAAGAAGTGTACCTTTATTGGATACAGTGTTAATGATTTTGGTTATCGATTATGGGATTATAAAAATAAAAAAATCATTAGGAGTAGAGATGTCATATTCAATGATAAGGTCATGTACAAAGATCGATTGCGGGGAAAGAAACGAGAATAATAAAAACAAGAATACACAGTGCTTGATGAGATCACTGAAAAAGAAATTACAAGGGAACCTGAAAATCAAAATGTACAACAACAGGAGTAGCAGGTACCTCAAACACCTGCAAGTTTTGTTAGAAGATCTACCAGGTTAAGTTTACCCCCTGAACGGTACTCTCCTTCATTATATTATTTATTGTTGACTGATTTTGGTGAACCAGAATGTTATAAAGAGGCAATGTAGGTAGATGCCAAAAAGAAGTGGGAGAAAGGAATGAAAGAGGAAATGGATTCCTTGGAAAATAACCAGACTTGGGACTTGGTTCAGCTGCCTGTGGGAAAAAGAGCATTGTAGAATAAATGGGTTTACAAGTTGAAGGAAGAAGATGGATGAGAAAAATGGTACAAGGCTAGACTTGTTGTAAAAGGGTTTGCACAAAAGAAAGGTATAGATTTTGATGAAATATTTTCTCCTGTTGTTAAAATGACTTCAATTAGGACTATTTTAAGTCTTGTGGCAGTAGAAGATTTGAATCTTGAATAGTTAGATGTAAAAACAACTTTTCTCCATGGGGATTTGGAGGAAGAAATTTATATGCAGCAACCACAGAGGTATGAGCTCAAAGAGAAGGATAATTTGGTATGCGGGTTGAAGAACTTTGAAGGACTTTCATGATGTTTTTTATCTTGATTGCAAGATAATTTATCTATTTGAAAGACTTTTTGAGAATTGTTGTGAGGGGTATGCATCATATATTCAAGACTCGACAAGTGATTCCTCTAGTAGTGATGATGAAGGGGGTGATTATAGAGAGCATGACTTAGATGATGATTTTCATAATGATTTTCCTAAATTTGAAGAACAAATGCATCATTCATGTCAAAATCTAGGTTCCCAAGAGAAATATCAATATGGACAATCCATCATTTCCTTATCTCCTCCTTTTCTTGATTCTGTAAGTCAAGAGGTCATCTTAGATTCAGATTTATTTCATCATGAGATTAGTGTTGCAACTTTTCATGACCAAATTCATAGCTTATCAGTCCCTCCTATTGTTAATGAACCAATGTGCCATGATTTTCCAAGTTTTGATGATTATGAGGATGTTTTCCCTGAACAACCAATTGTCCCAGCTATTGTACTAATCCCCTCAACCATTAATAGTCAAATGGTCATTGATTCACCTTTGTATAATGATTATGAAGATGATTTTCGTGAACAATCTGTTGAATACCTTATATCAGAAAAGTACCCTTCCCATCAAAGAAACAATAGCTTGTTTCAACCCTCATGTCATATTTTTGTTGTTGAAAAAGAAGGAGAAGATGATAATCTAAGTTTAGAAGGTTAAAAACTGAGAAATTGGGACCATAAGCCAAGCTATGATGAATATCCCTCACAATCAGAAGATAAGATATAAGAATGTAGTTTCCCAAGCACTTCTAATTGTGATGAACTGCCCTATCAACCCCATATTCCTCTTGAAGACAAAAGCTCTGTTTCATAAAGCAGCCAAGATCAAATTCCATGTGATCAAATGAGAAAGGTTGAAATTAAAGAAAGACAAGCATCACTAATCCTTTTTTCTATTACACCTCATGACCAGGAGTGGACCAAGGCCATATGCATTGAGGATGAATTAGAAAATCAGCAAGCCACAATAATACCAAGCACAGTGGAGGAAGGACCTAATGCAATACTTTTCCTTTTTACACAAAGCAATGTTGTTGGAAGATTGGTTGTTGTCATTGATGTCAACCCTAGTCATGGGTTTTGGACCGCAAGATTGATAAAGGTATTTGGACATGAAGGACAATGCACATGCATATACAAC
>JZKD02S2063209.1:52963-67189 GCA_000966675.3 Picea glauca
CAACGGCGATGAAGACCATTCCAGACCCCCCCCACCTTTCTACCTTTAAGCAGAGGGGGGGGGTCCGGAATCCCATGTGCAGCTCCCCGACGGCCACGATTGAGGCACCCCGATCAACAGCGCTCGTGCAACCCTGCCCTTCGAAGCTGCCCTGTGCTTAACCGGTGTGGGCCCTCCTCCCGTCATTTCATTCTTCCTTCCGCCTTTCTCATGTTGCCATGTGTCTTCCATCCGCCTTCCTTCCTCGGTCCACATGGTTCTCTCTCCTCCCATCATCCACTCGCTGTTGGCCACGTGTCCCGTTCTTTTCCACGTCAGCCTCTCACCTGAGAATTTATTTCTCCTGTCTTCCTCTCCTTCCCCCCTGACGTCTTCCTCCATGAATCGTTTTCCATCATCCTTCTCTCATCTCGTCATTTTTTCCACGTCACTGTAACCCGGCACCACCATTCCTGTCGTGCACTCATCCTCTGCGCTGGCCTCCATGCCTATCCCTCCAGCTGTTCAGTTATTCTAGGTGGCAGCACGAGAAGTCCTCCTTATCCCGAAATGCTGAGTTGGCTGGGCCATTCCCCATCCCAAGAAGAAGTTATTGAGGCGGTTGAGGGTGGTTAGACATCGTCTCCGCCATTATGGGGACGTCCTGTAATGAATTAAAGGCACGTCGATTCGACGATGTAGCTGTCAGAAGATCTATCGCGTCTGCCACAAGTTGCACGATTATTCAAAGATTGCGGCTGCAGAGTGTCAGAAGCCATGCAGACGCAAAGCCTTCAATGCCATTTCTTGATTCCGCTGATGTTGTTGTTTTGAGTATATGTAGGCATTTTTTCCATTTTAGTATCTATCGATGGTAGAGCTAAGCTCCTGACTGTAAAGTTTCAGCGACATTCTAGTTTCCTGGTCATGCCTCTGTGTTTGAGACTTCTTGGTTTATGATAAACAGTTCTTCTTTTTACATCTTTGTTTCATCTCATGCCGGAGTGTTCACAGTCGAATGATTCGTGTGGATTGCTGCATTTGTGTTATGATAAAGGATTTGTCGTGGCATTTATGTATTCTCTGGTTCTCTGTGTTTGAAGGTGAAAGGATTTCGCATTTGAATACATTATTCTCCAGTCTGTGATGAACCTAATGTTTATTATAGACATTTGCACCCTTCTTGCATAAGTCTTCCACCTACTCACCCTTTTACTACGACTCACTGTTTGGAGTTTATCAAGACCTCACTCGTTCATGCATGCCTGGTCTGGTTTCTGAGTTGACACAATGTTGTTTTGAGTTTTTCTCCATTTGATCACCCTTTAAACAAATCGTGACATTAAAACTGATGGGCGTTGGGCTCTGCTCTTGCAAGCAATCCAGGAGTGACCTCCGATAGCCAACATTTCTGGCGCTGTTGCCGGGGACGAAGTTGAAGATTTTCCCTAAGAAGAACGACAACGACTAACTGATACTGAAGGTGCATCAGATATCAAAAATTGAAGATTGCTGCTGTGCACTTGGCGACTCCACTGTGACGACTCCGCTGGGGAGAACCTTTTCTGTCAACTGTGGCTTTGAGAGGCAGACATACGAGGTCAAATCCACACTTGCCTTTGGCCACACCAGAAGCAAACTTGGAAGCGGTGCGCAGAAAGGGAAAGAGATATCCAAAAGAAGTTTCTGTCGATGAAAAAGGTAATATGCCCTCCCCTTCTGTGAGAAATCCATTTTCAGATTCTCAGTTTCCTAGTCGTCCTTCCTCTGAAGTTTCCCATTTTCTGAACTTTGGGAGTGTTCCTGCTGAGTTTTCCCCTCTTGGTCTAGTATAAGAGGGAGAGATCCTTGTCACTCCCCCCTCAGGAGGTTTCACAACTCCTCCTTTGATTACTACTGCTGCACAGAGAGAAACACCTGCACACTCAGGTCCCTTAGACTTCTCTCTGTTTTCCCCATTGTCTCCTGTGAGGACCTCTCTTCCCTCCTCACCTGTTCACACTCCATCTCCTTTGAGTTATCCTCTGCTCAACATCCCTATTGCTGGTGTTAATCCCCCTCCGAACAGAATGGATGCCATAGTCGTTGCTAGATATGCTCCTTTGATTCTTCCTCAGCCTTTGAACCCTCTCCCTGCTGGAGACTATTTGAAGTATATGCCCAAGTTCAGTGGTGAGGGAGATGTGACTGCTGAAGAGCAACTGGCTGCCTTTTACAGTTATGCAGACAACCTAAATATTGAAAATGAAGATGTCTGGATGAGAGTCTTCGTCCAGAGCCTGGATGGTGAGGTCAGAAAGTGGTTCAGGGGACTGGCCCCAGGATCCATAGTTGGGATTGAGGCTCTGGATAATGTTTTCTTGAGACAGTGGGGGGATAGAAAAGATTACATATATTATATGACTGAGTTTGGATCTATGAAGAAGCAGGAAGGAGAGTCTGTCTCTGACTTCTCCAAAAGATTCAATAAGATGTATAACAAGATTCCTGCAGAGATAAAGCCTTCCGAAGCCCTCTGCTCAAATTTCATATGCTAGTGCATTTGACCCTGACTTCTGTCTCGTATTAAGAGAAAGGAGGGCCACATCTTTAGCTCAGATGCAAGATGCAGCTATAGAAGTGGAATCCAACATGTTAGCAGCTAACAGACTAAGAAACCAGGCTGACACAAACAGAAGAAAAGGAAAATCAGAAGCCTCGACTGCTGACTCCAACATCTCTAACCCATCATTGCCCCACCCTCAAGTAAGCGAGCTGGCTCAAGTAATGAATTTTCTTAAAGAAGAGGTGGAGAGATTGAAGGTGGAAAGGAGGCAGATGTATAAGGGCCCCCAAAACACCGAAAATAAAGGAGGTTTCAGGAGACCAAACAATTTTTCTCCTCCAACTATGCACAAAGAGAAGGACAGAGACAGAGACGACCAAATAATTCAGGCTCCCTTCCAGAACAACTTTGTAGCTGATGAAGAAGAAATACAACCAGATGAGCCTGAGCCTAAAATCCACTCTGTAGAAGTCACTCCTCCTTTCCCCCATCTAACTAAGTCAGCATATGAGGAGTCTCTCATGAATAGTCAACTAAATGAATTGAGCAAAGGAGACAAAGCTGGCGGTGGCCGAGGCAGGTATAACCTGAGATCAGACAAGAGGGCAGCAACACCTGATGTTCCTGAGTCATCCACTAGAGTAGAGAAGCCTGCTGATGAGGTAGCAGACAACCATAGAGGTAAGAAGGCCCAACCTCTCTCCCCTATCATTCAAAAGCATGCTCCCAAGATTAGAGAAATTCCAAAGCTCACATCTTCCTTTAATTTCGAGCGTGAAATTCAAAAGATTAGAATCCCCGTGCCCCTCACTGAGTTAATCAAACATGGGGAATTCAAAAAACGCTTCTCCGACCTGTTGAAATCCAAAGCCTCTAGCCCTTCCACAGACTGCATAAACCTCCAAGATGAAAGGCTTGCTGTGGTCCTAGGTCCCATGATAGAAGATAGAGATGATTCATCCCCTCCCTTCTACACTTCCCTGAACATACATGACAAGGTGCTGCATAATTGCTTAATGGATTCAAGGGCCTCCCACAACCTTATGCCTAAAGCCGTCATGGAAGAGCTAGGATTAGAAGTCACCAGAGCCTATCATGACCTCTATTCCTTTGACTCCAGGAGGGTACAATGTTTGGGAGTCATCAAGGACCTGGTGGTTTCCCTGTTTCAGCTACCCATGAAAAGTATGGTCATGGATATAGTGGTAGCTGATGTTCCCCCCAAGTTTGGCATGTTGTTGTCAAGGTCTTGGATTTAGAGACTTGGAGGGACGTTACAGATGGATCTCACCTATGCCACCATTCCAGTCTTTGGGGGGGAACATAGGAGATTATACAGGGAAGCCCAACTAGCCTACATAGTCAGTGATGAAGAAAACCCCACTAATCATCCCATCTATGCCTTGGACACTGATTTAGGATCTAGCTTATTGTAGGTCACTGATGAGCCTGAGACCCCTATGCAGATCAGAAAGCAGCTCAGTCTTGATCTGGGGATGCCTCCTCCAACCACCTCTGTTTGGAAAATGTTCTTTGACGGAGCTTCTTCCAGTATAGGTGCAGGTGCTAGAGTGGTATTCAAATCTCCTTCTCAGGAAACCATATCACTGTCATACAAGCTGGAATTTAAAATCACCAACAATGTGGCAGAATATGAAGCTCTGGTTCTAGGATTGAGGGCTGCAAAAGAAATGGGAATCAGGGAGATGGCTGTGTTCGGGGATGCAGAATTAATTGTCCAGTAGGTCAAAAGTGTCTATCAGACCAAGCACCCTCGCCTCAAGAATTATAGGAACGAGGTATGGGATCTAATTGATAGTTTCTTCCTGGATTTCAACATATCTTTCATTCCACGGGAAGAAAATGCTCCAGCCGACTTTCAAGCCTTCTCGGCTAGTTTGTTCGAAGCACCTGCGCTACCCACTGACAGGTCAGAGGTGGAAATAAGATACAGGCCCTTTGTGCTAGACAATGTCAAACATTGGAAGGTATTTGAAGATGATCAGGAGATTGAGAAATTCCTCCAATCCATCGATGACTTCTCTGCATTGCATATAGATGAGGACCCTGACGAGGAGCCTGACCACCACCCTGGGGAGTTGTTGAGTAAAGTTGCTGACCATCAGATTATTCAATTGCCGAGCAATAATATACTAAGAGGTCTGATTCCATTAGAAAGATTGTTCGATGGGAATGATGTGGCGTTAAAGGGAAGAATTTCGGGTGATGATGCTGATACGACAGATTGCAACATAGGCACACCGGAGGAGCCCAAATTTGTCAAGCTGTCAAGGATTTTGACTGAGGAGCAGAGGATCGGATATACTGATTTGCTGAGGGAGTTTGCTGACGTGTTCGCATGGACCTACGAAGACCTCAAGACATAATACACGTCATTCATTGAGCACAAGATCCCACTGAAAGAGGAGGCTAGACCTTTCAAGCAGAAGCTGAGACAGATAAATCCTACGCTGTTACCTGTCATGGAGCGGGAGGTGAAAAAGATGTTGGATGCCCAAATCATAGTCCCCTTGAGATACTCTAGCTGGGTAGCCAATTTGGTCCCAGTAAGAAAGAAGAGTGGAGAAATCAGACTCTGTGTCGATTTCAGGAACCTGAACAGGAGTTCAAGGAAGGATAATTATCCCCTGCCCAACATGGAACATATATTGCAGAGGGTCACTGGTGCATCTAGGATATCTATGATTGATGGCTTTTCTGGCTATAATCAGATATCAGTCATGCCTGAAGACAGGGAAAAGACAACCTTCACCACTCCTTGGGGCACATTCATGTATGCCAATATGCCCTTCGGATTGATGAATGTAGGGGCAACGTTTCAGCGAGCCATTGACATAGCCTTCATCGGGGAAAAAGATAAGTTTGTGGTGATTTACCTAGATGACATAACAGTCTTCTCCAAGACTGATATAGAGCACCACTGCCATTTGAAGAAGGTTTTCCTGAAATGTCGCAGGTTTGGCCTTTCCCTAAATCCCAAGAAATCATTGTTTTCTATGCAAGAGGGGAAGTTGTTAGGCCATATAGTCTCAACAGAGGGAGTGAGGATTGATCCTGACAGGGTAGAAGCAATTCATGCCCTGTCACTTCCCAGATCTAAAAAGGAGGTCCAAGCATTTCTAGGAAGGATTAATTTCCTGAGGAGGTTTGTCTCAAATTTTGCTGAATTGGTGAAACATATCATAGCCATGCTCAGGAAGGGCCATGAGATAAAATGGACCGCTGAACCCAGGAAGTCTTTTGACCAACTAAATAAAGCATTGACCGAGGCTCCTGTGCTGATCAGTCCAGATTATTCTAAAGATTTTATGATATTTTCTTTTGCTTCCTTTGACACAGTGGCAGTGGTTCTGTTGCAGAAAAACGATCAAGGGCAAGAGCAGCCTATTGCCTTCTTTAGCAAGGTGCTAAGAGATGCAGAGCTCCGATACGAGATCATGGAGAAGCAGGCTTATGCCTTGGTGAAAGCTCTCAAAGATTTCAGGGTCTATGTCTTACACTCAAAAATCATCGCATATGTCCCTTCAACCTCTGTGAAGGACATTCTTACGCAGCCTGACATAGATGGAAGAAGAGGCAAATGGATCGCCAAGATCCTAGAATTTGACCTGGAAATTAAGCCCACCAAGCTAATCAAGGGGCAGGGTTTGGCCAAGCTCCTGGTCGAATCCAATTATAAAGCCTTGGAAATCAATTTTATCAATGAGCAAGCTGAATCATCCAACAGAGGTTCCCAAAGCACTGTGCCGCTATCATCATGCCCCTGGTACAAAGATATCCTGTATTTCCTGTAGGAGTTGAGACCCCCTGATGGGATGGAAAAGGGCAAAGCAAGAGCTTTAAAGCTCAAAGCTGTCAGGTATTGTCTTATTGGTCAAGCCTTGTATTGGAAAGACCCCCAGGGGATATTACTAATGTGTCTGGACCCACAATAGGCCCAGAAGGTTATGAATGATTTCCATAATGGTCTCTGTGGAGGCCATTATTTTTGGAATACCACTGCTCACAAGATCCTCCGAGCTGGGTACTACTGGCCCACCTTATTTCCTGATGTCTGCAGGGAAATTAGAGCTTGCATCAAATGTCAGAGATTCTCAGGGAAGCACCAGCTCAAATCCCTGCCATTGAAACCTGTGGTGGTCTCAACACCCTTTCAGCAGTGGGGATTGGACTTTATCGGGGAAATTCATCCTCCCTCAAGTGGCCAACACCGATGGATTTTGACAGCAACCGACTACTTCACTAAATGGATAGAATTTGTTCCCACCAGAAGCACTTCTCACAAAGTAATCATCAGCTTCCTGGAGGACATCATAGCTAGGTTTGGCTGCCCTAGCAAAATTGTCACTGACAATGCTTCCCCATTTCGGTCTGAGCCTCTGGTCAAGTTTTGTGGACAATTTGGGATTTCACTGATTCACTCCACTCCCTACTATCCTCAGGGAAACGGCCTGGCAGAGTCCTCTCATAAAAGTCTAATTAAGCTTATTAAAAAACTATTAGAGGATAATAAAAGGGCCTGGGACTCAAAGCTCAAATATGCACTTTGGGCCGATCGAGTAACAACGAAGAAATCCCTGGGTCTCTCACCCTTCCAGCTTGTTTATGGGATTGAGGCCATTTTCCCCACTCAGCTTGCCTTGCCTGTGGAAAATCTCCTCCAAGACTATGAGGGGGAACCTAACCATGTGCTCAGAAGAATTCATCAGATGGTCGAGGTGCAGCAGATCAGAGAACAGGTCGTGGACAGAGCTTACAATCGTCAGCAGAAGATCAAGCAGGCTTTTGACAGGAAAAACAAAAAAAAAGAGTTTGAGCAGGGTGATCTGGTGCTCAAATGGGATGCACCCAGGCAGGAAAAGGGAAAACACAGTAAATTTGATGCCCTCTGGTTCGGGCCTTTCAAGATCCTTGAAGTATTTTCCAACAACACTTACAGGTTGCAGGATCTGGAAGGCAATGAAGTTTTTAGTGGCCCAGTCAATGGGCATTTCTTAAAGAAATGTTTTCTATGAGCCGCAGTCGGCTCATTTTGTTTTGTTTTGTAAATATTGTTTTTTGTTTTCATTTTTGTTTTTCGGACTAATAAATGACTCCATAGCCCAACAACAAAGGCACTAAGTCTGCAAAAGAGTTCTTAGAGCATCACAAGGACGACTCTATCCCCCATGGAGCCAAATGTTAGCGATATTTCTTGTAGAGGGGATTAGATAGCAAAAGAAGGGGTTAAAAACCCATTTGTCCTAAGTTTTGGGCGATAATGTGCCCACGGTAAGCAACGATCAAGTCCGAGCGGTCCAGATTCACGCGCCCAGATCAACGACGCGCGTTGGATTCCGGACCCCCCTTGCCTTCCTACCTTTAAGCGGGGGGGGGTCCAGAATCGGGGGCGCACCTCTCCAACGGCTCAGATTAGCGCGCCCGGATCAACGACAATGAAGACCATTCCGGACCCCCCCCCCGCCTTTCTACCTTTAAGCGGAGGGGGGCGGTCTGGAATCCCATGTGCAGCTCCCCGATGGCCACGATCGAGGTGCCCCGATCAACGGCGCTCGTGCATCCCTTCCCTTCTCAGCTTCCCTGTGCTTAACCGGTGTGGGCCCTCCTCCCGTCATTTCATTCTTCCTTCTGCCTTTCTCATGTTTCCATGTGTCTTCCATCCGCCTTCCTTCCTCGGTCCACATGGTTCTCTCTCCTCCCATCATCCACTCGTTGTTGGCCACGTGTCCCGTTCTTTTCCACGTCAGCCTCTCACCCAAGAATTTATTTCTCCCGTCTTCCTCTCCTTCCCCCCTAACGTCTTCCGCCATGAATCGTCTTCCGTCATCCTTCTCTCATCTCGTCATTTTTTCCACGTCCCTGTAACCCGACACCACCATTCCTGTCGTGCACTCATCCTCCGCGCTGGCCTCCATGCCCATCCCTCCAGCTGTTTTGTTATTCCAGGTGGCAGCACAAGAAGTCCTCCTTATCCCGAAATGTTGAGTTGGCTGGGCCGTTCCCCATCCTAAGAAGCAGTTATTGAAGCGGTTGAGGGTGGTTAGACATCGTCTCCGCCATTATGGGGATGTCCTGTAATGAATTAAAGGCACGTCAATTCGACAATGTAGCTGTCAGAAGATCTATCTCATCTGCCACAAGTTGCACGATTATTCAAAGATTGCGGCTACAGAGTGTCAGAAGCCATGCAGACGCAAAGCCTTCAATGCAGTTTCTTGATTCCGCTGCTGTTGTTGTTTTGAGTATATGTAGGCATTTTTTCCATTTTAGTATCTATTGATGGTAGAGCTAAGCTCCCGACTGTAAAGTTTCAGCGACATTCTAGTTTCCTGGTCATGCCTCTGTGTTTGAGACTTCTTGGTTTATGACAAACAGTTCTTCTTTTTACATCTTTGTTTCATCTCATGCCGGAGTGTTCACAGTCGAATGATTCGCGTGGATTGCTACATTTGTGTTATGATAAAGGATTTGTCGTGGCATTTATGTATTCTCTGGTTCTCTGTGTTTGAAGGTGAAAAGATTTTTCGTTTGAATACATTCTTCTCCAGTCTGTGATGAACCTGATGTTTATTATAGACCTTTGCACCCTTCTTGCATAAGTCTTCCACCTACTCACCCTTTTACTACGACTCACTGTTTGGAGTTTATCAAGACCTCACTCGTTCATGCATGCATGGTCTGGTTTCTGAGTTGACACAATGCTGTTTTGAGTTTTTCTCCATTTGATCACCCTTTAAACAAATCATGACATTAAAACTGATGGGCATCGGGCTCTGCTCTTGCAAGCAATCCAGGAGTGACCTCCGATAGCCAACAGGACCCGAGTTATATGAATATGTTGAAAAACCATGGGTTGTGGGTGTATTTTAAGGAATCGGGGCATGGTCATGTGTTTGAGTTTGTGTGGTAGTTGTTTGCACTAGGGTTAGGGGCTAGACCCCAGCCTAAAATCCCACCGACAGATCCTTCACTTTAAAAAATATATAAATTTTGTCGTATGGTTTACAAGAACCATCTGTGGGCGGCCTGGCCAGCCCAACCCAGGCATAGGTCATGTGTTCAATCCTCATGGAGACCAAAAAAATTTTGTAATACAATAACTAATCCATGGGTGCCATGTGGCAGCCCACTTCTGGGCCCCGTGACACCACACAATTTGTTGAGAAATAAGCCATGTTTCAAATGCCCATTGGTCCACTTTTCTGTTAAGTTGTCAACCACTGTACTTGCCATGTGTCTTCCACATCATCTTACTCACCCAGTCCTCGTCTTCCACATGTCATCGTACAAGCATGCCACCTGTCACCCTTGTAGTGTTGACACATGTCACTCTCGGATTGGCCCAACTGTACCTATTGTTAGCAATAAAAAATAAATTGAAATTATTTCCAAATCACATGATAAGAGGAGCTTTAGGTAGAAGATTTATTTTTAGGTTTGAAAGTCATGAAGTATTTGAGAAAGGCTTATAATCATATCAATTCAATAAAATGAGGATTTCACCTCATAAAATAGACCAAAAGTAAATTTTATATTTCGGCAGCTAAATGGTAATTTTACAGTGTTGTGAGCTACCGAAAGTCAGGGATTTTGACAGCTAAATAAGATTTTCAAGGGAAAATGAGTTGTCGAAAGTGCAGAAGATTACGTTTTTACTGTGTTGAGTCATCATTTTCAAATGATGATTGTGAGCGACTAGAGAATCATTTTGAGAAACAGGTGAAGGATTTTGTTACTAACACGTCAAAGAACAATAATCTCTTTCAATTTTCCTACAGGTCTCATATATTGGGATAATCAAATCCATCTCTAAACCCAAATTTTCGGATCTCAGAATTTCCCTGTTTGACACATGTTTTTGAAATGAAGATCCTGGGCAAATGAAAATGATTGTCCAATAAATGAGAGAGGTGTTTCGTCAAAACAAACCAATATTAAAAAACCTCTCTCAGTTTTCCAAAATGTATTTTTATTTCAGATATATAGGTGAATATTTGAGAGGAATATTTCCAAAATTTTTTGCATCTTATCAGGGTTCACAAAGGTATTGTTAGCTGTCGAATCCCTAGACTTTCGACAGCTTATCCTACTCTATTTTAGGCATGTAAGCTGACGAAATCATAGGGACTGACATAGGGACTAACATATCGAGCTTTGTTTTGGACATGTCTCTATTTTTTCATTCCAAATGGCGCTGAGGGGGTTTCTATTCCAAGATAATAATTAAAGGCATCCAAATCACCTTTATGTTCCAGTTTTTGAGGCATCAGGGAGGAGGAAAAAACCAAGTATGTTGCCTATTTTTGGATAAAACTGTCTTTTTGACCAAGTTTCATTTTGACTTGATACATCATCTTATGAATACCTATTGGAGTTGTCAAAGTTGGAAGACGATGACTTGATTAGATCCTATATATCATATTATTTGATTTTTCTCTATTAAAGGGATGTAAGATCCAATTTTATAGGATTCTGAACTAATTTGTAAAAGTTATAAAGTTGTGATTCTGTAGATGATAAAAGGGGACAGTTTGAGGACTATGGTTCTTTTCTTGAAGGATTGTATGTTTCAACCTTTATATATGTCCATTAATATATCTTGACATCGAGCTTCTTTCACTATGTTTACTTAGTTTTTAATCTCTTTTTATTTCTAAGTTTATGTATACTCAATGACATAAGGTTGTCATCCCATCTCTTAGTTGGTATCTTAGACTTTATACTTTTCTTTTGATGTGTGTTTTAATTCCATATAGTTGTTATCCTATTGGTGCATTCATAAGCTAAAGCTACAAGTATTTACCTATTAGATCTGACCAGATATTATATGCAATCTTATATATGTTTATGTTGGTGTAATGAGTATTTTACCTATCACTACTGGTCATTCACATATACTATTGTATAGGTATTTCTATTGGTATAATAGGTCTTATCCAAGTTTCCACACATTGGTTTAAACCTTCTAAGTTCCATAGTTGAAAGCCTTGGTATTTCAAGTGACTGATGTATTTGTAAATGGATCTAAGTTTATAATGTCATCCGATCTGATCCTCTTTTCCTCCACATTATTGATCTTTTAAAGTTACCAAGCTTACACCCTTCTACATTTAGGGAGTGATTTCTTGGAGTGATAAAAAAATGGCTTTGTTGTTGGGGAATGAAAGTGAAGCGAGTTTCCCTAGGAGAACGACATAGATTTGTCTCTTGATGGAAAACAAGAGACATACATACGATTCAACTGTAATCATTTTCCGGGCGACTCCACATTAAAGACTCCACTGGGAAGGATCCGGTTGACAGGAAGATGAAGTGGCTGAATTATAAACCCAGGTATAAGTTCATTAGTCTTCTACATGATCTTTTTTTATTCTTTGTCATCTCCTTCATGCTTTTCCCTTCACATGTCAAGAGAATCATCTTTTGTTTTGTATATTCGGATCATCATAATCCTTCTTTTATATATCCATTTTTAGAAGAGGAAACCTTGTAGCCTCCTTATGTTGTTGATGTTGATCCTATTTATTTACCTCAGCCTATTCATAAAGATAAGATTTTCATTCAAATCTCTCATGAAACTGATCAACCATATAACATCAAGGAGGTCAAAACTGATTCAAAACCTTCTCATATTTTAGTGACCATTGAGCCTTCCAATCAGCTTGTTACACCTCATGAGCATCTCACTACTTTCTTATCTAAAATTAGGATGAATATGTTCAATCCTTTAAGGCTTCCATGTCACCTTAACCCTTATCCTCTTGAATTCCTTGATTATCTTCCCTGGTTTTCTAAAGAGAGTCAATTTTCAGCTGAAAGGAACCTGGAATCCTTTGAAAATTTTGTTGATCGATTTGAGATTGTTCATGATGATGTGATCATGAGGATATTTTGTAAGTCTTTGTTCAGAGATGCTTCTATCTAGTTTGAGGGTCTAAGAGTTGATTCCATTAGTTCTTGGATCGAGCTGTCAAATGCATTTTTGAAGTATTGGGGTGAAAACAAATCTCTTTATTTGTATCTCACTGATTTCTATGCTTTGAAGAGAGAGGAGGACGAAGCTTTGTTTGCCTTCAATCGAAGGTTCTACAAAATTTATCATGATATGCCTTTGCATATCTGGCCTATAGAGACTGTTGCCATGATACATTATGTTATGGGTTTACATTCAGAGCTTGTCCTCCTTCTGTTAGAAAGGAAGTCTTCATCCCTAAGGTGCATGTTTGAAGATTATCAAGGAGTGGGGGAGAATATACGTGCTTCTAGGAGGACCTGTGATCAAAATTGTTTTGAAAATCTACATGCACATGAACAAACAAAATGTTAGTATACTTCAGATTTAGAACAGGATGGTAATGACCATGAGGTAGATTTAGAAAAACAACAAGCATGTGAGCTCATTTTAGATTTAGGTCAGAATTATTCAATATTTTTTCAGTACTCCAAAGACAGATATGAGTCTGAAGTTCAAGATCAGTTTGTAAACTAGAATGAATCTATGGTAACTGATGATTGCATAGGTAAATACATTTTTCTAGCTGACCACTATAGATATGATTTAAAATCTATTTTGTCATTATCTAACGAGAATCATTCTGAAGAAATGAGTGTTACTATCGATGATCAAGATCCGATTACAAAAGAATTAGAAAGTCCTCAGTTTTCTAGCAGAAAAATAGTCATGGTTGGGAAAGAGGCTACCATAGATATACAATTGTTTTCTGAATATCAACATGTTTCTGACTTCAGTTTCAAAGACCCGGTAGCAGTCTTCATAGAATGTTATATTTCGGAAAATTTGAAAGCTTCGTATTTTTTAAAATTATCAGTTTTCCAAAGTGAGTTTGGTTTTGTGAATAAATTCTTATCATTCTTTTTACACTTCAAATGTCAGCTATAAATCAGTGTGAATGGTGATATTATTCAATTTTAAAATTGCTTGGATGGATTCTATGGAAATCAATGTTCACTTAACCAATTGCAGAACTGTTTAGAGTAGAGTAGGGTAGGAAATACGCTCGCTACCCGAGCATTTTTTTTTTTGCAGCAGCATATGTATCAATTATTTTGTGTGAATAAAGGCAGTCTTGAAGATTTACATAGATCATTTATATAGGTCATGAAATATTTTCAGAAAGAGGTGAATGGTTGACTCCATTCCCAATGAAATACTGACTCCATGCCCAATGGAACACTAGACATTAAGTTCAGTTTTTATTTTCCAGGAAAGACATTAGATATGTGGTTCTTGGAAACCTCACAGGGAGGTATCCATCCCAATTAGAGCCAAATGTTAGCGATAAAAAATGACTTGAAAATTATTTCCAAATCATATGATAAGAGGAGCTTTAGGTAGAAGATTTATTTTTAGGTTTGAAAGTCATGAAGTCTTTGAGAAAGGCTTATAATCATATCAATTCAATAAAATGAGGATTTCACCTCATAAAATAGACCAAAAGAAAATTTTAGCTTTCGACAGCTAAATGGTAATTTTACAGTATTTTGAGTTGTCGAAAGTCAGGGCTTTCGGAAGCTAAATCAGATTTTCAAGGGAAAATGATGTTGGAAGATTGGTTGTTGTCATTGATGTCAACCCTAGTCATGGGTTTTGGACCGCAATATTGATAAAGCTATTTGGACATGAAGGACAATGCACATGCATATACAACACCCATGAATGG
>JZKD02S2063209.1:73035-86841 GCA_000966675.3 Picea glauca
ACAAGAAGGTTGAAGAAAGAGCTACACAGACAGTTGATGAGAAGTGGACCAGGATACCGGAAAGAATGAATGATTACAAAAGAGATGAATATCCAAGAAGACCTCCTACCTTCAGGAATCAAAGAAGCTTCAATCAGTATGAAGGAAACTACAGAAAAATAGATCATGAACCCAGATGGACTACATCACAAAGAAGCCCACTTACTCCAAGGTATAAAAAAATATTTCTTGGTCATTGTTATACTTGCAAAAATTTTGGACATAAGACAATAAATTGCAAAATCAATGAAAGGAACACATATGCAAGAAACATGAATGGTGTAAATAGAAGATATGGAAATAATCATGGATTTGTCAACATAATTTATAATTCATTTTCCCCATTGATGGAAAAAAATATTGCATGCTACAAAGGTAATTATCTTGGTCAGAAAGCATGAGATTGCAGATATATGAATGAAGATGTCCCTATGCCATCCACAGTATGGAGAAGGAAAGAGATTCCAAACAATGAAGATTGTCAAATAGCATTGATCACTGAAGAATATAAAGAAGAAGATGAATGGTACATCGACAATGGATGTTCTTCACACATGACCGGGGATCAAGACAAATTCATCAGCTTGAAGAGAAAGGGTGGCAATGTTGCATTTGGAGATGACCCATCTACCAAAATACTTGGAGAAGGTGTAGTAGAGCTTGGAAGAAAAAATGTAAAAGCAAAGAATGTTATATTGGTTGAATACTTGAATCATAATCTACTTAGTGTTAGTAAAATGTGTGATCAAGGATACACTCTTACATTTGATTCCTGAAAATGAAAAATCAGAGAAAATAACTCAAGAAGATTGGTTGCAACTGCAAAAACAAGACCGAACAACATATAAATCCTAGACATGAAGAAGAGAGAGAAGCCATAAGCCACACAAAACGATTTTAAGGAAGAAAAAGTCCCAAAGACCAAAAATAACGATGAAGTATTATTGAGTGCCACATGTTCAAGGGGAGCAGCCCCAAAGAAGAGAGTTACATTCTTCCATTAAACTCAGGGGGAGAATCCCTAACCATTTCCATTGATATAAAAGGTGGAGAGAAATTGGGATCATGATGATAGGGGGAGCATGAGTGTTTCCATCAATGAAAAAGGGGGAGATTGTTGGAAGATTGGTTGTTGTCATTGATGTCAACCCTAGTCATGGTTTTTGCACCGCAAGATTGATAAAGATATTTGGAGATGAAGGATGATGCACATGCATATACAAAACCCATGAATGGATAGTATACATCATGTTGTTTCTGGTGGTATGTGGCACGTCACGTGGATCCTCATGGTTGAGGAGAAATGAAATTTTGAAGATGACAAAGTGAATTGAAGAAGGAAGTACATGTAGGTCCTGAAGATAATTAAAGAAAAGAATTACAAAATAAGAAAGTGTCAGGTCGGACCTAATGTTAAAATTAAGTGGCATAAATGGTATAAATAAACATCATTAGACATTCATTTTAATACAAGTCGAATTTCTGAGGAATTAAGAAGTAAAGAAGGCCGAATTTCAAGGGAGGATGAAGTCTTTTGGTGATGTGTTCTAAAGTATGTTATTTTCAGGTCATCTTACCATTTTTGCTATAAATTTTTTTTTAGAACAATTCAGATGGTGAAATCGCTATGGTATTGAGAATACCTATCAAGGTACCTCTGGTAAAAATTTCATCTCTTTATTCAGTATAATTATAGAGATACACTATGTGGAAGATAGGGTTTGTGACCAGTCCTGAAGCAAGTCAATAAACATGTGTTCCGGGTAAAAAAGTCATAACTTGTTCATCGAGAATCCAAATGATGTGGGACAAATTTCATTGGAAATAATACAGAATGCAGTTTCTTTTGTGTGAGTTTCAGAATCGGATGTTAAATATTGATCACGGGGCATTCTGTACAAGTTCGGTCTTCTGAATAGACGAGAATTGAATAAAGTCTACCATTATTTCTATAACTTCTTTTTGGGGAGGATTCAAGGAGTGAAACTTTGAGATGTTGCAGAGAATACATTGAGTAATATTATATACAGGATCAGAGTACTCCAATAATTGAAGAATTTTAGAAATTGAAGAATTCTTAGGAAGCATTATTAGGTTCTATGTGATGATTGGTTAATGGTGATGATTGAATGTAAAGTTTTATTATCTCTCATATATTATTGGGTGGAAGGAAGGGGAAAGGATGGAGAGTTCAAATATATCTTGATATTGGAGGATTGTATCTTCCTCTTGGAGTTTTATCCCTCCCTTTACATTTGGAAGCTATAGCTACCTTTGGAAGTCATTATTTCCCTTGAACAATAACTATTGATTATTTCTCATATATTGTGAATGGTGTATTGTGGTGTATTGGTGTAACTCTTATACTATTGTCCATTGCTCATTGGATATAGTTTAATGATTTAAGTATAAGTTGAAAAAGGTTTTAAATTGTACTTGATACTGATTCACCCCCCTCTCAATATCAACAAATGAGCTGCCGAAAGTGCAGAAGAGTCTGTTTTCACTGTGTTGAGTCATCATTTTAACATGATAATTCTGAGCGACTGGAGAATCATTTTGAGAAATAGGTGGAGGATTTTTTTATTAACAAGTCACATAACAATAACCTCTCTCTATTTTTCTACAGGTGTCATATATTGGGAGAATCAAATTCATCTCTAAACCCTAATTTTCGGATCTCAGAATTTCCCTGTTTGACACATGTTTTTGAAATGAAGATCTCGGGAAAATGAAAAATAATATCCAATAATTGAGAGAGGTTTGTCCTCAAAAGAAACCAATATTTAAAAACCTCTCTCATTTTTCCAAAATATGTTTTTATTTGAGAGATATAGTTGAATCTTTGAGAGGAATATTTCCAGAATTTTCGTCAGCTTATCAGGGTTCACAAAGGTAATGTTAGTTGTTGAATCCCTAGACTTTTGGAAGCTTATCCTACTCAATTTCAAGCTCGTAAGTTGAAAAAAGTGCAGGGACTTGAATATCGAGCTTCTTTTTGCACAGATCTCCATTTTTTCGTTCCAAATGGCACAAAGGGGGTTTCTATTCCAAGATAATAATTAAAGACATCGAAATCACCTTAATGTTCCAGTTTTTGAGGCATTAGGGAGGAGGAAAAAACCAAGTATGCTGCTTATTTTTGGTTAAAACTGTCTTTTTGACCAAGTGGCATTTCGAATTGATACATCATCTTATGAAGACATGTTGGAGCTGTTGAAGTTGGCAAAAGATGACTTGATTAGATCCTATATATCATATTATTTGATTTTTCTCTATTAAAGGGATGTAAGATCCAATTTTATAGGATCCTAAACTAATTTGTAAAGGCTATAAATCCTGTGATTTTGTAGATGATAAAGGGGGACAGTTTGAGGATTGTGGTTCTTTTCTTGAAGGCTTGTATTTTTCATCCTTTAGAGATGTCCATTAATATATCTTGACATCGAGCTTCTTTCACTATGTTTACTTAGTTTTTCATCTCTTTTTCTTTCTAAGTTTATGTATAATCAATGATAGAAGGTTGTCATCCCATCTCTTCGTTGGTATATTAGACTTTATACTTTGTTTCAGATATTTGTTTTAATGCCAGATAGATGTTATCCTATTAGTGCATTCATAAGCTAAATCTACAAGTATTTACCTATTAGATCTGACCAGATATTATATGCAATCTTATATATGTTTCTACTGATGTAATGAGTATTTTACCTATCACTACTAGCCATTCACATATACTATTGTATAGGTATTTCTGTTGGTATAATGGGTCTTCTCCAGGTTTCCACCCATTGATTTAAACCTTCTAAGTTACATAGTTGAAATCCTTGGTCTTTAAAGTGACTGATGTATTTCTAAATGGATATGAGTTTATAATGTCATCTGATCTGATCCTCTTTTCCTCCACATTATTGATCTTTTAAAGTTACCAATATTACACCCTTCTACAGTCAGGGAGTGATTTCTTGGAGTGATAACACCTGCCAAGTCATCAGTCTATATGACCAGTCATCCTTCCACGTCAGTTGTAAGGATCCTTCCATGTCTGCACCAACTGTGTTATCGTGTTAGTTGTATGGCCGTATGGCCTGTACAGTCAACTGCCACGTGGCACTCTACGGACTATACAGTCAGCATTTTTTTGTATGTTTGGAAAAATGAATAGATCACCATAACTTGAGCATATGGTGTCTATTTGAGCCCATTTAGGTTGTGTTGTGTTCGTATCGATGAGATATATGCACACGTCTATTTTCAAGCCATTCTGAGAACTTTTGTTTTTAGGCCTTTCTGAGCCCCATCAAGCTCCTGGTTCAGTGTGACAATCTCTGAGTTTAAAGAAAATTTAGAAAAATGACAAAATTTTTCAATGAAACTCCAAGACCAGGGAGTCAAGATGGATCAACCACAGACTCATAGAATGAAATTGATCAAAATAAGGTAGGATAAAATCAAATATGAAGAAAAAAACCAAAAGAGGTCGTATCGCCAGTATGGTTGCCAATTTTGTTATTAGACAAATCGGTAGGTGTAGACACAAAATAATCTCCCTAAATTCTATAGGAAGCTAGAGCAAAACAAGATGGAATACAAATTTCACCTTAGACTTCATTGTCATATAAACTATTTCAAAGAGGGACAAGTGACATACCTTTTAAATGACACTTGATCCTCGCTAGTGTCATCCTTGTCGCTCCATCTTTGCGTTTGCAGGATGGTGAACCTTTTTAAGAATTTTTTGGCAGCCAAAACATCTTGTCAACTTTTATCATGATAAAATGTCATCTCCAAGGTATAAATTTTTTTGTAGCTGCCTCCTTCTCCTTACAAACTTTTTTATCTTTTTGGCTTTGAGAAGATTCATTGGCCTAGCTGAGTGTAAGATTTCTTCATTTTTAATATATTGTTTTTTTTTTTAATTTCATGACTAAAAGCATGAAATTAGAACAAAATGTTGGCTTGGGTAATAATCATACAATTTGTGATTTCTTTGTTTCTTTTGGAAAAGGGGTTACACCTAAAGGGAATCTATATTTTTATAAACCTTAAAGTTTGTAAGCTAATATTTTTATTTGTTGATCCATTACCATTGATTTATTTACTTTAGGAGATATGATTTAGTCATTTCTATGGTTGGTTATATGGTTTTTCACATTTTGTATATGCTTGACTACGCAGAACCTTTGGTTAAATTCCAAATATTAATCCTATTCTTACTAGTCGCATCACCATTTGATCACCATGGTACAAAACTGACATACTCATAATTCCACATCACCCTTTGTCCTACATAATTTAGTCTCGCATTAATTATTGGAAGAGTCAAGTGGTGGTAGTTTTGATTTAGTGTTCATTGTGGAAAATGGTTTACTATATTTTGCATCCTTTGGTTCTTACCCACCCAAAGATCAAATTGTCAGTTATGGTAGCCTCTCGAGCCCTTAGGTATCGAGCCTCTCACAATTTTGCAAAGCTTTTATTGTTGTTTGTGTGTTGGAGATCACAACCTACCTCTCGGTGCCATTGTCGTATCTATGTGATAGTACCCATGGCGTCCATGGTAAGAATTGAACCGTTTGGTTCACAAGCCCTATTCTCTCATGACAATGTTGTAGGTGACATTGTGGCACATGGATGGGACATTTTCATCAGATGGTTTGAGGGTTATAAACTGGCAGTGGCACAGGATTTCACTTAGTCATTTGATGGCTCCAAGGCTAAGATTGGGGATCTGGGGATCTACAACTCAAAGTAACCGAGGATTCTATAGCACAGGCTACAGGGTTATCCCAAGAAACAGATCAATGGTTTAAGAACATCCAAATCGAAGGCGTGCCCTAACATTTTCTCGTGGAATCCAAGAAATCATAGTTCTTCCCAAAAGAGACATGGTTTTGAGGGATGGATTCTAAGAAAATGGTTATGAATTTAGAAAACCCGTTAAAAAACCATTTCCAAAACGGGGTCATTTACCTTCCACGTAGGTAGTTTCTTCATAAATGAATCTATCTCAGAGGTATGCTTCATTTTATGAATAGAAAATTCTTAAAAAGTCTGTTTCGTTTGATTTTCCCCTTTCATCTCTGTGGATTTGAAGATCTGCAGAAAATGTCTAAGTTTTACCAGAGACAGAGGATAAACACATTGTCAAGCCTATTCCACCATGGGCTTATTCAAATCCTCGTGATTTCACATCTATATTAGACTAGGGATAGTTGGGAAAGTTTCTTGTTGAGAAATAATTTTACCCTACCCAACAATATAACTGAATTACCTCTCCATCTCAATGAAAACCCTAGTCCCTGTATATATAACCCATTTATTCCTCCCCACGAGCTGATTCAAGTTGTTTTAAACAAATAAATTGTCAAGAAAAAGGGCAGGCATAAGAAATAGAGTAATCCAGATGTCAATGTTACAAATAAGAGGTTGGGCCGACTCCTATCTAGGAAATTGAGAAACCAACAACATTGTAATGATAAATAGATGATCCCAGTGGATATTGGTGGCCACCCACCTTTTCCAGCTGGCTCAAAACAACTTTCTAGCAATTTTGATAATTTACTATTTTTAGTAGTTTTTCAGGTCCTGAACTTCCGAAGCCATTTTGAGGCCCTAAATGACGTTTTTTGGGGTATGTTGCGGTCGCAAAATTTCTTCATTCATCATGAAATTTTGTGCAATTGTTGTAGTCCTCGGATATATATTTCCAATGGGCTATCATACGCCTAGAACAGAGATCGTATGCAAATGTACAACCCCTGGAAGTTGATGTACTGACTTACCCAAACGGGGCCCACATGACTTTTGACACTTCATCTCCTAGGGTTAGGTTTTTGGATGTCTAGGATTTTTTGGCATTCTTGTTTATTGTAAAAATCCCTTTAGAGCCTCATTGTAATCATCTTCTTGTGAATGAGAGCAACTGTCACATCTCTTCTCAGAGATAAGCCAACACCATTCCAGCAAGCTTGTTTCTGCTGCATTTTACAGTTTCCATCTTATTTCTTTATTGAATAGAAAACCAGTTTTACTGTATCTCTGTTATTTTGTGTTAAGAACCTGTTAATAATCTGTATTCATTTCGTTCTGCTCATAAAATCTGGAGCAGTGGTCTCATAGCAGTCTGCTCCTTGTCGTCTTAATGCATGTCCCCAATGAGGTCGGAGTACAAAGACTTGGGTCTCGAGCTTGTTTCTCTTGAGGACAAAAACTCTCGCATGCCCAAGAGACCTCTCATGGTAGGAGAAAATAAATATGACAGGATAGGATATCCTTTCAAACTGTTGATTGAGGAAGCCCTCACACAATAGAGGAACAAGATGATGGATAGTTTTGCGCAAATCCTTCGACGACTACCAACAGGTGACGCATCTTCTTCGAACAGAGGCGCCACCCACTTCAAGGTACAAATAAACTTCGATATTCCTATATTTGAAGGTCATATAGACATAGATGTTGTAGACACATGGTTGAATCTACTAGAAGGGTATTTTTCTATCCATAACTTTTCGAATAGGGAAAATATTACTTTTGCACTCCTCAAATTCGTTACCCATGTCAAAGATTGGTGGGAAACGTTCTGTGAGAAAAAGGAAATAGAGGAACCCTCATTATTTTTAGTCACGGCCACATGGGAACCCTTTAGGGATGCTATTAAGGAAAAATACTACCTTGTCGAAAGTTATGATGACCTGTGTACCAAATGGACCACACTGCGGCAAGAAAGAGACCAAGCAGTGCCAGATTTAAAAAATATCTCCCATACCTTGCGCACCAAGATGGGTATCAAATATTTGAAGCCACATATGGTGCTCAAGTATCATGGTGCTTTGCATAGATACATCTAGACTGAAATGGAATTTTTGGACATCTCATCCTTGGGTGTGGACTACAGATATGCTGTCAAAATCGAGTAGAAGCTCAAACAAAAGACACGACTATTTGGGCCTGGGAACCCCTCACAACAAAATCCAGGAAAGGGTGGCCCCAACCCATAGAATAAAGGATAGATAAAATATGGACAGTATCAATACAACCAGTCCAAGCCACAAGCAAAGAAGGACACTGGAAAAACAAAGAAAGACAACGAGAAGTGGTGCGACTTCCATAAGAGCCCTTGGCATAACACTGTTGACTGTCGCTCAAGGAATTCATTGGTGGCCGAAGTGAAAGCCTCTGAATCAGATGCAAATTATAACTCTGAGCTAGAACTAGAAAGGGGAATATGGATCATTGATGCGGAACCTAGTGCCACCGTTTCTACCACGAAGCTCCATCCCAGTGAAGAAGATGAGCCAGAAGAAGGACAACACCTCTTCCATTCATAGATGTGGGTAAAAGGCACCCCGCTACACTTCATTGTTGATAGTGGTAGCCAGAAGAACCTCATCTCAGCAGAGGTCGTCAAGCGGTTGGCCTTGCTAACAACGTTTCACCCACAACCCTACACCATTGGATGGCTCCGCCAAGGAAGCAATCTCTGTGTCAACCAACAATGTCGATTGTCATATGACATCAAGCCCTTCAAAGATGAGGTATTGTGTGACGTTTATCCTCTCAAAGTTTCTGATGTTATTTTGCGCCAACCTTATTTATGGAAACGTCATGATGTATATGATTCTAGGCTTCGTAGTTTTATTATTACTTTAAACAGGAAATTGTACAGGATACCTGAGGTAGTCCCACCTAGTGCTATTTCCTTGATCTCTGCTAAGCAATGCATGAAGGCCATCTCTCATACAGGGAAGTTTTTCTTCTTCGTGATTCACTCTTAGAACAAGAAAAATATCACAGCCACATCTAGGGTCTTTGTGGCTGACCTATCCACACAGCAGGAGCAAGTAGATAAGGCCATGGAAGAATACTTGAATATCTTCTCCTCACCTATAGGGGTACCTCTGCACTACCAGGTCAAGCACCCCATCGATTTAACCCCCGGCACGTTGCTGACCAATGGGACAGTCTATCATCGCTCTTTGTTAGAGAATGAGGAGATCACGCGATAGATCCAAGAACTACTCCATAAGGGGCACATCCATCCCAACTCATCACCTTGCAGAAGCCCAATCATGCTGGTATAGAAGAAATATGGAACCTGGCGACTCTGTATTGATTACTGGGATCTGAATAAAATCACAGTCATAAATCGATACCTGATTCCCTGAATGGACGACCTCCTTGATCAACTTACGGGGCCCAAATACTTCAGTGAGATTGATCTGAAGTCTGGCTACCACCAGGTCCCGATAGAATAGACATATGTATGGAAGACTGACTTCAAGTCAAAGCAAGGCCTTTTTGAATGGTTGGTCATGCACTTTGATTTGACAAATGCTCCAGCCACTTTCATGAGGATGATGGATGATATCCTGTGAACATTCACCAATAATTTTGTAGTGGTGTATCTGGATGACATTCTAATTTATAGTAAGATTTGGGCCAAGCACTTGCAGCATATTCAATAGGTTTTTCACACCCTACAGTAGCACATGATATATGCCAACTTGGAAAAATTCTCCTTCGACATGGACAAGGTCCATTACCTGGGCTACATAATTGATCAACATGGCATACATGTGTATCCATCTAAGATCCAAGTCATCTGTGACTGGCCAACCCCAACCACACTCACTGATATTTAGATCTTCTTGGGCCTTGCCAATTTCTACCACAGGTTCGTGATGGGATTCTCCCATATTGCATGGGCCCTGAGCCAAATAAATAGGGGTGGTGGTAAGGAGAAATTTGTGTGGGGTTGGTACCAACAGAAAGAATTTGATGATTTGAAGTAGCACTTATGCTCAGCCCCAACACTTTCACTAAAATACCTACAACATCCCTTTGATATCGAGACATATTCTTTAGACTATGCCGTGGGTGTTGTTCTCACTCAACATGGCCACCATGTGTCCTATCATAGTGAGACACTATCAAATACTATCTGTAAGTACCCTACTTACGACAAATAAATGTACTCCATTGTGCAAGACAGTTTCCAGTGGAGACATTACATTCTTGGGAAGGAGATAGTCATCCACACTGATCATAAGCCACTACAGTTCATGCAAACACAGGGAAAATTGCAGAATGATCACCATCAAAATTGGTCCACATGCTTGCAGCAATTCCACCTCAACATCAAGTATAAAATAGGAAGAACCAATCAAGTCATTGATTTCCTCAACATACCACCAGTCCCAGCACTCACTACAGTGCTAGACTCTTGCAGCCATGAGACATCTGGATGGCCCCAACTCTATGAGACAAACTCTGACTTCACCACCACCTACCAAATGTTGGGTGCAAACATAGTTGTGAATAATTTACATCTTCAGAATGGGTTGTTGTGTCATCTGGGCCATATATGTGTTCCATCAAGTGAGAGAGTGAAGTTGATCTGGGAAGCTCACTACAGTCGGTTGGCAGTACACTTCGGTGTCGAAAAGACAGTCACGATGCTACAAAAACATTTCTACTAGCCGAAACTTCGACAGGAGGTCAACAAGTATATCAGGTCTTGCACTAGCTGTGCTATTGCCAAAACGACCACTAAGAAACAGGGCTTATACACCCCTCTTCCTACTCATAACAGGCCATGGGAATCCATCTCAATGGACTACATGTTGGGCCTCCCATCCACCAAGCGTGGAAATGACTGTGTTTTTGTGGTTGTTGATCGCTTTTCTAAGATGGTGATTCTAGTTGCCTGCAAGAAGAGCATCACAGCAGAGGCCACTGCCAAGATCTTCTTTGAACAAGTCTGGGTACATTTTGGAATCCTAAAAACCATTTTCTCAAATTGTTAGGGTCCTAACCCGCACATAGGTAGATCAATATATTCGGATGTAATAAAGGTAAATATTAATAAGGCCTTTCAATAAAATAGAATAAGACGGATATAAGAAGACCTAATAGAAGATTCTTCTTCTAGAATGATCTTCCTTTAGATGCTTCTCTTGATAGACATATTTAGTATAAATAAGGGTCAAGGGTATGAAAACCCTAGCTTGGATATTATTGTAACAGAGTGCTGCTCGACTGGAGGTTGCCCCCTCGAAGAGGCCCATGAACATTTCTTTCTGAATCAAAGTGATATTTTTGTTGTTGTTCTTATATCATTTCTATGTTATTGTGGAGATTATACTGGTTATATTACTGTTATTCTACCATTTCTAGCATTTTATTTATGTTCTGCATATTTATTATATCTGGTATCTTGCAAGTGGTATCAGAGCACTTTCCTTGGTAGAAATTGTGGGATTTTTTTTTTAGGGTAGAGACATATTCTGGCATCTTTAAGCCACAAATATCTATCATTATGCGCATAAACCCACGGTTGAGGGATTCATACACACAAGAAATAGAAGTGGTTCTTAAGAACACATATGTTGGCCACCCTTGTAACCCCTGTTGGTAGCCCTTCGAGTGGTAGCACATCAGACAACACATGTGTATGGATCAACCTAGATTTCCTGAAGCCCTCTTTAGATAAACCTATCAGCCGATGGACTACTATAGTGTCACCGAGAACAACACTCGGGAAGATACTCTCTAGTACCTGGGTAGTCGGGTAGTACGACTAAGGGTATGGTCTATCCTCTTTAGTTAGTTCCTTAAGATATTGGGTTGAGTACTACTATTGGACCCTGCACGTATATCAAAGAGCTATAGCACAGGGAAAACCCTTGTCTGTAGAACCCTTGAATACCTAACCCTTGGGGGAAATAAACATAAATAAATTAAAACAGACCAGATCTATTGCCACACAACTATGTTCGGGTTACCAAGTAAATACACATTTCTTTCTGGTTAAGCATTTTGGGATTTCATCACTACAGTATTCTTCAGACCGGAGTATAACTCCGCAGGTGTAAAAAAAAAAAAAAAGTCTGGAATTTTTTTTCACCATTATTTGAAACCTATTCCATTGGATTCATCTCTTTTTTCTTATCACATTCATCCATATCATTTTTCGGCAACAATTTTGACCACGCCTACCCCTTTTCAGTTCACCCATCCTCATGGCCCATACCCGTAGCCAAGATATTGAAACTCACTTCAACACCTTGCAATCTGGTTTCCTCGAGACCCAAAAAGAAGTGAAACAACTCAGTGCTATTGTTGCCTCCATCAATTCATCCATCAATACAACCATAAATACAACCATGCAGTCCTCAATGGAGGAAGTCAAACAAGAACTGACCACCCATCTTGAATCTGTCTTTCCATCACTCTGCACCAAACTGAAGATCTCTACAGATGACCCTTTCTCTGAAGCACCTCCAAAGACTGAAGGCGAACATTCCTCCCATTCCCATACCTTTCAGTCCCATCACTTTCAATGTGACCTACGCCTTCCACGGGTGGATATGACCAAATTTGATGGCTCGAACCCCACTGGTTGGGTAACCCAAATGGAACATTATTTCTCTTTATATGGTATCACAGATGACTTGGACAATTCCATTATGGTGTTCTCTATATAGATCAAGAACATTGGCAATGGTCGCAATGGAGAAAAACTTCCTGTCAAGGGTATATTGCTTGGACCCAATTTGTGATTGAAATTTATGAACGCTTTGACATGGACACCAACCATTTGGGTCATTTGACAAATTTGAAACAATCTGACATAGTAGAAGACTTCATAGCTACCTTTGAGTGCTTGGATTTTTGAACAAAGGGCATGATTGATGCTTTTCTTCAAGAGTGTTTTATCAGTGGCCTCAAGGAGGAGATTCGGGCCCATGTCCTCATGGCTCGACCCTAGAGTTGGTTGGAGGATACTAAAAGAGATAAAGAAGCACAACATGTTGTATCCTCTCAAAACCAAAAACCCTCCTTTATCCCTTGCCCTAAACCCATCACTAACACTACTCCCTCCGCCCCATTAAAGATCCAAAACTTGACCAGGGTTGAAATGGATGAACGCCAAATCAAAGGCCTTTGTTATAATTGTGATGAAAAATATTTCTCGGGCCACAAGTGTAAGAAACAAAATATTTTTATGGCCGTCTCTGAGGATATTTCAGAAGAGGAGGTTGAAACTCCCCTTGTGTCTGAGTCACTTGAAATCACTGACATAACCCCTCCCTTAGACCCTCCCGAAGTAGAACCCATCATTTCCCTCAATTCTCTCACTGGTGTCTCCGCTCCCTAAACCCTCAAGTTAACTGGTTACATCAAGCATCGGAAGGTCATCATTCTGGTTGATAGTGGAAGCACCCATAATTTTATTCATCGCCGCATTGCCCAAGAAACTCATTGCTACATCCATGCTATCAACAATTTCCAAATCATGATTGCCAATGGTGGTTCCATGAAATGTGGAGGGTGTTGTGAAAATGTGTGTCTCCAAATCGGTGACTACCACCTAAAATCCCATATGTTTTCTATCAACATGGGTGGTTGTGACATTGTGTTGGGTGCAGACTGGCTAATAACTTTGGGTCCCATTCTCATGGATTTTAAGGCATTAACCATGCGATTCGACCAAGAAGGCCACCACTATAAATTCCAAGGCATCATTGTTGGTTCACCTGAGGTCATTAGTTCCCATCGCATGTAAAAGCTTCTCAAAAAAGGTCATTTTGGTGTCATTTCCCAACTCCATGCCATACAAGTAACAGAGACACCCCCAGTGTCGCATGACCTCCAAGCCCTCCTTTTAAAACATCAAATGGTATTTTCCACTCCCCAAGGACTCCCTCCTTCCTGTGGTGTTCATGATCATTTGATTCCCCTTGTACTCGGAAGCCTTCCTCC
>JZKD02S2063209.1:92993-126011 GCA_000966675.3 Picea glauca
ATTGGCAGAGTTACTCACCCTGCTTTGTTGATATCATTGTAGAGATTGCACGTATTATGGGGATCACTTGGAGGTATACCCACAATGATGAGTGGAAGCCTTTTGAGTTGATTTCAGGCTAGATACCCTTCCCTTGCGTGTGGATCGGACTGTCGACTATCCCCCCAGGATTTATTGTTGTTGGTGGTGACTTTAGTGGCCTATCTCTCTAGGTTCTTACCCGAGGTGACTGTGGAGGGGAAAGTCTTCATGGTACCTAGAATTGACGTTGACCAAAATCACTCAGGCTCCTTGGAGGGTATACCCATGATTATGTGTGGGAGCCTGCACCAGGGTGTAAGTCCGTTAAGCAGGTCGTCAGTGTAACTTTTCCACTCTAGCCCAGCCCCTTCTCGTCTCGTTGTTGCGATGTTGGATTTCATCACCAACTAGTGGCTTCGAAATTAGAAGGTCTTGTTTGCTTGGTGTTGCTTCCTAGATTTTGTTTACTAGCACGTGTTGTTTGTTTCTCAAAGTTGACCATAGGATTTTTTTCGCGAAGTTTGTTACTCATTTAAAATAGCTCCCCCACATCGTTCACGTAGAATGCAGGGTTTATCTCCAGAGCATCTGGAAGGTTCTCAACCCTTGCCTACAAGTACACCTGAGGGCTCTCCTCCGCAAAGTGAAACCACAGTCATCACCACCCCACAAGTGGAACGAACTGACTCTCTAGAACATTTTCGAATTACAAATAATCGAGAGGGATTTCGACTTCACCCCGATTCTGAGAGACGTTTTATGCGAGCAAACTCTTCCGAAGACTTAATTGTTGTGTATTGTGGATTTCCGTCTGGACCTGGGGACCAAGATCCTTTTTTGTCAATGGGAATTTTTCGAAGGGACCTTTTTGGTCCAGGTTCACCTATGATTTCCGAGATCAACCCACCTGTGATTTCTGAAATCTCTGATATAGAGATAGTACCAGTGACTACCACTTATCACTTTACCATCTCAGCCGAAATGGCCCATCTTGCAGCTACTTCGAGTGTTCCAACCGAGTTTATTGCGGTTAGTCTTGCTCTTATCAACACACTGCGAATGCCCAATGTCGCCCCGACACTACCACCTAGATACCATGCGTTGAATGCTTCCATTCCTACTCCTGTGCAAACTCCATCTGGCTCTCCTAGTGGTCCTTCTTCTTCTGGGCATTTTCTTCCCGGTTTTGTCCCAACACTCCCTCAATTTCCTTTTGGAGGAATTTCTTCGTCCTCTACTGGCAATCCTAATCCTCATGGCACTCTTCCATCATTCACTCCAAATTATCAGTTTCCGGTCGGTGGACAATTTCACCAAGGTGGTATTACACAACCCCCTCTCAGTGGGAAAATCCCAATTGGAACATTACCCCCAATTGGAACACCACCTTCGATGGGAGGACCGACCCCACATTATGGGAAAAACATACCTCTGTCCTTGGCCTAGTATTAGAATCAGTTGATACAAAATCCTCCTCAATCGACTGGGGGGCAGTAGTCTCCAACTGCGTCAGTAACACCCCCTAGTAGGGGCCAACCATATCCAGGTTCGTTCAATCCCATTTGGGGGGGAAATGCTCAAACTCAAGCCCCTGTTCCAGGGTATAATTCTATGAGCTACTATCCTCTCCAACCACCACCAAATATGCCTGGGTCTTCATATTATATGCAGACTTCTTATGGTCCTACTAGTTTGTTGACAGGGCTTCCTCCCCAAATCCACCAGTACCCGTAGGTGAATCGACAGTTACCCTTTCTCGCCACTTTGGATTTGATGGATTTGTCAAGGATTTTAAATGATCCTATTCGTCACTCTCCCCAATGGCCTGTTATCCCAGCCAAGCTTCTATTGGACATTCCTAAATTCGATGGAAAAGTGGGAGAGGACCCAAACAATCACGTTATGACTTTTCACCTATGGTGTTCATCCAACTCGTTGATGGATGACTCTATTCGTTTACATCTTTTTCAATGAACCCTTACCGGTTCTGATGCAAAGTGGTATATTGAATTGCCACGAGGTTTCTTATCTGATTTCAACACCTTAGCTATGGCTTTCCTTACGCATTACCAGTTACCAATCCGTTATGATACGGGGACCGAGATTTTGACTTCCTTCAAACAGACTAAAGGCACTCATATATCTGATCACATCCATCAGTGGTGAAGGAGACGACGTCTCATTAAACTTGAGCTCCCCGATCAGTTATTGGCAGAATGGTTTACAAAATCATTTGTGAATGAAATCAGTAAGGATATTTCCATGGGTGGCGTAGTCACGAAAGAGCAGGCTATAAGTCGTGCTCAATATCTTGACCTCATTTACTCACAAACAGGAACCCTTTATGATTTACTACCTGACTTACCTCATCGTAATACTTCTAGCACTTCAACTACTCCAGCTGCCTCGCATGCAGCTGACGGTGTGATTGGTATGGCCCAAACCCAATCACATTCAGCTTCAAGCAAAAAACCTAAATCTGCTTCTTCTAATTTTCAAAATGCTCCATCTCCTGCCACTCCCACTGGTAAGACTTATAAGGTAAACGCAGTTCAATCTACCCTAGCCGGTAAAAACAAATCTAAAAAGGGGAGAGGAAAGAATAAGGAGGGAAAAAATAATTATTAAGCAGAGCAAACCAAAACTACCCCTGTTGATGATCGGGATAAGCTCAAACCACGATACCCTTTCCTTATCTGTGGTAATGATCACTACACAAAGGATTGTCCATGACGTGATGAGGTCACTAAGTTCCTTCAAGGAGCTCCAAAACCACCTGCACTGGCTGTCTTGTCCCAACCCTTACTGTCTCAACAACAGGCTCAGTTGGTCATTCACGACCAACCCTCCTCTTCTACAACATCATATGTTTTTATGTGTACTGGTGATTCCAAACAGAACAACGTTGCACTCACTACTTGAGCCAAAGATTATTCTCCCTCTAAGGAGAAGGTTGATGATTTACCCCCTTCTTTGGTACAACCCTCTCCAGCAACTCCACCTACTAATGGTCCTCTTCATCTCGAATGACCAAGCCTCGACACAGTTTTGCAACCCCCCCCAAAGGGAGTTATTTGTAAATCAACTTTCAATCCTCACGCTCGTGCTACCCAAAACTACAGCATTGTTGAAGATCTGGCTCAGGCACCTTCTGTGATGTCTGCCCTTGAAGTCCTTCAGACTTGTCCCCCACAAAAGAAGGCACTGTTGAAAGATATCAGTGGAATTGATCTGATGGATATGAATTTGATAGTATTTGACTTGGAAGATCACATTCCAAGGTTACCCCCTCAACTTGTGTTCCAGATCCAAGTGGTTGTCTCTGACAAAAACATTTTCTGAACCATTATCGATGAGGGTTCCTCGACCTGTGTTATGTCTCTTGCTTGTTGGAAAGCCATTGGATCTCCTCCTTTGAATGAATCCCAGAACACTCTTAAAGCCTTCAACGGCTCTGGTTTTAAGCCCTACAGTGTTCTTCCTTCATTGCCCATCACGTTAGAAGGTAAAACGGTCCAAGTCGAAGTGGAAGTCTTTGACGCTCCCCTTGATTATAATCTTCTGCTTGGCCATAGCTGGATCAATTCCATGTGCGTCGTTGTGTCGACACTTTTCCATGTAGTACATTTCCCTCATCAAGGAAAGTTTATTACCGTCGACCAACTTGCCTTCTTCAATTCTGATACCCGTACTAGCAATGTACCGTTTATCGCTAAAACCCCACCGGGTTATGAGAATTTTGGTGTAGGCCTTCTCAAGGACTCTTCGTTAATGGGTACTTTCCCCATTCCACTGCTCGATGTTCCATGCTCGTCAGTTTCTTCTATCAACATGATCTCCACCATGCCTCGTGAAATTCCTGCATCTTACGACCCCTGGATAGTCCCTGACCCTGGAGATTATCTTCGTTTCGGCGACGAAATGTCGTTAAGTCCCCTTGAATCTGCTTATCAAGCGATTCAATCGACAACACCTTCTACCCCCTCTCTTGATGAGTTGTCTCCCTATCCTTTTCGTGTTATTTTTCCCACTGACGAGATGATCATGTCCGTCATGGAGGACACCCCTTGGGACGATGGGAATCATTGTTCCATCCTCTTTCTGGAGCAACACACTCTTGAGAACTATCAACGGATCTCGACTCCATCGACCGTTGTTGTCATTTCAACCGTTCCTGAGTCTACACACGATGTGTTTGTCGAAGGGAACTTAAGCAATTGTCTTGCCCACGATTCCCATTGACATCTCCATCAAACCTGGGATTGTTGAAAATGTCCATATTGGAGCTTCGTGTTCTTCCGACGAAATCGTCACCTATATGTCCCTTTTCAAATAATTTCGTGACATATTCGCCTGCAGCTACGAAGAAATGCCAGGTATCGACCCTGCGATTTTCATACATGAGATAAAGACATACCCCAGAGCTAAACCCATCCAGCAACGCCTTCATCCAGTTCACCCACGTAAAGCAGCTACTATCAAGCTCGAAGTTGAGAAAATTCTGAAAGCCCGCTTTATTTATCCGGTGGCTCTCACAGACTGGGTTTCCAATCTTGTCCCGATTGACAAGAAACAAGGCACCATTCATGTATGCATTGATTATAGGGATATTAACAAAGCTTGTCCCAAAGACAACTTTCCTACCCCGTTCGTTGATCAGATTGTCGACGATTACGTCGTAAGTGAAATCTTCTCTCTTATGTATGGTTTCTCTAGGTATAATCAAATCAACATTCTTCCTGAGGATCAACATAAGACTGCTTTTATTTGTCCTTGGGGTACTTTTTCCTATCGGAAACTTCCTTTCGGTCTTAAGAACGCGGGCGCAACTTTCCAGCACGCTATGTCTTATGCCTTCCATGATATCAAGCACATCATTCAACCATATTTGGATGATTTACCTACTCATTCAATGCGCTGAGTTGATCACCCTACCCACCTCCGAGCCATTTTCATTTGCTGTCGGTTCTATTGTATACGTTTAAATCCTCATAAGTGCATTTTTTGCATAGAATCCAGCCGTCTTCTAGGTTTTATCATTTCACGTCAAGGAATTCGAGTGGATCCTTTAAAGGTTGAGGCGATCCTTAATCTCCCTCCTCCTTCTACACTTCGCCAGTTGCAAAGTTTGCAGGGGAAAGCAAACTTTCTTCATCGTTTTATCCCAAATTATGCCGAGATAACTCGTGGATTTACGCAGCTATTAAAGAAGGATTCAGAGTTCATCTGGGATACCATTTCCAACAATGCTTTTGAATTTTTGAAGTTTTCTCTAACGTGAGCTCCACTTATCTTTCCCCCTGATTACAGTCGCGATTATTTCCTTTACCTTGCTACATCCGATTACACCATTGGCATGGTTCTCATCCAAGAGGATGATGCACACGACGAACATGTTATTTACTACTTGAGTCGAAGTCTCACACCGACTGAAATCAAGTATCAACATGTCTAGAAACTGGCCTTGGCTGTCGTCCAAGACGTCCAATGCTTCCGGCACTATATCCTCTCCCGCAAAACTACAGTGATTTCCCAATGAACCCTATGCAACACATTCTCACCTGTCAATTGCTAGGGGGAAAGTACTCCAAATGGATTGTGATACTCCATGAGTTTGACTTGGAATTAGAATGCGCCAAGTCCAAGAAGTCCTTAGTTTTTTGTTGAGTTGATATGCGACTTTCCCCATTCTGCAACGGAAAATGTAGCAACAGATTCATTACCCGATGAATCTCTTTTCCTTATTAGCAATGATGATATTTTGTATGGGGATATCATTATATATCTCCAAACCCAAACTTTCTTGCCATCTTTGTCCAGTACTGAATGACGTCGCATACGCTATCAAGCTCGTCAATACATTATTCTTGGGGATACTCGTTATCGTCGGGGGATTGAATCTGTTTTTTGATGTTGTCTAACGTTCGATGAAGCCGAGAAAGCTCTGAATGACTGCCATTCTGAAGCATGTGGTGGTCATATGTCTGGGTATTCTACTACCCAGAAGATCTTATGCGCAGGGTATTTTTGGCCTTCTTTGTTTAATGACTGCATCATCGCATCCTGCCCAGAAGATTCGGTCACATCCTGCTCCTCTTCACCCTGTGGTATTAGTTGGTCCCTTTGCGAAATGGGGCATCGATTTCATGACATGTCACCCTCACTCGGCCGGGGGGCATGGTTAAATTATTATACCTATTGATTACTTTACGAAATGGGCCGAGGCGATGCCGACATTTGACAACACTGGAAAGACCGCAACATTATTTCTTTTTAATCACGTCATAGCTTGTTTTGGTGTTCCCCAAGCTATCGTCACTGATCACGGTAGCCACTTTAGGAATTTTATGATGTTCGAACTTACTGAAAATTTGGGCCTTCGCCATGATAACTCAATGCCCTATTATCCACAAGCCAACGACCAGGTCGAAGCAATCAACAAAGTTCTCATAACTATGCTTCGACGAATGATAAGGATTCATAAAACAAGTTGGCACACAATGTTGTTTTCGACATTGTGGGTGTACCGGACATCCGTCAAGTCTGCTACTGGGTTTACACATTTTCAGTTAGTCTATGGTGTGGAAGCCATTATCCCTATCAAATGTGAGATACCCTCTTTAAAACTAGCTGTTGAACTCCTAACCAACACTTCTGCTGAGGAAGAACGTCTTTTGTATCTTATGCGATTAGACGAAACTCAACGTGATGCCACCCTAGTCATAGAAGCTCAGAAAAAATGTGTCAAGGCCCAATACGACAAGCATGTCAATCCTCGCATTTTCTCTGAAGGAGATCTTGTTCTTCTCTATGAACAAGATCGAGATACGTTAGGAGATGGGAAATTTGAAGCCATGTGGCGAGGTCCTTATATCATTCGATGAGTTTTGGAAAAAGGAGCTTATGAGTTGGTAGATTACGATGGTATCCCTTTGAGTGAACCCAGGAATGGTTTGTACTTGAAGAAGTACTATGCATAAACTCATATGTGTACAAGTATTTGTATTTTTAATGTATCATACTTTTTGTGTGTTACTATAACTTTCTTTTGTCATTTTCTGGTCTCTGCCCTTATGTGACGTTGTGTTTGATTTTCAGATGTCGAAGTCTTCGCTACCCTATATTGGTTTCGCTGATGGCGCTAGTCGTAGTACTCGAAACCTTGCTTATACTGCATGGGCAATTTACGCCCCTACAAACGAACTTGTCTCCTTACGATGTGTGTGTCTCAGTTGTGCGACCAACAACATTGCAGAGTATAGCGTCGTTATTGAATTATGTGTTGATGCTATCTCGCTCAGAATTCGTCATTTGGTTGTGCGACTTGATTCACAGTTAGTAGTACTACAGTTAAGTAATGTTTATACTATCTGAAGTCCTACTTTGTTACGGGTATATTTGCGAATTCGCCTCTTGGAGAGTTATTTTGATTACATTGAATATCAACATATTCCTAGATGTCTAAATACATTAACAGATGCATTGGCCAATTATGTATTAGATAGACATTTGAATCATTTATAAATCAATCACATCAATGTTCACACAACACATGATAAACCGGTAGAAGTCGTCTGTATATATAATGATCAAAAGAGTTTTTTACAAAAATTGTGTTCGAAGACCAAAATGTCAAAATCTGAAGCTCATAGCTTCTACATAGTGACGTCATGGATGATGTTCATGGTAACACATGACTGCCCGAGTAACCCTACGGAGCAGTCAACTCATAGATGTTGATACTCCTATAGTATGACACTTTTCGCGTCGTGGAACCTCTTCCAGAGGCATGTCTGGAATATCTGCGGTTAGGCCCTCTAGATTTTGTTCCACCACCTAATAATCCTCGGCATATTGTGGCGTTTCCGCTACCTCTCCTCACCGCTGAATGGGAGAAGTACCAGGAGGTCGGTACGGTCCAACATCTGCGTTATCAAAAAATGAATTTTGTATTAGGCTTTGGACGATCATATAAAACAAAAACATTTGAATATGATAAAAATTCACAAAACATTTAAAAAGAGAAAATGTGTCTACTTCTTACCAAGGTCACCCCACTAAGCATCCTTTGGCAGTACTAAATCTGGATCTCCTTGGAAATCCAACCTGACATAAGCATAGTCATCAACCATCAACATCTGTGGTTGAATCTAGTCAAAGAAAGTATCATCATACTTGATGATCGGTCTTGCTACGTGTCGGGCCATGATCCGACACCATCTCAACATCCTTGGATCCCTAGGAGCTGGTAAATTCCACTCAACCTGCAATCTCAGTAATGGGACCCTCTCAAGGAATAAAGACACCAACAAAGATCCATACCTGAATTGCTTCAGGTCGCCTCATCTGCATTTGGTCAACTGCTTTTTTATATTGCGAAGCACAACATCTGCCCAATTGAACACCCGAGGTTCAGTACACTCGATGGCATACTGGAAGTAACTCTGTAGCGCCATGTGAGGAGCAGAACTCCCATCCATCCGAGCTACGGTGAATAGGATAGTATGGAGGGTCAAATCTCGTACACCCAAAATAACTACTTTTCCTTTCTTTCTCTCAGCCTCGGGAACGTAGTGTAAACGACAGTACTCACTCATTTGTAGCCCACCACCTCTGCTACCAGTCAGGCTCACATAGTGCCCATGCCGTGACAATCCAGTCAAGAATTAAATGTCCTTGATATATAAGGACAGTGTGTGGATCCCCACATGAAATACCTGCTGATCGGGGTCCCACATACGCACCAGGTACTCTAACAACCTGACTTGGGCCCTCATACCTAGGATACGAAAGTAATTCAGGAGTCTACAGTCTCTCAAAGTATTAATATTAGGTGGATGATTTTCGACCATTGCATTGTCTTATTCATGCTCCATTTCACACCATTCAAGCACCATTTTAATGGCCAATTATTTGCATAAGAGACACAATAAGAAGATTAACAACTTTTTTCATGTTTTGGTTCTTGTTCATTGGGTAAATTTTCAAAAAAAAATTGAGCTTTGCAGTTCTCGCAGCTGCCCTATGTGCATAGTGAGAGAACCTTGCAGGCTACCTTAGGGTCACCTGCGAGAATGCCCCATTCTCACAGGTCCCGTGTAGCCTGCCTGCGAGAATGGCAGCGTGCAAGTAGGGCTTGTAAAATCAACCCAAAAAATGAAATTTAACCAATGAAATTGCAAAATTAAACCATGAAAGTGTTAAGGACAAAGAGCCTACCTTACTATCGCTAACAGCTCGTTGAATGAACGCTCGTAGCTCCTGCCATCTAACGCCAAACTTCGAGGGTAAAAGAGGGGTTTTTGGAGCTCAAATAGTGGAAAGGTTAAAATGATATGGTAAAAGAGTTGTTACTCCTTTTTATTTTATTTTACTATGTCATTTGGTTTTTATGATTATTTATCTATTAAACCCTAATCCCTAATGTCCTGCTGAGTGTAACTTTTGCAGGTGAAACAACTTTGATGGTCATGTATCGGGATGTGGACATAGTTTTTCTTTTTCCATTGCGTGTTTTGATTGTTTTTTATGGTTTTTGTATAAAACCTTGGGCATGGTTTTTGTCCGTTCTTGCGCTCGCAAATACATGAGAACGTGATCGAGCATACTTTTATCACTTTTTCGGGCTCAATAAGGTTATACGAAAAAGGAACCCCCTTGGAGTCCTCTTTAAGCTCTTTTCATACTCTCTAAATATGAAAAGATAGCCGAGGGACCTTGCTATTTTCACGCTCGATAAAGTATTTGAAGTAAGCGTCTGGTGAGAGATAATTTATCTATTTTTCGGTCTCATCCAGACTATTTTACGAAAAAGGAACTGAGAGAGTTCTCTTTTAAGAGTTTTTCCAAACTCTATAATCATGAAAAACCTTCAAGTTTTCTATCTCTGGACTCGTTAAACAAAAATTGACAGACCCGTAATGGGACCGAACCACTCCTTCTTAGGGTTCGTTAAAAATACTCTGAGGGACTCGTCCGAAGGATGAGCTTATATCAACAAGCATATGTTATCCTCCTCAAGCTTGCGTAAGCCGCTTGATTGGCAGTAAGTGTCGCTCTTGAACATGACACCCCCTATTCATCATTTGAAGCCGGTTTGGGAAATCCATTTGCCTCTCATTCGATTTGTTACAAGGTCATTACCTGTGTCATATTTGAGTCAATGCTGCCAAATCACTGGTCGTGTCATTCATATGTTCAAGAGAAGTCCATCTGAAACCTCTATTGAGTCGGCCATCTGCAGTTGTCCATTCTCTCTGTGTCGACCTTCCCTGGGTCCAATTCAATTTGTATAATACTTTGTTTCACCTTCAAAATCTGTTACTCATTCGTGTCATTGATGGAGGATACATCAAGGCCTTCCTGTGATGAGTTTTGTTTCGTCGACTTCAGCTCATTATCTGGAATCAAGACTTAGAAATTATTTGGTACCTTGGAGGTTGCATGCCTCAATGGCAGGTTTCCTCTCTTTCGACAGTGGGTTTCCATCATTGATCCCTGATCGAAAGATTCCATCGGATGTTCGAATTCAACTCATTCATTCACACTCGATGGATTTTACTAGGGTACCTTGGGAGTCATTGACATCAATGGTTATTTCCCTCGCACTTGTTAACGGTTTCATCAATGACTGGTAATCAAGTGGTTTCTGTCATGTTCGACTTCAACACATGTAATCACATGGTTAGATTCATACTTTGGGCGACGAGATTGAAGACCCTGGATATCATCTCTTTTGTCTAGGTTGCGATGGAGTATTTATAATATGCGACACATAGATCCACTGTGTATGTCTCATGGCTATGTCATCTCAATTTGAAATTTCTCGCATAGATCCACAGTCTATTCATGGTGGCTATGCTATATTTTGATGGCATGGATCCACAGTGTATGATTGGTGGCCATGACCTATGTCTACAATGTCATCGATCTATGATCTGAGTATGGGAATTCCTACCTCAGAATTGGTATATATGATATTCTACAGATGCTTGGATGTTTGCAGGTTTCCGATTAGATGTGCTCCTAGTTTCCGACACACACATGTAGCTTACAAAGTCTTTCGGCTGTCACTGATTCCAACCTCATACTTTGGGGGGCATTTTGTTACCCATGATTTTGGTCATCATGATGATGTATTGATGATTGTGTACTCAGGCTCTTCATAAGAACTTTCTCCTGAGAAATGTTACCTTCATCTCTTCCCATAAAACTCATTTTTGAAGAAGGTTCACAGGTTGCTAGTATATTTGGGTGCGAGAATGCCTGATTCTCGCAGGCTGCCTTAAGCCAAGGTGTGAACTTATCACACTGTGTTGAACCACTAGGGTTCGAACTCTTCCTAAAGCATGGAAAAAGATGAATTCTCGATGCTTCTAGAAGGAATCTTCTAGAAGGATGGGTTGGCATTCGAATGGTTATCCTAGTACTAGATTCCCTGATATTTTGGGATCATTCTTATCCAAGTAACTAATTTATTCTCTCCTATATATTGAGGTAATTCTCATGGAAAAGGTTAAGCAAGATTCATTGGAGAATTGGTGAAAGAATTGTGTGAAGGGTTGATCTTGAACAGCAGCTGGGAGACTCCAGCAAGTCTATCAAAAGGAGTTGATCTTCTTCATGCAAAGATTGAGCAAGTGTCTGTGTCGGAGCCAAGAGCCATTGAAAGGAAGTTTGTGACATCAAGGCTCAGGTTGTAATCTTTACTTTCCATTAATATGATACAGTGGCATGTCCCTTTCCCATAAAGCTATTTCCACTTTATTGTGTAACTCCTTGATCATACACATAGGTTGACTGTTGAATAGATTGTGCTATCTTCACTTTGGTTGGTTTGTGTTTTCTTGGTCTGAACTGCACGAGAGAATTGGAGCGAAGCAAGAGCAACAAAGACCATAGGAAGCGATAATAAGGTATGTTATTTGTTCTTGCCTCCTATTTAATTCAATAGTCAAAACCTAGGGAAAGAGTCATGTCCTTTCCTGTTTTGTTCTAGATCCAGGTGGATCTAGGGAGATCTGTTAGTGTCTGCACCTACTGATTTATCTGATAACAATAGCTCAGCCGACCACAGCCCCTTTCAGGTGGGGTTGGGATTCCAACCATTGGGTCCCATAGATGTTGCACTTCCCCTTACGGTCACCTCGACCGACTCATCTCCTGCTCTAACTGATGATGACAAAGCCACCTGGTTCATTGAGCGGATCCAACACATCCACCAACAGTTTCAGGATATCCTACAAAATTCCAATGACAAATACAAACAATGCCATAATCAACATCAGGTGCACATAAGTTTCAGGTGGGCGACAAAGTTTGGTTGCACTTGCAGAAATAATGCCTTACAAGACCCCATTGTAAGATTTTCCCACTCCATTATGGGTCATACACTATCCCCAAGGGTGTGGGAGATAATTATTTTGAGCTCAACATTCCTCCTTTCCTTGGCCTACACCCAGTGTTCAACATGGAACTCCTTCAGCCTTATTTCCCACCATTATTGGACACCTCATACGTAGCAGAACAACTGACACCAACAGAGCTCAACCATGACTGCATACAACAGGAATCCATTGATCATATTGTGGACACACAGATCAAGGGAACTAGACAACAAATGATCCATCTTTATCAAGTTGTCAAAGCAGGGTAGCTCCTGCACCAAGGCAAGTGGCTCACCCAGGGCCAAATTCAGCAGAAATTTCCTCATCTGATGGGGGAAATCAACGCAATGGAGACCATTTATTCCTAAGGAGGGAGTATTGATCTAGGTGGATATCGGTGGCCACCCACCTTTTCCATCTAGCTCAAAACAACTTTTTAGTGATTTTGATAATTTACTATTTTTAGAAGTTTTTCGGGTCCTGAACTTCCAAAGCCATTTTGAGGCCCTAAGAGACTTTTTTTGGGGTATGTTGCAACATGAAATTTTGTGCAACTGTTGTATTCCTCGGACAGATCTCTCCAATGGGCTATCATATGCCTAAAATGAAGATCGTATGCAAAATTTACAACCCCAGGAAGTTGATGTACTGACTTACCCAAATGGAGCCCACATGACTTTTGGTGCTTCATCTCCTAGGGTTAGGTTTTTGTATGTCTAGGGATTTTTGGAATTATTGTTTATTGTAAAAATGCCTTCAGAGCCTCATTGTAATAATTTTCTTGTAAATGAGCATATCCGTCACATCTCTTCTCAGAGATAAGTCGCCACCATTCCAGTAAGCTTGTTTCCGCTGCATTTTACAATTTCCAGCTTATTTCTTTATTGAATAGAAAACCAGTTTTACTGTATCTTTGTTATTTTGTGTTAAGAACCTATTAATAACCTGTATTCATTTCATTTTTCTCATAAAATATGGATCAATATACCCCACTGATTGAGGTTGATGATCATTTTTCTGAAGATGAGATTGACAACTTTACTGCTCACAGCAAAAACAAGAGGATTAAGCAGGCTGGTAATGTGATTATTAAAAAATCAACAAATTTTAACACCATCATAAATTCGGATTTATCAGATGCTTCTTTGTCTAATCTCTGAAATTGTAAAAGCTTGTTTTGATTCTTTTTTTATTTGAGTATGTTGGGAAAATACAATAAATAGATTCGTTTTGATTTTATTTTTATTATTTTATACTAGCTACATAATCATGTGGCTTGTATTTTGAAATTATTTATTTTGATTATTATCTAATTTTGATTTCATTTTTATTCTTTCAGGTGAGCTGCATACTAATGTCCTATGATTAAGGAAAAGAGTCACGGGATGAACATTATTAGAATAGTATTTTCCTATTTAAAAAAAAAACAATGTCATTAATATAAATATCTTTGATTTAAAGACTCCAACATGAGTATCTTTTTGTTATTCTATTTTGTAAAACAAACTTATTTTCAGGGATCATCCTCTATCTTGTATAATAAGAGGTAACTGATCCAAGACTTGTTTAAATAGCTTTTACTTCTTAGTGTTTAAGGACGGTTTTTCCTGGATCATAGGATAGACATATGATTTTGGAAGTGATAGGAGAAAACAATTTGTTGTTGTCTTTAGACCCATGTAAACTATACAATGTTTATTTCATTGTTTTCTCCTATTATTTCTATGTTATGAAATGCCACTTATGTTGATTTAGCTTTAGTCTTTTCCTCATATGATGTTTTATATCATTGATTATTTAAATGTTGTCTATTGTCTGTTCGTCTAGTTCCTACATGTGATTGATCAACTATTTAGGTATTTTTGAGTTTGCTTCTGATATTAAATCATTGATAACATTAGTGCTCATAATTGAGATTTCTTTCATTCTCATCTATTGGTTATCTTGAGTTCATAGGATTTTTAATTAGTTATCTTTCTATTGTTATAAATTCACTCCAAATATCAAGTACTTCTTTGAATTTATTCAGGAAGTACTATGATTGTTTGTCATAGGTTTCCCTTAAATGCAGGACAAGAAGGAGCTAACACAACACAGAGATATAAACTTAGTTTTGTTGATCATATAGAGGTTAGTCCATGTGTTATTTATTTAAATTATTTATGAATGAATAATGATTGCATTATCTAGACGTTAACTAGCTTTGTCTATTTTTGTCAAATCATTACAATTATATTCATTCTCTATTTAATAGTTTGATAGTTTGATCATTAGAATAAGTTTCAATTTTACTTAATCTTTTTAAGAAACATCATCTCAAACAATCAATTTTGCAAACCTTTGTTTAAGATTTTCAAACTGTATATCATCATTTTATATTAACACTCTTGTTGTACATTTGTGATTAATGTATTAATTGTTGACATTGTATCTTAAGTTAGTTTGTTTCCTTTAGTTATTTTAGGACCCTAGTTGGCTAACGGAGCCATTAAAAATATTAGGTTAGATCATACCAAACATATTGGGTTAAATAGGCAGCCTTCGTCTGGATCTAACCTTCCATTTAATGGTGTGTCATAAATGCCCATCAAAAAATGGCGTTAGAAGAAGCGCTGAGTAAATTTAATGATTAAATGTTTTACTCCTCAGCCTGTCATAATTCTAGATTTATAAATTCCTCTTCTGTGTCATCTTGAAATTCACTAGAAGGAAGACTAGAATGACAAGTTGGCCTCGCAAGAGTCTTTGTTTTGAATGTATTTAATTCCGCATGGCTCCCCAAATCTCTGTGTTGGGACATGCTTTCCACTTCTCATTACCTGATATTCCCAATGAGACACTCTCTCGCTTATCCAAACTCCCCTTTGATGGTGTGGGGGATGTATCTGCAAAAGACCATATTAACAAGATTTGGTGTAAATGCACCAAGCATGATATTTCTGATTTAAAGGTTTTATGTAGATTGTTTTTTTTTACTTTTAGGGGTCGGATTAAACATTGGTTTGTCTTTTCCAGCAAATCACATTATTGATTGGTTTCAATTTGTAGAGAAATTTTTAGATTCTTTTGAAATCTATGATTACAATCAATTATGTGAAGAATTTCAGACTTTGCTAATCAATGACAATTCATCTCCAGAAGGATTTTCAACAAGAATCCATCATATTCTCTCTAAATTAAATCTTGATGACATGTAATTTTTACTAAATCTTCTCTATGATTATTGTGTCCCTTTAATCCAGTCATATTCAATCATGAATGATGAATTAGTTACTAATCCTATCACTCAATTGCAAGAATAATTTTGTTCTTAGGATGAGAGGAATCCATCCAAAAATTTTGAACAAGCAAGGGAGGTAGAATCTATTGAAAAGGTTCTTACTGACAATCAAATTGGTTTTTCCTCTGAATAATTGTATGCTCAGTCCTCGACCATCGTGGAAGAATATTTGAGGTTAGGTCAAGGTGAATGTCCATATTCTTCTAACTCTTTCTCTAATCAGTATTTAAAATTTAGTTATTGAAGAACACTTAGGTGATGAAAACGATCTTAAGCATTCTAACATTCCAATGAAACTGATTAGAGATGTAGATATGCAATTGGAATAATAAACCTTAAACCCTTATCTACAAATCATACCTTATCCATAAGAAATATTAGATGTTTGTCATGAAAGTTTTGAATTGTCTATCATACATGAGGCAAATTTAGATGATCATATTATGTTGAATAATTTATCACCAAAACAGAGTGAAATTTTTAAGGAAAGTGAAGAGGAATGTCTTGAGAATACCATTGTTAAATATCATAGCTCAAGAGATTCTTTTCATGTGCTTATTTATGATTCCTTTTACTCTTTATATCTTAATCTCTTCTTGGATTCTGGTGGACATGATACTTCACCCATGGTATCTTACTCTTTTCCATCACAATCAGATCTTTTCGATATGGCAATATTTGGTGAAATTAATTCCAAGCATAACATTTATGAAGTCGGATTTGATGATTTTTCACTTTCATCACTCGCATGGAAAAAATAAATGTTGCAAGATGATTTTACACGATTTATTTTTGAAAAAGACAATGCACTCATTCTCATGAAGATCAAATATTCTACATTGCATATTCATTCTTTGATTAGTTCAAATTTTAATGTTTATGCTTTGCATTTTGAAAATATCAATCTCATCAAAGGAAGTGTTCAAGAAAATGATCTAATTGATGTCATGAATCCTCTTATGATGTGTTCCCCATTGATATATCCATTTCATCAAAGTCATATTTTGCATCCTAATTTTTATGAAAGGATCTTAAAATAGCTTGAAGGTTCGTATCTAAAAAATCTTCATAATAAAGATAAAGTTGCTCTTTCTTTGTTTCTACCTAAATATATAGGAAGTAAGCATGACATGATTTTTTTAGATCCTCCATGTGAAAAATTGATGAACACTTGGAGAATTGTCAAGAGGATGGGGCACTTCATCCTTGGTTGATGGTTATGTCAGGTCCCTATAATATTGACAATTTTTCCAAACTTACTTACACTCCTCCATGCCATTATGACCCATATCATGACAAGATTGTAGAATGGTTGGAGGATTCATACATCATGAAGTTTCAAAAGAATGTGTTGGCAACCCAACATTTTTTTTAATTTTTTATATCAATTAAATGATCTATATAGCTGCCTAACTGGGGTCATCTATTTTTATTACTCTTCATGAGCAATTTTCAAATTGACAGTTGTAAGTTGTCGCTTTTCCCTATTTATTTTTTTATGCTTCGTTCATGACTAAAAGTATGAAAACGAAGCATGAAAACTTGCGACTATGTTACCATTTTGTTTGAAAATTTATTAAAGGAAAATTGTTTCTACAGTTTATTAATGAAGCCTTGTTCCTTACTATGAAGACTATTCTCTTTGTTTCAATTCCTTGAACACCAAGCATGCTTAGGGATTGTTAGTTATATCAACAAAGGACTTTTATTTATTTATTTGAGCATTGGTATGGTTTTTTTTGTTTGTTTGATTCTTGATTATATGTTTCCACATTACTAGGTTTTGATTTTTGAATTTCAACCTCCCAAACCATATGATCGAACCCACTATGTTGCACACTTATTTCCTTTTTAAATGCTCTCATCCTGGCTTGTACTTGATGAAAGGTGGCAATACGATTATAGTCAGATCATCATTTCAAGACTTGGTCTCGGGCTCGGAAACACCCCTCACACTCATTTCATATGAATGCATGTATTTTCATTATGTATTTTCTCCCCATATGCTATAGATTGTTGGTGTTTCTCAGGCTCGAGGTATTGCTCTGGTCTGTTCTCACAAACCCTCCCTATGCGTTGTGTTTGATTGATTTCCCTTTTTCATTTAGTATGGCTCATGTTGTTAGAGTCAAACCTAATGGAATTCAAACTCTTCTCTTATATGATGATGCCAGAGAGGATCTTGAGAGTAATGGTTAGCTCATTTTCCTTAGAAAATTCCAAGGTTTCAATCTACAAACTGCTCAAGAATTCTCTCTCTCCTTTGATGGGTGTAGAGCTAAGGTGGGGGATGTTCAACTTGAGGTTATAGAATATTTCTTGAGCCAATATAAAGGACTCCCTGCGAGCGGTCGAAGGTGGTTCAAAAATGAAAAAGTAGAAGAGGTTCCTTGGAGCCTCTCTTTACATCTCGGAAGATAAAAGGATGTGACAAAGGTATGCCCATTTCCTTACTGAAAGCTCGATGGCACGATCTGCTTGCTGTGTTGAAACAGTTTGTCACCTGTGAAGGACGTTTTGGCCTTGTGTTTCTTTATCATCTGTGTCTACTCATGATTTTTATGGGGTTTCCTTTAAATATGCCTTACTATTTATTGAGGAGACTTTACAAAATTTCCAAAATGTATAGAAAGCACCGATTAGATTCAAGCCTCTTCCATTACGACTTAATAAAAATTTTACTTGCACATCATTTAGAGTTGTAGGATGATAATTGGGATTTGTTTTTAATCAGAAATGGCTTCTCTAACCCCATTATTGAAGAGATCGACAAGTCTGTGATTGAAGAAACCTTAATCTACCCTACAACTCCCTTGTCACCTACCTATGCCTGTGTCTCGACCCCCTACAACAAACCCTTACTCGATCCAAAGGTTATTGAGTAGAACCATGAGCAAGTTACACACCCTAATGATTCTATTAAAATTTCAATTAAACCTACAGGCACGACATCTAAAGGCCATGTTGATTTGAGTTTCAAAAATAAGAGAGTTTGGAGGTTAATTTTGAGGAGGCTTAGGAATAAGTCAAACCCTCATGTGAGATCAATCAATATGATCGAGATCCATGAGAGTTCATCCTCTGAAATCGATAGGTTACTCACTGAAGAAGACCCTCTTTCTTTCCAACCACCCCTCGATCAGCCTTACCACTTTGTGGACAATATACCTCCCTGTCTGAAACATAATGAAGAGTTTCCTAGTATTAAATTGGGTAATAAATCTACAGTCCATGTTGGAAATATCCCGGTTCACAATTGTGATTATTCCCAAGGGACCGTCGCACAGTCGAAGTATGAAGTTTGCCTATCATGGATTGATAGATACTACACCAATGTACCCATCCTGTAGTCACAGGTTAAATATCTCACCGATCAAATCAGTGCCTTAATGGATGAAAACTATAAGCTCGAGTCTGTCATGTAAGGAAAAGAGAAACATATGAAGACTACAGGGAATGTAATATTTAAAAATGTTGAGGCTGCAATAGCTATAGTAAATTCCAAGATTTTCTGATATAATTTGATCTTACAATTGAAGGTATGATCCTTTTATCTTAAAATAGGATTATTTGTTAAAACTAGATTGTTTTATTCATTCAACAAATTGGATTTCATTTACTAAAATAACTAGCTATAGAATCACAAGATTATGTAGCCAGTTATGTTAATTCAAAATTTGCAAATTAATGGTTAATTATGTATCTAAATCTTTCTATTTTTCCTTTTCCTTTCAAGATATTCAGGAGTTCATGGTTACCAATTGATCTGAAGCATCTTTGAGACTTGCTAGTTACGTTTTTGATACATTTTGTATGAACATAAATAAACTTTTGTTAGCTTTAGAGAATTTAGTACGATCTAGGTGGTTGTATCCCCCTTTTATTTTTGTAATCAGTATCTGATATCGAAAGAGGAAATAGTTACCTTTCATAAGGCTTTAAAAACCCATTTATTTTTGTAATTACAACATCTTGGTCTGGGGCTAGTTGTGAACAAGATTATACTCGAATTTGGACATAATATATGTTTACATTTCTGCCTTAGTTGTTTGTAAATGTTGTTGTTGTCTATAATTTGTTTATCTTGATCATTTGATGAATGTCAATAGCTTTCGTCTTCATAGATTATTGTGTCATCAATATAGTTTTCCTTTCACAGTTCACGATTTTATGCTTCAGTTATATGAAAATAGTGAATGATCATTCAATTCGTATTATAAAGTTTATCTTTAAACATGTCGACTGATTAAATGCAAGTTGTAACTGTCGGATTTATATTATTTGTTATTACTTGCAGTCTCATATATCACAATTATTATTTTGCATCCTATCATTTTATCAATTAAATACACCAGTCAATGTACTATTTGGCGTTTATTCCAAACAGCGTGAAGGTGCACAATAGACTTATCTCGTGGACGGACTGATGTACAATTTATGATTATAAAAACAATTGGATGCCCACTCTTCAAGTGATTGATAGGTTAGTCTGTTCCTCTTATTTGCTTGTTGATTATAGAGATTCTTATATGTAGTATAGTTTTCACTGTCAACATTTTCTGTTTCAATAATAGTTTGATATTCTATTTTATAGATGCATATAGATTAAAAACAAACCAAAAAGAAATAGTGTTTTTTTCTTTATTTATCTACTTTTATCAAAAGAACCATTTTTTACATTCGATTTTTATGAGTTCAGATTAAAATTCATAATTTGTATATCTTGTATATAAATTAGATAAACGGACCTATCATGTAAATATTATTTAAATAAGATGTATAGATTAGTAATCAGTAAATAGTGAGTTATTTTGTTTCTTTTGTTTTATTTATTTGTTTCTTTTAGGATTATAGATTGGCCAACGGAGCCATTAAACCCGTCAGAGTGAGTCAATCCAAACGGCTTGGGTTAATTGGACAACCCCGGACCGGACCTGCTCTTCCAGTTGACGAGCAGTCAATTTTGCCCGTCAACAAAATGTTAAGGTAGTATTTTTTTGTTTTTAAATGAATATATAGGAGGTAAGCATGACATATTTCTTTTGTATCTGCAAATACTACATTTTTTTATTTTGATTTTTGACTTTCTATGACTTGCAGGATTGAAGATGCTCTTGTGGTTGCACTGGAAATACGATTTTACTTAGAGTTTTGATCTATTTAGTAGTTTAGAGTAGGTTTAGGAGTAGGTTTCCTTTAGTCTTATTTCTCACGGTTTCTCTTTGTAATAATGCAGTTATGAAAATAAGTGGGCACACCAAGAGAACCATAATATGAATGTTGTCGGGGAATTCCACTTTAAATCTTTTTCTCTCTTCTTTTCGTTGAATATTTCTTTTCAAAAATGCAATATCATCATGAAACTTTTAAATGGAAAGTAAAGAGATAAATAAATTTGAACTATCAATTCAACCCTAACCCAAGGTGCCACGAGTAGGAATGCACTCATTTTAATAAGGATTTTTCTATTTTCTTTTAGTCTCTCAAGAAATACTTCGCTTGAGAAAAGTCAAGTTTGACGCCATGTAAATATTTTTAGTTTGTGTGTTCTTTTGTTTTTATTTTTCTTTTTCGTTTGCCTTTTGTTTTTCCTAATAATTATTTCTAATTCATCATTAATTATCGAAGGGAATTGGATTTTTTCATTAGCAACAATTGACAACAGTTCAAAGAATATGAACATTAAGTTCTAAACTCAGATTAGTTACAGTAACTTTTCTTCCAGTCAGTGTTCCCAGTTTTCATGGAAATCTCAGGGAAACATGATTATCCTTAAAACAATTCTACCGCCATCCCTGTTTTAATAAGAAAAACTTTGATTTCTTTCCCATCCTGATGATGATTTCTTAACTGAAATCGTAATGTCCAAATTATGATGAAAGTCATCAGAACAGAAAAATAAGCCTTAAAAGATCAATCCTTCATTGCCTGGATGTGAAATCTTCAATATCACCCGTCTCTCTTAATATCACAAAGTTCTGAAAATATTATAAACATTTTTGGAGAGTTGGAAACACTATAATGTGTGGAAATTGTGTGTAAACCCATTGGGATTCTGAACAGGTCTACTGGCAATGGGTAAATGCACACATGATACCAAGACAACTTCGTTGGGGTATTGAATATGCCTACTGGTAGCAAAGCAATGTCAGGTTTGAAGATCCTCATGTATGTTTTTTTAAATTGATCAGGTATCAAGATACTTTTTATCGTAAATGGACAACTCTTGGATGGGATAGAAGTACTAGAGTGGGTTAAATGCATCCATGTCGAGGCTATGGATGCATGCTGGAAGAAATGGCCCTATCAAAAATATCAAAGTCATATGTATAAACGTCACTACCCTTGTAATCTAAATGAGATACTGGATTACAATTTTTGGACAAAACTTTACCCAATAATATGACTGTGTTATTTTTTCTAATTTATTGTCGAAATGCTTGATCTGTCTTTTAATTCTTTCTATTAAATATTGTTTAGTCATTTGTTCCCTGATGTAAAGTTCTGATGATGCAGAGATAAATGCTTCTCCCAATGTGTCTCCATTGTTGCAAGCCAACAACTCTTGTAAAATGTTATCATGATAAAATGTCGTCGCCAAAGCATAAATTGTTTTTGTAGCTACCTCCATCTCCTTACAATTTTTTCTGTCATTTTGTCTTTGAGAAGATTCATTGGCCTAGCTGAGTGTAAGAGTTCTTCATTTTTAATATATTGTTTGTTTTGTTTAATTTCAGGACTGAAAGCATGAAATTAGAACATTTTTTTTTCTTCAGTAATGATGCAGTATAATCGCTTCACCCCAGTGACGCACCATTTAGACATCACATTCAACACACATTCAATGGAGGGGGAGGTGCCAACCTTCTCACTTTCAAATTTAAAAATTGTAATTAAATGTAAATCAAATGTTTGTAAGGTTGGAAGAGCCATAGCCATTCCTTTGCACAGATAGTAGATGAATATGCCTTTAATGGTGTATAGTAGGTGGGCTCTAGATCTGATCCAAACTAGACAACCATTGATTGTAATTCAATGTAAATTAATGAGGGTGGATGAGTTGGAGGGAGAGATTGAAGATCCCCTCTTTTGGAAAAATATATTGATATCTAGATTCATTAGGGGATATTATATTAGAAGAGGGTAGAAGAGATATCTAGCATGTAGGAGAGAGATTCAATACTTTGTAGCAGTCCGCGATTTTGTACACATTGTAACAGACATTCTAAAATTAATACAAAGAAGTTTTTCCTGCATATGATTCTATGTGTTTATGTATATGTGATGAATGTCCCGTGTGTGTTATTTTATGTTGTATATGTATGTTAGATTCCATATATAGGGTGTAGATATAATTTTTTGTTTGTGAGTTTGTTGGTTTCAGTCTGGGTTCTGTGTGGCTAAATGCAAGGAGTGCATGATAGAGTGTTGAGGACTCTGTGAGCCAGTGAAAAGAATGAACATCTAAGTTCTATGTTGAATTCAGACAAGAATGTACCAGGAGGGAACACTAGAGGAATCATAAACTCAAGAGAGAATCCTCAAGGTTGTTGAGCACCTTGGAGGAGGGACTGTGTAGAGAAGGCACAGGGAGACAAAATTGTTGAGGATTTTGTATGGCTCTGCCAGGTGGGCATTGAGCGAGTGCAAGGAGTGCACAAGAGGACTCAATTTCAAGTTATGTAAGAAGAGAAGTGTCAAGGAGAGACACCCACAGAGTTACTAAACACTTTTTAAGCTCAACAAATAGTGGTTGATCAAAAGCTGCCAAGAGGGTATAGGTTCCCTTCGAGGAACAAGAGGAATAGAAGCAGAGTTACTGAACACTCTGGAGGAAGACCTGTGCAAGGAGTGCACCATGCCAACACTCATAAATATTTTTTAAGGACAACCATCTAAAGATAAGTCAAAGAAAAAGGAGTGCGCATGGAGAGAAGTTGTTTTCAAGCCCATAAGCTCAGGAGATTGAGCGCAGAACGTGCCATGTGGGCACCAAAGAATATTTTAGAAGATGAAGAAGGGATGAGTCCCCTAGAGACTGAGAAAGATGAAACCTCAAAAGAGATAGCACAATGAGAGTGCAAGAGTGGACTTATGCCAAGTCCCAAATCTCAGGAGAAATAGTGTAAAGTTGCATGCAAAGAGAAACTGTGCACTAGGGTCGAGGTCACGTTTCATTTCCAAATCTCCGGAGAGACATCGTTTTAAGAAATGCATATGAGACCCAAAGTCATAGGGATCGTAGGAGGTATATCGAAGGTCGATACCTTCGAAACATTGGAAATATTCCAAGTCAAAGAAGAAAATGAAAGCTCGGGAGGAGGAGTGACAACAACCATCAGATCAGCTACAGAAGAGTTTTGGGCTGTTAGATCTACATCCAAACACCAGAAGAAGAGAGCACAGGAGGAAACAGATCTCAGTCATCAAATATGGGATAACATGGACCAACATTCATTGGATATAGGTAAGTTGCATGCATTTTAACCCTTTGAAAGTGCACAAGAGAGTGGACTTTATAAAGTCCCAAATTTTTTAAATCATCGGAACCATCCATCGTCAAGGTTGACAGGTGGTAGAAGATCTGAGATTTCGAGAACTTGAACATTGGAAGAATTGAGGGAGAGTAATCTAAACTTCGTAAAGGGCGAGGTGTGAAGCGATCCAGAGGAAACGTGGCAGAAATCCACGTACTTCAGAGGAAGAACCTGTGGAGAAGGAAGGAGGTCAATACCCGAGAATATGCAAGATGCAACAATCATAGCCATCCATCAAGACAGGACATGTGGTGAAGGATCAACGTTTCATTGATTCATAGATTAGAAAAGCCGATTTAAGAGTCATGAGAACTTGTGAAGTCCGAGTGCACGATTTGATCACAACCATCGATCGAAGGGAGAACCTGGACCGTTGATTGTCCAAGGAGATATCTAGGATCAAGATAAGTGTTACACATGAAATTTGCGCACCTAGGTACTTTTCCCTAAGTGTCGTAAAATGTCATATAAGTGTCTCATACACTTTGACACCATGGAATAACCTATGTCACAATCCCTAGTCAATGTGGATGATGGATATATTACATGAAGGAAAAAAATACTAAGTACACATGAATTATTATTAATATTCATAAAAAAGAAATTGATTAAGTGAGAGAATCAAGTGCACATGAATTATTATTAATATTCATGAAAAAGAAAATAATTGAGTGTGAGAATCCACCTCACATTTGGTTTCCTATTTTTTAGGGAAGGTGGAGGATCTCATGGATGGCTGAAATATTTCCTTTTTAAAATCCTTGAGAGATATTTCCTCCCCAGAATCCGTAAGAGATATTTTCTCCCTAAATATCTTAGAGATCCCTTTCTTATTGGATCTGATGAGAGATCCTCTCCATGGTGGTTAAACCTCCAAATTCTATATAATGAGGGATTTCCATGGAGGAAGGGAGGGATGGAGATTGAGAATGATACCAAACTTATGATCTCATGAGTGGTATTGAAAGGAGATGGAAAGAATGGTGAAGCATATAACTTATTATCTCATGAGGAAGATGTCATTTGGAGCATCAACATTCTATGTGTGGACCGTTTAAGCAAGGGTTTGGACAAGGAGAGCTTGGTGAAGCTGTTGCACTACATCCATGGCTGTAAATAACACTTTGTTCTCATCAATATAATCAATGCTTGGCTTGTTTCTTTCAAACTTGTCTGTGTTCCATATAAGTTTGTCTACAGTAGATGGATCTATGTTTTAGCTAATCTCAGTAGAGTAGTAAGTTGTTTGTACTTTTGTTTGTCTTGTAGGATCTACCAAGGAGCTCAAGATCGAGGCACATCTTGGACCTTGCAGGGACAAACGATGTTCATAAGGTACATGTTTTCATCCTTATCCTTTTTTCATCATATTTATTAGATATAAAAGGAATTTAGTGTCCATGTTAAGCACCTTTTGTCTTAGAGTTAAGGGTCTAGCTCTCAAGAGGAGGTCTACCTGTCTGCAGGGGGATTTTCCTACCACGAAAATTGGTGACTCTATTGGGGAGGAAATATTATTTGTGTTTCCTTTCCTAGATCTTGTATTGGCCTTTTTCCCACTCATTTGATCTTCTCCATTGAATTTTGTATTCTTAGAATGGTTTGATTGCCTCTTTGTGTCATTATGATCACCCTGATTGGTTGAATTTTCTTGAATGTTTTTATTTTCTGGTAATTTTTTTGAGCTATTGAAGCCTAGCATGCCCCTGCCCATGTTAGCAGAGTGATAGCTCTCCCTGAAGGTCTTAGACAAAGAATTATAATGCTCTGGTGCCTCTTACACCAGAGCACCAACCTTTCCTCTGCAAAAAAACCTTCTAGATTTGTCTTTTCTGAAGTCCAGTCTCTATTTTTTTCCCTTGCTCAGCTTCTTGGTGCTTCAATTCTTCTTCCTATTGGCCTTCAATAACTTGTTTTCTAAGGATTCATCTTCTTTTGTTTGTATGTTTTGACATTTGTCCTTACTTTGCAATTTGTCCTTCACGAATTGGAGGCAATTTGTCATTTTCTTCTCGTTTATCTGAATGAGTGAAAACTTTGTAAGGGGTTTCAAAGGTCTTTTCTACTTTTATTTTTTATCGTTGAGTCATATTATCCAAGCTATTTCTCATTCCTTTTGATTTTTTGGTTTTATTTCTCTTGTTTGATCACAACAAGGGTGTGTTTTTGTTTATGTGGAGTTTGCTTCCGGTTGTTTTAATCTCACAGATCTTGCAGTCTGATTAGCATATGAAGCTTTACATCCAACTGATCATCGGTCACATATAAAAATTTATCATTGTATTGGATTCCTTATGAGGACTTTTTCATGAGGTCATTTCATATTGGTGTTTGATAGTAAAAGGAAAATCCTTCTCCTTCCCTTAATTAGACATTCATTGAAAGAAAAGATTGCTTATCATTTCTTATGCATGCTTTTGGAACTGAGTCATAATATCATCAGTCTTCACTCTCATACACCTCTGAGTAAAAAAACCACTAAAATCAATGCTTAACTAAAATTTATCATACTTTTTACATCTTTGTTAGCAAACCTACATTAGTTTAAGGTGTAGAGCTTTGGAATAGGTTGAAAGGATAACTTTCCAAATCTATCAAACAAACTTAGTATCTTGCAGTAGGGAGAGTGAAATCCAATTTTCGTATAGGATTTCTAGGATCCCCCTCTCACACAGGGGTTACGCATGAGGTCACACTTAGGAGAGCTACGGAGATTATCCCTCCGTGGTTTGACTGATTGTAGTAGTTGGATCGTATTATGGGGGTCGCTTGAAGGTATACCCACAATGTTGAGTGGAATCCTTTCAAGTTGATTTCGGGCTAGATACCCTGCCCTTATGTTTGGACTGGACTATCGACTGTACCCACCCAGGAGCTAACTGGGAGTTGGTGACATTAGTAGCCATAATATTTAGGGTCTTACACAAGGTGACGGTGAAGGGAAGTCTCACTATACCTGGAACAGATGTTGGTCAAACTCACTCGGGCTCCTTAGAGGGTAAATTCAAAATTACTGCGTGGAATCTTACACCAAGGCATAAGTCCATTAAGCAGGTCACCAATGTAACTACTCCACCCGCTCTATCCCTGCCCCTTCCTATTTTGATCTTGCGATGTTGGATTTCATCACCAACTAGTGGTTTCATCGTGGGAAGGTTTGTTTGATTGATTTCTTTTCAGATTCATAGTGTGTGTTGGTTGTATTACTTAGTAGACCTTAGGTCAAGTTAGTGTTAATGGCATCGAATCCTGAGAGTACCAATGGAGGAACCCCTTGTCCCGGGGAACCTTACACCTTTCCTTCTTTTGGAAACTTTGGTCCTCTGTATGTTGCCACACTGAGTCTTCCAGGACTCACCATTAGATTACCTGTTTGGTTATTCCCTACTCTGGTGATCTTGAATCCTCCCAATGTTTCAGCTGTGCCTAATACTTTAGATGTCAGTACACCACACACACATCAACCTCACATCAACTTTTTTCCTTCTTTTCCCATTAATTCTCCTTCCATTTCTCCTTCTTTTCCTAATGAAATCTCTAAAGCAAGTAGCCAGGTTGATCAGAAGAATAAGAAATGGAAAGAAAAGAAGAATAAGAGACCGAAAAAGACCAAGGCCCTAACAACATCAGATGTTGGATCTAAGAAGCTAGCTACTGTTAATAGTACTGGGAGTGTTGATGAGGTCAGCAAGATTAAAATGAAGAATCTGAAACCCAAATTCCATTGTGGCCTTTGTAAGGGTGACCACTTTCTGAGGGATTTCCCTGGTCTTATCAAGGTCTTAGAAATGTGGTATTCCATGTCATCAGCCTCTGTCGGTCATGTCGATGATTCCCTGTCAACTAGTGACATTAAGGCTGGTAAGAAGAAGACAACTGTCAAGTTTCCTTGCATGTTATGGAAGGGTGATCATTACTCTCACCTTTGTCCTCATATGGATGAGGCTTATTCTCTTTTGGAAAAAAATCAACTTCCAAAAGGTTATCGTAATATTTCCCCTAACCCATCATTAGTTGATGGACTGGTCAATCCGGTTCCATTCTCGGTCAGTCTGGTTGATCAAATGGTCAATCTAGTTTCTTCCTCAATTGAACCACAAACCCAAGTAGTTGATCCAATTCCATCATCGATCAGCCCCACTCTTCATAAAAAGAGTGTAACCCAAGTGGTCGATCCATTTTTATCCTTGGTCGATCCCACTCTCCCATTAAAGAGTGACTCCAAAGTAGTCAATCCATTTCCACCCATCGACCCCATTCTCCAAAGTGGTTGATTCGGTTATGTCATCGGTCGATCCCACTCCTCCCTTGACGAGTGCCAAAGTGACTGGTCCAGTCCCTTCCTTGGTCAATCCCACCCATCATCCGAAGAGTGCCAAAGTGGTTGCTCTAGTTACATCATCAGTCAATCCAACTCTTCCTCAGAAGAGTGCCAAAGTGGTCGATCCAAGTCCACCATTGGTCTATCCTATTCTCCCTCTAGAGAGTAAACCCAATACTTCCCATGTTTTTCTCGTTGATACAGAATATACTGTGTCGGGGGGCATTCTTCCTGCTCTTGTGAAACCCCCTTCAAGTAATGAGACCATCCTTTTTGATTGGGGTGCGCTAACTAGACCTCGTCTTCCCTCTCAAATTCCTTTCCATATTACAGTATAGATTTGTGGTTGGGACGTTCCTCAAATGCTGATAGATGAAGGTGCATCCATTAGTATTTTGTCTTCTATTGCTTGGTATGCTTTGGGTTGTTCGTAGCTTGCGCCAGTTACACAGAATCTGTTAGCTTTTAACAGAAGAACTATTCAAATTTTAGGGACCCTTCCTCATTTTCCCATAACTTTGGGAGGGAAAACTGTCTTTATTGATGTCATGGTAGTCTGAGACCCCTTGGATTTCACTTTACTTCTTGGGCGGGATTATGTCTATGCCATGAAAGCTATTGTTTCCACTCTTTTCCATGTGATATCTTTCCCTCACGATGGAATAATTGTGACTATTAATCAACTTTCATTCATCACTCCTGACTGGATTAACTCCCTAAATGGTTCTCAAATGCGGACAGTATCACCCCTGCTGCATGTTAATTATGTGTCGTTGTCTCCCATGCCTTCGACTTCCGATGATTTGGATCTGGTAGTTGACATGGTGATTTATTTGGTAGGGTGATTGGAGCCTGATATCCTTACCCCTGTCGCGGCCCTCGACATGTGTTCCTTCCAGAGTGATTATCTTCCATCCAACGAAGATCTCTTGGAAGCCATGAATGAATTTTGTCCCTTGACATGGTATCCTTTTAGAGCATTATTCTATTGGAATCCATGATCAAGCAGAGTCATGAGCATAGATTTTCTCTCTATAGCAAGCTCGTTAAAAAATGAAACAGAGGTCATGAGCATAGTTTCTTTTCTTTGTGGCAAGCTCGTTAAAAAATGAAACAACAATCTGGGGATCGAACTCAGAACCCTGAGCATAGTTCTTTTCCTGTGTCAAGCTCGTTAAAAAATGAAATAGTTACCTCTCTTGAACCTTCTTTTCATCCACCCTTCTCATCTTTCTCATCTAGTATAGAAATTGGTGACAACCTCAAAGTGGGTGAATGAATTTAAGCTTGGAGGGAATATCTCCATCCTTTGATGATCATTCTGGAGCTAATCCACTAGCTTTCAAGATGGGGGTATACTGATCTTAGTATTTGTTCTTTCTCATGCTCGTAAATACATGAGAATGCATCCAGATAAAATTTTATCTCTTTTTCAGACCTGTATGGATACATGAAAAAGGAACCCCCTGGAGTCTCCTTTAAGCTCTTTTCAGACTCTCTAAACATGAAAAGATGGTCGGGTGATCTTGCTTCCTTTCCCACTCATTAAAAGGTTTGAAAGGGCTTCTTTCGAGTGATAATTTATCTCCTTTTCAGCCTCGCGATACTAACATTACAAAAAAGGACAACTTTGGAGTCTTCTTTAAGTCATTTTTAGACTCTCTAGAAATGAAAAACTACCGAGTTTACCTTCTATGGACTTGTTAAAACAATCATGCATTGAAGAGCCCATATGGGACCGAACTCTTACTTCTTCTAGTTCATTAAACAAAGGAAGAGGAAACTACCGAAGGTGACTTATATCGAGCATGTGTTACTCTCCTCGAGCTCATTAAATTAAAAAGAGGTACTCTTCTATCTCGATGGGGGAAAAAATTGGAGGAAGCAAGCCAAGCAGTTTTTGAGAACATTAGCAGTAACTCTTAGAGTCTCCCTTGAACATGACACTTTTTTTTTGCACAGATATTAATCCGCTGAACCTCTGCACTGAACTAATCCTATGAGTTTTTCTTACTCCTTTGGGTCACCCAACGAAATTCACAGTATCCACTGCATCATCATGTTTTGGTCCATGTCATGTTTCTACTGTTGTGCCTCAGTGTTCAAGGGAAGTATCTACCTCGAGAGTTATCCATCGCAAATATCTTCTCTCAATACCTATGTCATTCCATGTTCATTTGATCTACTAATTACATCTCTATGTCCATTTCGTGTCATTGATGGGGGATACATCAAGGCCCTCCTTTGTCGAGTCTATTCTTGTTGACTTCAACACATTATTCAGGAACTAGACTTAGAAACCAATTAGTACTTTGGGACCTGCATGCCTCAATGGCAGGCCTCATCACGTTCAATAGTGGGTTTACATCATTGACCTCTGATCATATGATTCCATGGATATTCGACTTCATCTCATCCATTCACATTCGTTGTAATGTACTAGAGTACCTTGGGAATCATTGACATCAATGGTGATCTCCCTCGTTCTTGTTATTGGTTTACATCATTGACCGGTAATCAAGTGGTTTTTGCCATGTTCGACATCAGGACATCCATTCACATGGTTAGATTCATACTACACTGGGATTGGTAATAAGACCCTGGGTTGAGTGATCACTCTGATTTGTACTTTTCCTAGGTTGCGACAGAGTTTCTCTTGAACAATGACACATATACTGTCACATAGATCCACTTTGTATTGGTCGTGGCTATGTCTTGTCATCTCATATATCCACTGTGTATTCTTTGTGGATACGATCAATTCAGGTCATAGGATTATATATCCACACTGTATCCTCTGTGGCTATGCGTTTTATCAATATAATTATGGATCCCCAATGTATTTTATGGAGGCCATATCTTGCACGTCTTTATCACCCAAGCATAGGTATGTCTGCCTTGGGTTTGAAACATGTCATAATATTTGTTGGATGTTTGTTTGCAGCTTCTACTAGGTTCTCTGAGTCAACACCCTTGCTTTAAATATTTGTAAAGTGTTTCGACCATTATTCTCTCTTCTGACCTCACACTTTAGGGGGCATTCTGTTATACATGAAATTTTCACACCTAGGTACTTCGCCCTAAGTGTCATAAAATTCCATACAAGTGTCTCATACACTTTGACACCATGGAATAACCTATGTCACAATCCCTAGTCAATGTGGACAAGGGATATATTACATGAAGGAAAAAAATACCAAGTACAGATGAATTATTATTAATATTCATAAAAAAGGAATTGATTAAGTGAGAGAATCAAGTGCACATGAATTATTATTAATATTCATGAAAAAGAAAATAATTAAGTGTGAGAATCCACCTCACATTTGGTTTCCTATTTTTTAGGGAAGGTGGAGGATCTCATGGATGGTTGAAATATTTCCTCCTTAAAATCCTTGAGAGATATTTCCTCTCCAAAATCCATAAGAGATATTTTCTCCCTAAATATCTTAGAGATCCCTTTCTTAGTGGATCTGATGAGAGATCCTCTCCATGGTGGTTAAACCTCCAAATTCTATATAATGAGGGATTTCGATGGAGGAAGGGAGGGATGGAGATTGAGAATTATACCAAACTTATGATCTCATGAGTGGTATTGAAAGGAGATGGAAAGAATGGAGAAGCATCTAACTTATGATCTCATGAGGAAGATGTCATTTGGAGCATCAACCTTCTGTGTGTGGACCGATAAAGCAAGGGTTTGGACAAGGAGAGATTGGTGAAGCTACTACACTACATCCATGGCTATAAGTAACACTTTGTTATCATCAATATAATCAATGCTTGGCTTGTTTCTTTCAAACTTGTACTTGTTCCATATAAGTGTGTCTACAGTAGATGGATCTCTGTTTTAGCTAATCTCAGTAGAGTAGGAAGTTGTTTGTACTTTTGTTTTTCTTGCAAGATCTACCAAGGAGCTCAAGATCGAAGCACATCCTAGACCTTACAGGGAAAAACGACGTTCATAAGGTACATGATTTCCTCCTCTTTTGTTCATCATCTTGATTAGATCTAAAAGGAAGTCAGTGTCCATGTGAAGAACCTTCCTTCTTAGAGTTAAGTGTCTAGCTCTCAAGAGGAGGTATACCTGTCCGCAGGGAGATTTTCCTACAACAATAAGGGAGGTGAGCGATCCTCCAACTTCAGAAAACACGAAGTCCCAATTCATGAAGAGTTTATCTGGGCCATTGGATCATGGGGAATTATATATCGTTGATCTGATGGGCATGAAGTTCGAAAGATCGGGAATTGGGAAAAGAGAGGCAAGCAATTTTTTGACTTCGCAAAACAAGAAGTCCCAATTCACGAGTGATCTAAAAATGAAGAAGACTTGAAAAACTTGAATAATTATTGCAAGTGAAATGTTATGTGTTTAAAGAAACAGGATCAATTTGCAACACATAAATTACAGATTACTTATGCAAAATACACATAGACAACAGCATAAACATTGAACATAAACACATGTGCACA
>JZKD02S2063209.1:131078-142246 GCA_000966675.3 Picea glauca
TCAATCGGTCGAAAAATGAAGACGTTAGGCCACCTGGAAGTATCCCTCTTCAAGCTTGTTGTCTTTGGTTCTACAATTCGCACCCCCCTTTAGTGAACCTGGCTCACACGCTCTTTTAAGTGTAAAAACCCAGCACCGGGCACAACCGCGCCAACAGTGCAAACCGTAGGACGGTTAAGGCACCTCCAGCCCCTAACTGCCTCGGCACCTGGGCATATGGCCATACGACCTCGCGCGTTGGCAAAAGGGTGGTTAAACCGTTTGAAACCATGTCAACCGACTCCCGCGCACCAATATTTAACACATGGGTCTTGGTTTCAAACCCCGCAGCAATTATTAACACACGGTTATATAATATACAATGCAATGTATTGCAATACATTGCAATACAATGCAATGCAATGTAATACAACGCGCGCGTGCCAATGGTCGAGCCATAATATATGTGGGTCATATGTTAAACAATGTGTCCACGGGTCGGGGCTATGCCCCGGCCCGCCCCCCTTTCCGTTTGGCATAACATTCAAACTTAAATATATGTTTTATGGCATAGCTAAAAAGGAACAATGGCGGGAAAGTTGGTTAGCGGAAGATTTGTAAGATTTGTGCTATGGGAGGTCCAGGGGTCGAACCCCGTGGACTCCCAATACAATTTTTACATATGAAACAATGACCAAAGAATGAGCGACACGTGGCGCCCTCGGGTTGGGCCACGTGTCCTCATACTATTCGCCCATAACGGACACATGTCAACATGCTACTCGCCAACATCAACCAATGAAAATGCGCCATGTCACCCACCTGCCATGTCACCGTATGGATGGTACGGCCCTGCCACGTCATTGTACGGACTGTACGGACAGGTACAGTCAGCATCCAAAATTTTTGCCTATTTGGCTTGGCGTACAGATAGTGATATCTTCTCCATACAGACTCTGTTTGAGAAAGTAAATATACCACCGGAATCAGGAAGACGAGACGGACACAATGACAATGTTTTCATCGCATTCCGAGCACTTTGAAAATTGAGCAAAATTTGATCCCCTGATCAACGAGGGAGGATCTGGACCATTGGATCATGGGGGATGTTTACCGTTGATTTGACTGAAAGCATGAAATTAGAACAAAATGTTGGCTTGGGTAATCATCATACAATTTGTGATTTCTTTGTTTCTTTTGCAAAAGGGACTACACCTAAAGGGAATCTATATTTTTATAAACCTTAAAGTTTGTAAGCTAATCTTTTTGTTTTTTGATCCATTACCATTGATTTATTCACTTTGGGAGATATGATTTAGTCGTTTCTATGGTTGGTTATATGGTTTTTCACATTTGGTATATGCTTGACTACGCAGGACCTTTGGTTAAATTCCAAATATTAATCCTATTCTTACCAGTCGCATCACCATCTGATCACCATGGTACAAAACTTACACACTCATAATTCCACATCACCCTTTATCCTACATAATTTAGTCACGCATTCATTATTGGAAGATTCAAGTGGTGGTGATTTTGATTTAGTGTTCATTGTGCAAAATGGTTTACTATATTGCACGTCCTTTGGTTCTTACCCACCCAAAGCTCAAATTGTCAGTTATGGTAGCCTCCCGAGCCCTTAGGTATCAAGCCTCTCCCAATTTTATAGACATTTTATTGTTTTTTGTGTATTGGAGATCACAACCTACCTCTTGGTGCCATTGTTGTATCTGTGTGATAGTACCCATGGCGCCCATGGTAAGAATTGAACCATTTGGTTCGCAAGCCCTCCTCTCTCATGACAATGTTGTAGGTGACATTGTAGCACATGGCTGGGACATTTTCATTAAATGGTTTGAGGGTTATAACCTGGTAGTGGCGCAGGCTTTCACTTAGTCGTTTGATGGATCCAAGGCTAAGATTGGGGATCTACAACTCAAAGTAACCGAGGATTCTATAGCAAAGGCTACAGGGTTATCCCAAGAAAGGGATCAATGGTTTAAGAACATAAAAATTGAAGGCGTTCCCTAGAATTTTCTCGTGGCCTCCAATAAATCATAGTGCTTCCCAAAAGAGACATAGTTTTGAGGGATGGATTCTAAGGAAACGGTTACAAATTTATAAAAACCATTAAAAATCATTTCTGAAACGGGGTCGTTTACCTTCCACACAGGCAGTTTCTTCAGAAATGAATCTATCACAGAGGTATGCTTCATTTTATAAATAGAAAATTCTCAAAAAGTCTATTTCATTTGAGTTTCCCCTTTCCTCTCTATGGATTTGAAGATCTGTAGAAAATGTATAAGTTTTACCAGAGACAGAGGCTGAACACATTGTCAAGCCTATTCCACCATGACCTTATTCGAATCCTCGAGATTTCACATCTATATTAGACTGGGGATAGTTGGGAAAGTTTCTTGTTGAGAAATAATTTTACCCTACCCAACAATATAACTGAATTACATCTCCATATCAATGAAAATCCCATCCCCTGTAGATATAACCCTATTGTTCCTCCCCATGAGCTGATTCAGGTTGTTTTAAACAAACCAATTGTCAAGAAAAAGGGCAAGCTTAAGAAATAGAGTAATCCATATGTGAATGTTACGAACAAGAGGTCGGGCCGATTCCTATCTAGGAAATTGAGAAACCAACATGGTAATCATAAATATATCATCCAGGTGGATATCGGTGGTCACCCACCTTTTCCAGCTGGCTCAAAATAACTTTCTAGCAATTTTGATAATTTACTATTTTTAGTAGTTTTTCGAGTCTTAAACTTCCGGAGCCATTTTGAGGCCCTAAACGACGTTTTTTGGGGTATGTTGTAGTTGCAAAATTTCATCATGAAATTTTGTGCAACTATTGTAGTCCTCGAATAGATATTTCTAATGGGATATCATATGCCTAAAATGGATATCGTATGAAAACGTACGACCCCAGGAAGTTGATGTACTGATTTACCCAAACGGGGCCCACATGACTTTTGTCGCTTCATCTTCTAGGGTTAGGTTTTTGTATGTCTAGGGATTTTTGGAATTCTTGTTTATTGTAAAAAGGCCTTTAGAGCCTCATTGTAATCATCTTCTTGTGAATGAGCACATCCATCACATATTTTCTCAGAGATAAGACGCCACCATTCCAGCAAGCTTGTTTCTGCTGCATTTTACAGTTTCCAGCTTATTTCTTTATTGAATAGAAAACTAGTTTTACTGTATCTCTGCTATTTTGTGTTAATCACCTGTTAATAATCTATATTCATTTTGTTTTTCTCATAAAATCCATATCAGTGGTATCAGATCGGTCTACTCCTTGTCATCTTAATACATGTCTTGAACGAGGTCGGAGTACAAAGACTTGGGTCTCAAACTTGTTTCTCTTGAGGACAAAAACTCTCTCACGCCCAAGTGACCTCTCATGGAAGAAGAAAATAAATATGACAGGACAGGAGATCCTTTCAAACTATTGATTTAGGAAGCCTTCACGCAACAGAGGAACAAGATGATGGATAGTTTCACACAAATAATTCGGCGGCTACCAACATGCGACACATCTTCTTCGAACGGAGGAACCACCCCCTTCAAGGTACACATAAACTTTGATATTCCTATATTTGAAGGTCAGATAGATGTAGATGTTGTAGACAAGTGGTTGAATCTACTTGAAGGGTATTTTTCTTTCCATAAATTTTCGAATAGGGAAAAGATTACTTTTTCACTCCTCAAATTCGTTCCCCGTGTCAAAGATTGGTGGGAAATGTTCAGTGAGCAAAATGAAACAGAGGAACCCTCATTATTTTCAGTCACGACCACCTAGGAATCCTTCAGGGATGCTATTAAGGAACAATACTACCCTGTCGGAAGTTATGACGAATGGTATACCAAATGGACCACACTGCGACAAGAAAGAGACCAAGCAGTGCCAGATTTCACAAATATATTCCATACCTTGTGCACCAAGCTAGGTATTAAAGATTCAGAGCGTCATATGGTGCTTAAGTATCATGGTTCTATGCATAGATACATCCAGACCGAAATGGAATTTCTGAACATCTCATCCTTGGGAACGGCTTACAGATATGCATCAAAATTGAGCAGAATCTCAAAAAAAAGACATGGTTATTTGGGCCTAGGAACCCCTCACAATAAAATCTAGTAAAGGGTGGCCCCAACCCACAGAATAAAGGACAGAGAAAAGATGGACAGTATCAAGACAACTAGTCCAAGCCGCAAGCAAAGAAGGACACCGAAAAGACAAAGAAAGACATCGGGAAGTGGTGCGACTTCCATAAGATCCCTTGACATAACACTGTTGACTACCACTCATAGAAATCACTGGTGGTCGAAGTGAAAGCCTCTGAATCAGATGCGGATTTTGACTCTGAGCCAAAACTAGAAAGGGGAATATAGATCATTGATGTGGAACCTAGTGCCACCGTTCCTACCACGAAGCTCTAGCCTAGTGAACCAGATGAGCTAGAAGAAGGAGAGAACGTCGTCCATTCACAGATGTGGGTAAAAGGCACCCCACTGCACTTCATCATTGATAGCGGTAGCTAGAAGAACCTCATCTCAGCAGAGGCCATCAAGTGGTTTTCCCTACCAACAATGTCGCACCCCCAACCCTACACCATTGGATGGCTCCACCAAGGAAGTGATCTCCACATCAACCAATAGTGTCGACTGTCGTACGACATCAAGCCCTTCAAAGATGAGGTATTGTGTGACATTGCTCCTCTCGAAGTTTGTGATGTTATTTTGTGCCAACCTTATTTATGGAAACGTCATGTTGTATATGAGTCTAGGCCTCGTAGTGTTATTATTACTTTGAACATGAAATTGTACAGGATGCCCGAGCCAGTCCCACCTAGTGCTATTTCCTTGATCTCTACTAAGTAATGCCAGAAGGTCATCTCTCAGAAGGGGAAGTTTGTCTTCTTCATGATTCTCTCTAAGAATAAGAGAAAGATCACAACCACATCTAGGATCTCTTTGACTGACCTCTCCACACAGTAGAATTAAGTAGATAAGGTCGTGGAAGAATACTCATATATCTTCTCCTCACCTACAGGGGTACCTCTGAACTGCTAGGTCAAGCACCCCATTGATCTAACCCCCAGCGCACCACTGCCCAATGGGCCAGACTATCATCACTCTTTGTTAGAGAATGAGGAGGTCAAGCGATAGATCCAAGAACTGCTCCACAAGGGGCACATCCATCCCAGCTCATCACCTTGTGGGAGCCCAATCATGCTGGTACAGAAGAAAGATGGAGCCTGGCAACTTTGTATTGATTATCAAACTCTGAATAAAATCACAGTCAAAAATCGATACCCGATTCCCCGAATCGATGACCTCCTTGATCAACTTATGGGGGTCAAATACTTCACTAAGATTGATCTGAAGTCTGGCTACCACTAGGTCCCAATAGAACAGACATATGTATGGAAGATCGCCTTCAAGTCAAAGGAAGGCCTTTTTGAATGGTTGGTCATGTCCTTTGGTTTGAAAAATGCTCTAGCCACTTTCATGAGGATGATGGATGATATCCTGGGACCATTCGCCAATACTTTTGTAGTGGTGTATCTGGATGACATTCTAATTTACAGCAAGACTTGGGTTGAACACTTGCAGTATATTCAACAGGTTCTGCACACCCTACGATAGCACAAGCTATACGACAACTTGGAAAAATTCTCCTTCGGCATGGACAGGGTCCATTACCTGGCCTACATCATTGATCAACATGGTGTACATGTAGATCCAGCTAAGATCCAAGTCATTCGTGATTTTCCAGCCCCAACCACACTCATTGAGCTTCAGATCTTCTTGGGCCTTGCCAATTTCTACCACAAGTTCATGATAGGATTCTCCCATATTGCATGGGCCAGCAGCCAAATAAACAGGGTTGGTGGTAAGGAGAAATTTGTGTGGGGATGGTCCCAACAACAAGCATTTGATGATTTGAAGCAGTGCTTGTGCTCAACCCCAGTACTTTCACTAATATACATGAAACATCCCTTTGAGATTGAGACAGATGCTTCAGACTATGCTATGGGCACCATTCTCACTCAACATGGCCACCCCTTGGCCTATCATAGTGAAACACTGTCAGATAATGTCTGTAAGTACCCTACTTACGAAAAAGAAATGTACTCCATTGTGAAAGCCTATCGCCAGTGGAGACATTACATTCTTGGGAATGAGATAGTCATCCACACTGATCATAAGCCACTGTAGTTCATGCAAAAACTGGGAAAATTGTAGAATAATCACCATCAAAAGTGGTCCACATACTTGCATCAATTCCACCTCAACATCAAGTATAAAACAGGAAGCACCAATTGCGTTGACGATTGCCTTAGAAAACCACCAGTCATGGCACTCACCACAGTGCTAGACTCTTGCGGCCATGAGACCTCTGGATGGCCCCAACTCTATGAGACAGACCTTGACTTTTCCACCACCTACCAAATGTTGGGTACAAACACATTCGTAAATAATTTCCATCTTCAGGATGGGTTGTTGTGTCGTCTAGGCCATATCTGTGTTCCATCAAGCGAGTGAGCGAAGCTGATCTAGGAAGCTCACTAAAGTTGGGTGGCAAGACACTTTGAGGTTGAAAAGACAATGGCGATGCTACAAAAACATTTCTACTGGCTGAAACTTTGACAGGAGGTCAACAAGCATATGAAGTCCTGCACTACCTGTGCTATTTCCAAACAAACCACTAAGAAATAGGGCCTGTACACCCCTCTTCGTACTCCTGACAGGCCATGGGAATCCATCTCAATGGACTACATGTCGGGCCTCTTGTCCACCAAGTGGGGAAATGACTATGTTTTTTTGGTTGTTGATCACTTTTCTAAGATGGCAATTCTGGGTACATTTTGGAATCCCACAAAACATTGTCTCAGATCGGGACAGTCAATTTATTAGCACATTCTAGTTGAGCCTCTAGTCATTGCTAGACACCAAGCTCACCAAATCCATAGACTTCCACCCCAGACAGATGGGAAAACTAAGGTTGTAAATCGAATGATTGTGCATATCCTTCGCATATATAATTTAAATCACCCTCGCACATGAGATGAGAGCCTTCCCTATGTACAACATAGCTACAACTGAGCCCTATGTTGACACTCAGAACTGAAATGGGTTGCATGCAAATCAATCTCGAGGCAACCTCAAACCACTTTGGATTGGAAGTTGCCCCCTCCCAACCCGAGAGCGATCTCTCGAACAATGTCACAATATGATCTTCAGGAAGCATGAAATGGTGGGAAGATTTATGGGTAAATTATGGTCTTGGTTTTTTAGAGTTTGGGGGTTAAACCAGGGAAATGGTCCATTGGGCATGGATTCWAGTGAAAACCAAAGAAAGGAGATAATAGAAGCGGTCATATAACTTGCGGAAAGTGAGGCAAAGTAAGTCTATCTTTCARCGATTTGATAATCATGATGCGGTAGCAGAAAAAGGGAAGGAAAGGYCGATGTAGCAGAGAATATATGCAGAATTATGGAAGTGTAGACTGGTCTTACACCYGCTCATAGCTGGTGTAGAGGAAAAATAGTAAACAATTAYAGAAAACCAAAATTCATTCGCTATAGTAGTGGTCGTACTAAAGTATAACGAAGCACATCAGTTAGGAAGATGAAATGAAACGAAGATACAGGAAAACAAACTTGTACATAGTCATGATGGAATAATTAAGAAATAAACAATATGATAATGAAAACACATCAACTGTGGGTAAGGAGCATATAGAATGAGTTCCAAACAAATTTAACATAGCTGAAATAAGGAAGAACATACTGAAAGAAATCGACCGTGATGAATCTCACAGTCACAAGTAAAAAATCTTCTATATTATTTCATTCTGGTTTATAAAATAACTCAGCAAAAGAACCCCCTCTTCACGAGAGGTTTATTCCCCAGCTCGCCCCCACCCCTTTTCTGTTACATCAATCCATCTTTTAAAAGAAAAATTGAAAACTCTTTGTGTTCTGGGAATCTGAAATAGTTCGTCTTCATGGAATTCTGCAACTGATAGGCGCATCTTCCATCTCCTTGAATCATTACTAATCATTTGACAAGTGGGGTACTTTCAACATATATGTTGGATTCATTAAATAGAGATGCATTGCATCAGCCTGGGAATGTATGTTGGTAGACGCAGCTAAACTGTCATCTTTAACAACTCCAGCCTGTAGCCCACCTCCTGCCAGAACTAGAGGTGTTGCTATTGTATTATGTCTACCATACGCACTAGAGGGTGTATATGTATGAACTTAATAGGCCAATCACTATTTGACGACGTATTCAAGCTCTTCCAGTTGCCCGAATTTGGAACTATACTGGTCTTACTAACAAAAGAGTTTGAAATGGAATGTCTGAAGCTTGAATATGAAACTGCCCCCATAGCAGATGGTCGATCGGACTCATCTTCACTGGAAGCTTGTTGTAAGACTATCCCCTTCGGGGGAACACCGAGAAACTCTGCACCTGTTTTAAAATTGTACATTTCAGAGGATAGCATGCTTGCGCCATACATTGGAATTTCATCCCCAGTGTTTGCCTGTGTAGGATGCCCCAGATATTCCCTGGAGGAGTCGCGACTTCTGGTATGATTATGTGATTCTGTGGTTATTACCGATTGTGGTGCTTGTTGTAAAATATACTTTGAAAACCCAGGTGTATAAATTTGAGTCCCAATCTGTGGAGACGAAGGATTCTACTGTACTCTTAATTTCTCAAGCCGGTTTTGTTGTGCAACGTGCGCTTGAGATCTTAACGTGTTCACTCTTAGAAAAGAATGCTCTAGTATTGTGAAGGCCAAACCTCCTGTGTCGAATCCTTCTGACATGAAATATATTGTAATATCTTGGCAATTCCTCATCTATACCCATGCCACATTTACAACATTTAATGCGTAACAGGCATCCATAACTGTTGGCTGACTACATTGTTTCTCTCCACAGGCTTGACAGTGGACGCAGCAGGATTATTCTCTGATTTCCATCGATTAAACTAGTCTTGCTGATGATTTATTGGAGAAGAAATGGATGCAATATTTTGGTGGTGTTCTGTGGCAGCGAGGTGACCAGGCCCAGGCGAAGGGGTGGACTCTACAACCATTTTGCGATCTTGGAGCCATAGAAGCTGGGCAATCATAGTCCCAATTTCCACTGATTAGCAGTTAACGACTTGTTATAAAAGGTGAGATGAAGGGAACATAGGCCCACTTCCAACTGTTTCAGGAACCAAATGGGCACTACAAACTCCCAAACGCACGTATATTCTCGAAGTTAGTAGGGTGAGAATATTTTGTATTTTAATTGTTGGCTGGTGTGCTTATGACCCACTAAATTGTATGATTTTTATTCTCTGGAGCAGGAATAATTATTTATCCCTCCATGAAGAGAAATCTTCGTCCGACCCTGTCGACTGTGAACATTGAGACGAGAGAACCGAACGTTATGACTGTGCCTGTCATGATCGCGGAGTAGAACGAGGCGTCAAACGTTATGACTGCACCTGTCATGATCGCAGAGTAGAGTGAGGCGTCGTTCCCCATTCCCAGACTCTGGAAGATCACCGGAAAAAGTGATATTCTCCTTCGTGAATCTCATAATGTAAAAATGAGTGCCAGAAGCTGCATCGTTATGCTGGACACTTGTAATCTTGCCAGATATCTCATCAACACTCATGAACACATCCAATCCCCTACTCGCCACAAAAAATAATTTTCCCATCCTGAAATAACGGTGTTATAATAGTTATATTGGGAAAATGGCTTCCACCTACACACGGATGGTTGGTCACCCCAATATTTGAGTTTCCAATGGACAGTGCTAGACAGTGCACCCAAGTGGATAGGTATATGTGGTGTATTGATCACAAGGCCCCCATCAGAACTGAATAGTGCACATGAAAAATCGAGACGCTCTTTGATGTTGGTGGAAATGGATGTTCTTTGAAGCGTCGCACCCATCTGTTCTGCAATCCCCATAAAGCGGTTGTTAAATATTGACAACTACATTACATCAACAACCTTGATCACCAACTCAGTGTTAATTGTAACAGATCCAATAATCTGTATATTTTGATGCTTTGTAATGGCTGCTTTACAAACAAACTCTATTAGTAGAGTGCCATTTCCATTCATGATGATTGCAGGACCCTTTATCGTATGACCATAGCCAAGATTTTCCAGGAGATATACTGGTGTCCACTACCATCCATTACTGAAGTAGACTTGGGAATGCTTCCCTGCTTTGGGCTCCCCTACTATTTTCTCCATTACCACAGGTTTCAATATGTCAGTAACTCCAACCCCATGAACTCGTGCATCACTGATAAGAATATTTTTCTTCTAAAGTTCAAATCCATACTCTTGATGGAATATTTTTACAAATTCCCCAACATAGTTATTGATCCCATCTTGAGGAGTCATGATCATCATTGCAATGTCTGTACCCTCGTAATGCAAATTCAAATACAAGTCTGTGTGTATATTTTCATCTTCGCTTCAATCCAAATCCCTTCTTTTGATTTCTATTTTCTTTGGGAATGCGAATGTCTGAAAAAACTCTGTAGTTATAGATAGGAGAAGCATAAACCCCCTCTGAAAATCCCTGGGAAGAGGCAAACTTGTAGTAATTTCTCCTCGGCAGGCTAATTGTGCACTGAATATCTATTGCAATTGGCTTGTCCTCTCGGGATGAAGAGGCCTCTGATTAGTTGTTCCAACAATGTCTCTAAGCTTATAAAACCACCAATGTGGCATCACATGAGAAATTCTGAACTTTAATTCTCTCATGTGTCTTACAACAGTGAAGTCCAATTTCAAATACCTTGAAGTGGCAATCTCAATTACCGACTTTCCAACTCTCCCTTAGGCCCATTTACTTCTATCCAGAAATCGAATCAGCAAGGAAACATTAGGGCCCCTCAAAGTCTGAAATATCTATATCAGATTCTCAAGGAAGAAGTTACAGGCCATTCTAAGATTCCACTAAAGATTAGGCGTGACACCCTGAGCAGAGTGGGGACAACCTGCAATAGTTTGGCACAGATAGCTATGATGGCCTCAAATTGTAGCCATGGTATAGGTATGTGTTACATTTATTTAATAGCCAGGAAGTATTACAATTACGAGACTGATATCATAGAAAGGTAGGAGGTGT
>JZKD02S2063209.1:142256-164124 GCA_000966675.3 Picea glauca
CAACATCGACACCCTCTCTAGAAACCAGGCCACTAGGATCGACCCGAAGGCAAACTCCCTCGTGTCCGTGGACCGACAGTGGTCCAACTACCCCACCATCCTCGCATGCAACGTAAGCCCCCAAGCAAAACGCTCACTGGCCAACACTCTCTCCAGCACCAGAAGTTGGCCACCACTGATCCGCTGAGTCACCAGTGACCCATATACTCACACAATCATCGCTGCTATACAACGATGCGCCAGGGAATCTATAGACGCAATGCTCACAACCGTACCAGACATAAATTTCTGACTCGAACAATATCTTTAGCCAATAGTCGCGAGCTGTGTATCCCTAGGCAGCATCGGCTCTGCTGGTAGTGGCATTCCTTGAAAGGGAAGCCCAGTCAATAAATATACGTCCTCCACCGCAGTGAAGGGGATCTTCTCTCCTCGCACGAGGAAGCAGTGCAACTCCGGACTCCACATCTGGATCAGGAACTATAGGAGATACTCCTGTGCCCGTATAAATGGGCACTTAAAGAACTTTAGCAGCCCACAGGCTGCCAAAGTCACATGCACACCTGGCCCCTCAATGGCCACGACATCTCATAGCTGAGACCAATCTTTCTCTCGTCAACCCACTGGCATTGTCACAACCGTCCACCTGTAGGCAGAACACAGATTCCTATATCAGCTCAAGAAACCATCAACAGCATAAAAAAGACTCATTTTTATACACCTCAACCTTGCCTCCTAGGCGCAGTTTTGTTACCCACAGGCGCGCACACATGCGCGCCTGTTCACTACACAGGTGCACATGTGTACGCACCTATTCACTACACAGGTGTGCATCAGTGCGCACCTTTTTTCTTCATAGGTGTGCTCCCAAGCGCACTTGTTTACCATACAGGCCCACATAGATGCGCGCTTGTTCAACCCACAGACGCGCACTTGTGCGCACTTGTTTAACCCACAAGCACGCCCTTAGAGCACACCTTAAATCCCCTCTACCGCACCCCCATGCGCATATATCCAGATAATAGGCGTGCACTTGTGTGCACCTATTTCCGGATCGCCCGTGCACGTGGGGCCCACATCCCCGAAATCCCTCTGTACAACCCTCCGTACAGCCTCTGCCCAAAAAATGAAATCCTATTTCTATGCAGGATGATCATACCACTAACCTGATGCTTTCTAATCACCAATCGGATGCCTCATCCTCTCCAAATCTCGAAATCTCCTCTGAAAACTACTCGTCCAGTCACTATTGCAGCAGGTACAAATGAGGTGGCAATGTGGGCCCTACAGCTATATATAGGCCTTTTTGCCAAACTTCCACTCACCATTCCGGGAGCCCACGGTGTCCATTTTTCAATCCGTCTTCAGCCATGGGATCATCATCCCGTCATCTACATCACAACATTCCCTGGGCCTCTTTTCATCCTAAGCCCCCGGGGTGCCTTTTTTCATACCATTGGTCAGGTACGCATGCGCATATTCACGCTTATCAAATACATGCTCATATCTTCAATTCTCTTCAGATATTGTTCACTTTGGGTATTTGGTTTTCATGTGTGTAGGTACTTGATCATCATACATCGACACAACCCCTTCAGGTATATACTCAGCACTGGCATGTAGTCTTTCCCGCTGTATCGCACTTACATTTCCAGTCACACCCTTTGATATTTGCCTCTAGGATCCCCATTTCCGGCTCTGCAGTACCCACACCTCCATTTTCATCTTCGGTACTATTACCCGATAACATTCTTACCCACATGAGTTGTCCCATTCATAGCACCTTTTGACACTTTTGACACTCATGCTGTTTTTCAAAACCCTTTAGGGATGGGAGTCCCGATAGTCTTTCATCATGTCACGAATCAACCACATACTCCTTCTCCTCATTTTTCTAGCTTTCCCACACGGAATCCCATTTTATCTCTTCACGGTTCTATTTTTTAACTGCACCTCCGCAGTATCATGAACCCTCTATTTCATCCACAATCAGTTTGCCCATCTGCAAACCTACCTTCATTTCACCTACCTCATACAAAAACTCACCAATGGGGCCCCCACCCTTCATCAGTTTTCCAAGCAAATTATGCCCTACATGGGCCACCCATATCACACTGGGGCACCCGTTTCGGTATTTGTACATTTCTCCCCAATTATTCGTTATTTATTGTACAAATGCCTTTATATTTAGTCATTACATTACCCTTTTTGTCGTCACCTTTGGCGACCTGCTTCCCTCTTTATTGGCCCGCTGCAACCCATGTCCCCTTGGTTGGAGCACTACTTATCATCTTTCCTTGCCGGCATCGTCCGTATCTTCAGAGTACCCTACAGGTCACTTACCTCTACCCTCTGAATTTGATCACCTTGTCCCGCCTCTGGCACAACTTATCCCCGGTCTTGTCATCCTCCTGACACTCGACCTCGTTGAATGGTTGCGGCCACTTTTTCTCTCATACATCCTCCAACCAAGGGAAGTCTTGAGTCTTCTCACATATTCAATTCATCCATGTACCTCTGCCACTTCCTCACCTCACCTAGTAGATTTCATGAATCCATTTGCTTCTAGGAGTCGCGTCCCCATTTTTGTCGACATCAACACAGTTTTCTAGAAGGGAGACAGTATCTTGATTCTCATTATCCACTCAATGAGAGATCTCGGACGACACAGGGTGAAACATCATTTCTCCCTGCTATCGTTGACCCCCATAACATTCGGCGCCAACAGTTTCTCATGTTATGGTGGGTCTTACTTTGTGACTATTGCAGTTAGTTCTTTCAATTGCCGAAGACCTCTGAACTTGGCAGGGCTATCAATGCCCACATCATTGATGCTACTTATTACCGCGATCACTGCCTACTATTCAGAGTATGTTCATTTGCATAATTTTATTCTGCCTTTATCACAACCGCCCCCGCGGGTGCTGCAGTTGTCTACACCAACACTTCAGTCATCTTTTTTCAGAGTTACATAACACGAGCATGGGGCATGCCTGCCTCGTTTGTACACAGTTTTCTATTTTATACACCTCATGGAAGGTTGGGTCCTACCGGTTCCTTTTTTCTCCAATGGATCACTCTGAACGATCCCACTATTTCTCTCTCTTACAACAACATTCTCAATAGAAGAAACATTGATGTATTTCGGCTATACGTATGCTCCTAACCTCATCCATCAGGGGGCATCTGTTATCACTGAAATTTCATACACACATGGTTACAAGAAATCAGCATCGTCAAACAATGATGGAGTCATCCATGGACCTGAATTAATACCACAACATTCAAAAAAGGTCAACAACTATACAAAGTAGTGAAAAATTGAAGAGCGCTTTGCAGACATTGGGCACGCGCGCATGCGTGGAACATGAACGTAGAAATTGCACATAGGTGCACGATGCACGACTGTTAGCGCAAAAAGCCGCGCACCTGCTAAATGATGCATTTATGGAAGTGGTCAGCCTCCCAACCACTTATGGTTCAGCTCCCAAGCCGATTTTACCCTCAAATCTGGGCTGGATCCAACTGGTGGGCTGGTCAAAGACCTAATAATGCCCTAATTGGCCTCTTTTCACACTACAAAGCAGTTAAACAATAACCCAAATGAATGCTATAAAAAGACATGGATGCACCTCATTTTCTCAAGGAATTCTATGTAATGTTATGCTACCTCTATTGTTTTGAGGACTCCATCCTTGACACAAGCATATTGTCACCATTACATTGGACAATCCACCTCACCATTGAGTGGATTTGTAAAGAGTTCTTTCATCACCATTTTCCATTTTTCTTTGTTGTAAGAAGAGCTAGCTAGTGAGGGTCTAAGAGCCTTCCCTTGGAGGAAGAAGGGACTCATAGTCCCCTTTCTTCCTGGTGCCTTGTTTTCACTAATAGATCAGACTCAAACATTAGTGACATGGGTCTTATGGTTTTTTTTTTTTCTATGTCCCTATGCTCATCAATTTAGTTTTTATTGCATTTCTTAGTTTAATTCTTAGTTATAGTTTTTTGTTTTCTTTCTCTAACTCTTTTCTCTACAACTGTCCTGCTCAGCAGACCCAACTGAGCTTGCAAGTACCTCTATTTTGCTCACCAAGGTGACGAAAGAGGTGTAACAACTATCATCTTTAACAACTCCGGCCTGTACCCCACCTCCTGCCAGAACTAGAGGTGTTGCCATTGTATTCTATCTTCCATACGCACCAGAGGGTGTATATGTATGAACATAATAGGCCAATCACTGTTTGACGACGTATTCAATCTCTTCCAGTTGCCCGAATTTGCAACTATACTGGTCTTACTACCGAAAAAGTTTGAATTGGAATGTCCGAAGCTTGAATATGAAACTGCCCCCATAGCAGATGGTCAATCGGACTCATCTTCACTAAAAGCTTGTTGTAAGACTATCCCCTTCGGGGGAACACCAAGCAACTCTGCACCTGTTGGAAAATAGTACATTTCAAAAGATAGCATGCTTTCACCATACATTAGCATTTCATCCCCAGTGTTTGCCTGTGTAGGATGCCTCGGATATTCCCTGGAGGAGTCGCGACTTATGGTCTGATTATGTGCTTCTGTGGTTATTACCGATTGCGGTGCTTGTTGTAAAATATAATTTGAAAACCCAGGTGTATCAGTTTGAGTCCCAATCTGTGGAGATGAAGGATTCTACTGTACTCTTAATTTCTCACGCCAGTTTTTCTATGCAACATGAGCTTGAGATCTTAACTGGTTCACTCTTAGAAAATAATGCTCTAGTATTGTGGAGTCTGAACCTCCTGTGTCGAATCCTTCTGACATGAAATATCTTGAAATATCTTGGCAATTCATCATCTATACCCATGCCACATTTACAACATTTAATTCCTAACAGGCATCCATAACCGTTGGCTAACTGCATTGTTGCTCTCCACAGGCTTGACAGTGGACGCGGTAGGATTATTCTCTGATTTCCATCGATTAAACTGGTCTTGCTGATGATTTCTGGGAGAAGAAATGGATGCAAGATTTTGGTAGTGTTCTGTGGCAGCCGGGTGACCAGGCCCAGGCAAAGGGGTGGACTCTGCAACCATTTTGCGATCTTGGAGCCTTGGAAGCTGGGCAATCACAGTCCCAATTGCCATTGATTAGCAGTTAACGACTTGTTATAAAAGGTGAGATGAAGGGAGCAGAGGCCCACTTCCAATTGTTTCAGCCACCAAATGGCCACTACAAACTCCCAAATGCACGTATATTCTCGAAGTTAGTAGGGTGAGAATCTTTCGTATTTTAATTGTTGTCCGACGTGCTTATGACCCACTAAATTGTATGATTTTTATTCTCTGGAGCAGGAATAATTATTTATCCCTCCATGAAGAGAAATATTCGTCCAACCCTGTCGACTGTGAACATTGAGACGAGAGCGTCGAACGTTATGACTGCGCCTATCATGATCGCAGAGTAGAACGAGGCGTCGAATGCTATGACTGCGCCTATCATGATCGTGGAGTAAAGTGAGACATTGTTCCCCATTCCCAGACTCTGGAAGATCACCGCAAAAAGTTATATTCTCCTCCGTGAATCTCATAACGTAAAAATGAGTGCCATAAGTTGCATCTTTATGCTAGACACTTGTAATCTTGCCAGATCTCTCATCAACACTCACGAACACATCCAATCCCCTACTCACCACAAAAAATAATTTTCCCATCCCGAAATAACGGTGTTATAATAGTTATATCAGGCAAATGGATTCCACCTGCACACGGATGGTTGGTCACCAAGACATCACCCTCTTTCAAATCCTCACCCCAATATTTGAGTTTCCAATGGACAGTGCTAGACATTGCACCCAAGTGGACAGGTATATGCGGTGCATTGGTCACAAGTCCTCCATCAGGACTAAATAGTGCACATGAAAAATCGAGACGCTCTTTGATGTTCTTTGAAGCGTCGCACCCATCTGTTCTGCAATCCCCATAAAGCGGTTGTTAAATATTGACAGTTGCACTACATCAGCAACCTTGATCACCAACTCATTGTTAATTATAATAGATCCAATAATCCGTATATTTCGATGCTTTGTAATGGATTCTTTGCAAACAGACTCTATTAGTAGAGTGTCATTTCCATTCATAATGATTGCAGGACCCTTTATCGTATGACCATAGCCAAGATTTTCCAGGAGATATACTGGTGTCTCCTGCCATCCATTACCGAAGTAGACTTGGGAAGATTTCTCTACTTTGGGCTCCCCTACTATTTTCTCCATTACCACAGGTTTCAATATGTCAGTAACTCCAACCCCATGCACTCGCGCATCACTGATAAGAATATTTTTCTTCTGATGTTCAAATCCATACTCTTGATGGAATCTTTTTACAAATTCCCCAACATAGTTATTGCTCCCATATTGAGGAGTCATGATCATCATTGTAGTGTCTGTACCCTCGTAATGCAAATTCAAATACAAGTGTGTGTGTATATTTTCATCTTCGCTTCAATCCAAATCCCTTCTTTTTCTTTCTCTTTGCTTCGGGAATACGAACGTCTGAAACAACTCTGTAGTTAAATATAAGAGAAGCATAAACCCCCTCTGAAAATCCCTGGGAAGAGGAAAACTTGTAGTAATCGCTCATCGGCAAGCTAATTGTGCGTTGAATATCTATTGCAATTGGCTTGTCCTCGGGATGAAGAGGCCTCTGATTAGTTGTTCTAACAATGTCTCTGAGCTTGTAAAACCACCAATTTAGCATCACATGAGAAATTCTGAACTTTAATTCTCTCGTGTGTCTTACAACAATGAAGTCCAATTTCAAATACCTTGAAGTGGCAATCTCAATTATCGACTTTCCAACTCTCCCTTCAGCCCATTTACTTCTATCCAGAAATTGAATCAGCAAGGAAACATTAGGGCCCCTCAAAGTCTAAAATATCTATATCAGTTTCTCAAGGAAGAAGTTACAAGCCATTCTAATATTCCACTAAAGATTAGGCGTGACACCCTGAGCAGAGTGGGGACAACCTGCAATAATTGGGCATAGATAGCTATGATGGCCTCAAATTGTAGCCATGGTATAGGAATGTGTTACATTTATTTAATAGCCAGGAAGCGTTACAATTACGAGACTGATATCATAGAAAGGTAGGAGGTGTCTTTTATGCCAAAAGGATGCTCTTTGTATGTAATTTAATAAGCACTGAAAACAGGTAAAATATAGCCTGCCTGGTGGTCGGTGGATAGTTGAAAAATTTGAGCGAAAGAGCCTCGGTTGAATTGGAAATTTTCAATATCTGTTACAACACCCTGCATAGCTCAACTGACAACGACCCCTTTCAGGTGGGGTTGGGATTCCAACCATTGAGTCCCATAGATGTTGCACTTCCCCTTGCGGTCACCTCGACCGACTCATCTCTTGCTCCAACTGAAGCTGACAAAGCCACTTGGTTCATTGAGCAGATCCAACACATCCGCCAACAGGTTCAGGATATCCTACAAAATTCCAATGACAAATACAAACAATGCCATGATCAACATCGGGTGCCACATAAGTTTTAGGTGGGCGACAAAGTTCGGTTGCACTTGCAGAAAGAATGCCTTACAGGACCCCATCGGAAGCTTTTCCCACTTTGTTATGGGTCGTACACTATCACCAAGGGAATGGGGGATAATGTTTTTGAGCTCAACGTTCCTCCTTTCCTTAGCCTACACCCAGTGTTGAACGTGGACCTCCTTTGGCCTTATTTCCCATCATTATTGGCCACCTCAGACATAGTAGAACAATTGACACCAATAGAGATCAACCCTAGCTATATACAACGGGAATCTAGTGATCATATTGTGGACACACAGATCAAATGAACTTGACAATAAAGGATCCAGCTTTATCGAGTCGTCAAAGCAGGGCAACTCCTGCACCAAGGCAAGTGGCTCACCTGGGGCCAAATTCAACAAAAAATTCCTCATCTGATGGGGGAACTCAACGCAATGGAGCCATTGCTTCCTAACGAGGGAGGATTGATCTAGGTGGATATTGGTGGCCACCCACCTTTTTTAGCTGGCTCAAAACAACTTTCTAGCAATTTTAATAATTTACTATTTTTAGCAGTTTTTTGGGTTCTGAACTTCCGGAGCCATTTTGAGGCCCTAAACGACATGTTTTGGGGTATGTTCGAACATGAAATTGTGTGCAATTGTTGTATTACTCGGATAGATCTTTCCAATGGGCTATCATATGCCTAAAACGAAGATCATATACAAAAGTTACGACCCCGGGAAGTTGATGCACTGACTTACCCAAACAGGGCCCACATGGCTTGTGGCGCTTCATCTCCTAGTGTTAGGTTTTTGGATGTCTAGGGTTTTTTGGCATTCTTGTTTATTGTAAAAAGGCCCTCGAATCCTCATTGTAATCATCTTCTTGCGAATGATTGTATCCGTCACATCTCTTCTCAGATATAAGCTACCACCATTCCAGCAAGCTTGTTTCCACTGCATTTTACAGTTTCCATCTTATTTCTTTATTGAACAGAAAACCAGTTTTATTGTATCTCTATTATTTTGTGTTAAGAACCTGTTAAGAACCTGTATTCATTTCATTCTGCTCATAAAATCCGGATCAATAGACCTCACTGATTGAGGTTGATGATCATTTTTCTGAAAATGAGATTGACAATTTTACTTCTCACAAGGAAAACAAGAGGATTAAGCAGGCTGGTAATGTGATTATTAAAAACTCAACAAATTTTAACACCATCATAAATTTGGATTTATCATATGATTCTTTGTCTAATCTCTGAAATGGTAAAAGGTTGTTTTGATTATTTTTTGATTTGAGTCTGTTGGAAAAAGTACAATAAATAGATTCGTTTTGATTTTATTTTTATTATTTTATACTAGCTACATAATCTTGTGGCTTGTATTTTGAAATTGTTTATTTTGATTATTATCTAATTTTGATTTCATTTTTATTCTTTCAGTTGAGCTACATATTGATGTCCTATGATTAAGGAAAAGAGTCATCGGAAGAACATTATTAGAATAGTATTTTCCTATTTAAAAAAAAAAAACAATGTCATTAATATAAATATCTTTGATTTAAAGATTCCAACATGAGTATCTTTTTGTTATTCCATTTTGTAAAACAAACTTATTTTCAGGGATCATCCTCTATCTTGTATGATAAGAGGTAATTCATCCAAGACTTGTTTAAATAGATTTTACTTCTTAGTGTTTAAGGACGGTTTTTCCTAGATCATAAGATAGACATATGATTTTGGAAGTGATATGAGAAAACAATTTGTTGTTGTCTTAAAACCTGTGTAAATTGTACAATGTTTATTTCATTGTTTTCTCCTATTATTTCTATGTTATGAAATGTCACTTATGTTGATTTAGCTTTATTATTTTCCTCATATGATGTTTTATATCGTTGATTATTTAAATGTTGTCTATCGTCTGTTGGTCTAGTTCCTACATGTGATTGATCAACTATTTAGGTATTTTTTAGTTTTCTTATGATATTAAATGGTTGATAACATCAGTGCTCATAATTGAGATTTATTTCATTCTCATCTATTGGTTATCTTGAGGTCATAGGGTTTTTAATCAATTATCTTTCTGTTGTTATAAATTCACTCCAATTATCAAACACTTGTTTGAATTTATTCAGGAAGTACTATGATTGTTCTGTCATAGGTTTCCCTTAAATGAAAGACAAGAAGGAGCTAACACAACACATAGAGATAAACTTAGTTTTTTTGATCAAATAGAGGTTAGTCCATGTGTTATTTATTTAAATTATTTATGAATGAATAATGATTGTGTTATCTAGACATTAATTAGCTTTGTCTATTTTTCGTCAAATCATTACAATTATATTCATTCTCTATTTAATAGTTTGATATTTTGATCATTAGAATAAGTTTTGATTTTACTTAATCGGTTTAAGAAACATCATCTCAAACAATCAATTTTGCAAACCTTTGTTTAATCTTTTCAAACTGTATATCATCATTTTATATGAACACTCTTGTTGTACATTTGTGATTAATGTATTAATTGTTAACATTGTATCTTAAGTTAGTTTGTTTCCTTTAGTTATTTTAGGACCCTAGTTGCCTAACAGATCCATTAAACCCATCAGGTTAGATCATACCAAACAGATTGGGTTAAATAGACAACCTCGGTCTGGATCTAACCTTCCAGTTGATGGTGTGTCATAAACGCCTGTCAAAAAATGGTGCTAGAAGGAGCGCTGAGTAAATTTAATGATTAAATGTTTTACTCCTCAGCCTGTCATAATTCCAGATTTATAAATTCCTCTTCTGTGTCATCTTGAAATTCACTAGAAGGTAGACTAGACTAACAAGTTGGCCTTGCAAGAGTCTTTTCTTTGAATGTATTTAATTCCACATGGCTCCCCAAATATCTGTGTTGGAACATGATTTCCACTTCTCATTACCTGATATTCCCAACGAGACACTGTCTCGCTTATCCAAAATCACCTTTGATGGTGGGGGGGATGTATCTACAAAAGACCATATTCACAAGATTTGGTGTAAATGCATCAAGCATGATATTTATGATTTAAAGGTTTTATGCAGATTGTTCATTTTTAATTTTAGGGGTCAGATTAAACATTGGTTTGTGTCTTTTCTAGCAAATCACATTATTGATTGGTTTCAATTTGTAGAGAAATTTTGAGATTCTTTTGAAATATGTGATTACAATCAATTATGTGAAGAATTTTAGACTTTGCTAATCAATGACAATTCATCTCCAGAAGGATTTTCAACAAGAATCCATCATATTTTCTGTAAATTTAATCTTGATGAGATGTCAATTTTACTACATTTTCTCTATGATTATTGCGTCCCTTTAATCCAGTCATATTCAATCGCAAATGATGAATCCGTTACTAATCCTATCACTCAATTGCGAGAATAATTTTGTTCATAGGATGAGAGGAATCCATTCGAAAATTTTGAACAAGAAAGGGAGGTAGAATCTATTGAAAAGGTTCTTACTGACAATCAAATTGGTTTTTCCTCTGAATCATTGTATACTCAGTCCTCGGCCATCGTGGAAGAATATTTGATGTTAGGTCAAGGTGAATGTCCATATTCTTCTAACTCTTGCTCTAATTAGTATTTAAAATTATGTTATTGAAGAACACTTAGGTGATGAAAACGATCTTAAGCATTATAACATTCCAATGAAACTAATTAGAGATGTAGATCTGCAATTGGAATAATAAACCTTAAACCCTCATCTACAAACCATACCTTATCCATAAGAAATATTATATGTTTGTCATGAAAGTTTTGAATTGTCTATCATACATGCAGAAAATTTAGATGATCATATTATGTTGAATAATTTATCACCAAAACAGAGTGAAAGTTTTAAGGAAAGTGAAGAGGAATGTCTTGAGAATACCATAGTTAAATATCATAGCTCAAGAGATTGTTTTCATGTGCTTATTTCTGATTCCTTTTACTCTTTATATCTTAATCTCTTCTTGGATTCTAGTGGACATGATACTTCACCCACGATATCTTACTCTTTTCCATCACAATTAGATCTTTTCGATATGGAAATATTTGGTGAAATTAATTCCAAACATAACATTTATGAAGTCGGATTTGATTCTCTTTCACTTTCATCACTCGCATGGAAAAAATACATGTTTCAAGATGACTTTACATGATTTATTTTTGAAAAAGACAATGCACTCATTCTCATGAAGATCAAATATTCTACATTGCATATTCATTCTTTGATTAGTTTGAATTTTAATGTTTATGCTTCACATTTTGAAAATATCAATCTCATCAAAGGAAGTGTTCAAGAAAATGATCTAATTAATGTCATGAATCCTCTTATGATGTGTTCCCCATTGATATATCCATTTCATCAAAGTCATATTTTGCATCCTAATTTTTATGAAAGGATCTTAGGATGGCTTGAAGATTCGTATCTAAAAAATCTTCATAATAAAGATAAAGTTGTGCTTGCTTTGTTTCTACCTAAATATCTAGGAAGTAAGCATGACACGATTTTCTTAGATCCTCCATGTGAAGAAATTGATGAACACTTGGAGAATTGTCAAGAGAATGGGGCACTTCGCCTTGGTTGATGGTTATGTCAGGTCCCTATAATATTGACAAGTTTTCCAAACTTACTTACACTCTTCCATGCCATTATGACCCATATCATGTCAAGATTGTAGAATGGTTGGAGGATTCATACATCATGAATTTTCAAAAGAATGTTAAGGTCGTTCTTTTTTTGTTTTTAAATGAATATATAAGAGGTAAGAATGACATATTTCTTTTGTATCTGCAAATACTACATTCTTTTATTTTGATTTTTGACTTTCTATTCCTTGCAGGATTGAAGATGCTCTTGTGGCTGCACTAGAAATATGATTTTACTTAGAGTTTTTATCTACTTAGTAGTTTAGAGTAGGTTTAGGAGTAGGTTTCCTTTAGTCTTATTTATCATTGTTTCTCTTTGTAATAATGGAGTTATGAAAACAAGTGGGGACACCAAGAGAACCATAATATGAATGTTGTCAGGGAATTCCACTTTAAATCTTTTTCTCTGTTCTTTTCATTGAATATTTCTTTTCAAAAACGCAGTATCATCTTGAAAATTTTAAATGGAAAGTAAAGAGATAAGTAAATTTGAACTATCAATTCAACCCTGACCCAAGGTGCCACGAGTAGGAATGCACTCATTTTAATAAGGATTTTTCTATTTTCTTTTAGTCACTCAAGAAATACTTCGCTTGAGAAAAGTCAGGTTTGTCGCCATGTAAATATTTTTAGTTTGTGTGTTCTTTTGTTTTTATTTTTCTTTTTCGTTTGGATTTTGTTTTTCCTAATAATTATTTCTAATTCATCATTCATTATCGAAGGGAATTGGATTTTTTTGTTAGAAGAAGTTGATAACAGTTCAAAGAATCTAAACATTAAGTTCTAAACTCAGATCAGTTACAGTAAGTTTTTTTCCAGTCAGTGTTCCCAGTTTTCATTGAAATCTCAGGGAAACATGATTATCCTTAAAAAAATTCTACCGTTGTCCCTGTTTTAATAAGAAAAAATTTGATTTCTTTCCCATCCTGATGATGATTTCTTAACTGAAATCGTAATGTCCAAATTATGATGAAAGTCATCAGAATAGAAAAATAATCCCTAAATGATCAATCCTTCATTGCCTGGATGTGAAATATTCAGTATCACCCCGCTCTCTTAATATCACAAATTTCTGAAAATATTATAAACATTTTTGGAGAGTTGGAAACACTATAATGTATGGGAATTGTGTGTAAACCCATCGAGATTCTGAACAGGTCTGCTGGAAATGGGTAAATACACACATGATACCAAGACAACTTCGTTGGGGTACTGAACAGGACTACTAGTAGCGAAGCAATGTCAGGTTCAAAGATCCTCATGTATGTTTTTTTAAATTGATCAGGTATTAGGATACTTTTTATCGTAAATGGACAACTCTTGGATGGGATAGAAGTACTAGAATGGGTTAAATACATCCATGTCAAGGCTATGGATGCTTGCTAGTAGCAGTATCCCTATTAATGGTATCAGAGTCATCTGTGTAAACATTTATACCCTTGTGATCTAAACGAGATATCGAATTACAATTTTTGGATAGAACTTTAACCAATGCTATGATTGTGTTATTTTTTCTAATTTATTGTCAAAATGCTTGATCTGTCTTTTAATTCTTTCTATTAAATATTGTTTAGTCATTTGTTCCCCGATGTAAAGTTTTGATGATGCAGAGATAACTTCTTCACCAAATGTGTCTCCATTGTTGGAAGCCAACAACTCTTGTAAAATGTTATCATGATAAAATTTTGTCGCCAAGGGATAAATTGTTTTTGTAGCTGCCTCCGTCCCCTTACAATTTTTTCTGTCTTTTTGGCTTTGAGAAGATTCATTCGCCTAACTGAGTGTAAGAGTTATTCAATTTTAATATATCATTTGTTTTGTTTAATTTCATGACTGAAAGCATGAAATTAGAACAAAATTTTGTCTTCGGTAATGATGCAAGAGAATCGCTTCACCCGAGCTATGCACCATCTAGACATCACATTCAACACGCATTCAATAGAGGGGAGAGGTACCAACCCTCTCACTTTCAAATTTTAAAATTGTAATTAAATGAAAATCAAATTTTTGTAAGGATGGAAGAGCCATAGCCATGCCTTTGCATAGATATTACATGAATTTTCCTTTAATGGCTGAGAGTAGGTGGGCTCTAGATCCGATTCGGACTAGAGAACCATTGATGGTAATTCAATGTAAATTAATGAGGGTAGATGAGTTGGAGGGAGATATTGAGGATACCCTCTTTTAGTAAAATATCTTGGTATCTAGATTCATTAGGGGAGATTATATTAGAAGAGGGTAGAAGAGATATCTAGAATGTAGGAGAGAGAGTCGAGACTCTGTAGCAGTCCAAGATTTTGTACACATTGTAACAGACATTCTGAAATTAATACAAAGAAGTTTTTCCTGCATACGATTCTATGTGTTTATGTATATGTGATGAACGTCCTGTGTGTGTTATTTTATGCTTTATATGTATGTTATATTCCATATACAGAGTGTAGATATAATTTTTTGTCTGTGAGTTTATTGGTTTCAGTCTGGGTTCTGTGTGGCTAAATGCAAGGAGTGCATGACAGAGTGTTGAGGACTCTATGAGCCAGTGCAAAGAATGCATATATGAGTTCTATGTTGAATTCATACAAGAATGTACCAGGATAGCACACTAGAGGAATCATAAACTCAGGAGAGAAGCCTCAAGGTTGTTGAACACCTTAGAGGAGGGACTGTGCAGAGAAGGCATAGGGAGACAAAATTGTTGAGGATTTTGTATAGCTTTGCCAGGTGGGCATCGAGCGAGTGAAAGGAGTGCACAAGAGGACTCCATTTCCAGTTCTATAAGAAGAGAAGTGTCAAGGAGAGACACCCATAGTGTTACTAAAAAAAATTTAAGATCAACAAAGAGTGGTTGAGTAGAAGATGTCAAGAGGGTACAGGTTCCCTTCGAGGAACAAGAGGAATAGAAGAAGAGTTATTGAACACTCTGTAGGAAGCCCTGTGCAAGGAGTCCACTAGGCCAACACTCATACAATTTTTTTAAAGACAACCATATAAAGATAAATCAAAGAAAAAGTAGTGTGGATGGAAAGAACTTGTTTTCAAGCCCGTAAGCTCAAGAGATTGAGCGCAGAATGTGCCATGTGGGAACCAAAGAATATTTTGGAAGATGCAGAAGGGCTGAGTCCCCCAGAGACTGAGCAAGCTGAAAACTCAGAAGAGATAACACAATGAGAGTGCAAGAGTGGACTTATTCCAAGTTCCAAATCTCAGGAGAAATAGTGCAAAGTTACACACATAGCACAACTATGCACTAGGGTCAAGGTCATGTTTCATTGCCAAAGCTCTAGAGAGACATCGTTTTAAGAAATGCAGACGAGACCCAAAGTCACAAGACTCGTAGGAGGTAGATCAAAGGCTGAGACCTTCGAAACATTGGAAATATTCCAATTCAGAGAAGAAAACGAAAGCTTAGGAGGAGGAGCAACAACAAACGTCAGATCAACTGTAGAGGAAGAGTTCTGGGTTGTTATATCTACGTCCAGACAACAGAAGAAGAGAGCATAGGAGGAAACAGATCTTAGTCATCAGATATGGGAGCACGTGGACCAAAATTTATTGGATATAGGTAAGTTTCATACATTTTAACCCTTTGAAAGTGCACAAGAGAGTGGACTTTATGAAGTCCCAAATTTGTGAAATCATCGAAACCATCCATCATTAAGGTTGACAGGTGGTAGCAGATCCAAGAGTTTGAGAACTCAGACATTGGAAGAATTGAGGGAGAGTAATATAAACTTTGTAAAGGGAGAGGTGTGAAGTGATTCTAGACCATTAGATCTAGAGGACACATGGAAGACATCCACATACTTCAGAGGAAGAACCTTTGGAGAAGGAAGGAGGTGAATACCCGAGGAGATGGGAGCTGCAACAATCCTAGCCATCCATCAAGATAGGACACGTGGTGAAGGATCAACGTTTCATTGATTCGTATATTGGAAAAGCTGAGGTAAGAGTCGTGAGAACTCGTGAAGTCCAAGTTTGTGATTTGATTGCATCCATCGATCGAATGGATAACCTGGACCATTGATTGTCCAAGAAGATATCAGGGATCGGGATAAGGGAGGTGAGCGATCCTCCAACTTCATGAAACATGAAGTCCTAATTCACGAAGAGTTGATCTGAGACATTGGATCATGGGGAAGTCTAGACCATCGATCTGATGGTCATGAAGTTTGGAAGATCGAGAATTGGGAAAAGAGAGGCAAGCAATTTTTTTACTTTCGCAAAATGTGAAGTCCCAATTTGTGAGGGAGGATCTAGACTGTTGGATCATGGGGGATGTTTACAGTTGATCTGACATCAGGAGTTTGGATTTCAGGAATCCGAGGAAATGGGTTGGACTAACTTCCATCTTCGCGATACACAAAGTCCCATAGTGCTCAGAATGTTTGGCCCTAGGTCATAGCAAGGGATCATATGGATGAAGAATAATGGAGGAGCTATCTAACACTAGGCTCTAGTTCGGAAAATTATAACTCGGGAGTGCGGAAGTTCAAAATACAAGGTTGGCTCATAAAAAAACACCCGATGTCATGAATTCCTGAAGAACCTTTTGGATAGGCCTGTGGTCACTGTCGGTGATCACATGGGGGTGAGCTCACGTTCAGTGCTAGTTCACGCGGGGAAGAGTTCATAAGGACCTATGGATATTTGTATTGGAGAGTCTAGTGGGGAATCGAAGAGTTTCTCCATCTTGAGGTGTGAGAACATCTAGTGATTGGGAGTTCGACAGACTCTCTTGAGGGGGGGATATGCATCAAGTGGTATCCAAGCAAAATTTTCGTCTATAGAATTCAGGCGAAAGAGACAGAGGAGAAAAATGAAATTTTGTTTGCAAATAACAGAAAAGAAGGAGATGATCTGGTAACATTAGATGTTATCAGAGGATCAAAATTGCATGTAGATAGTGGGTGAAAGGAAGGAAGAGTATTGATGCTCTGTGATAAGGTTGTTGCACGTGCACAGTAGAAAAAATTTAAACAACCAGGTGAGTTGTGAGAGAATATGGAGGTTCTCTTGGATGTAGAGTGATCCATAGACTTGTCAGGAGGGAAAACAGAGGGTGAAAATAGCTACTGAAGGCCAAAATTATGGTAAAGGCAAGGACCAAAAGTAGGAAATCAAGGCAGAGATGGATAAAGAAATTTAGGAAGTAAGAGCAAGAATGTAGATGCTTGCATTTAAAATGTAGCAGGATGCTAAAGTGCATTAAGTGTATGAGTGGCCCAAGATGAAGAAGGTGAAGTGGCTAGTTAAGGGATTGTTGGCTTAAGGACAATGACAAATGTTAAAGAGGTGGTTGAGGCATGTTGAAACCCTCAGTGAAATAGAGAAAGTGGTTCACATATGTGAGCTAGAAACTGGGAAGAATCTCAGTGATGATGATGATAAGAGATAAGTGGATGATCTCAAAGACTGTCAAGAGAGAAGATGTGGAATTTCAAGTTACCAGGTGGGCAATGAAATTAGATCAGAGGATGATCTCAAAGACTTCCAGGTGTGCAGTAATGAAATTTTAGATTTCCAGGTGGGCAATGAGGTGGTATCATTGGAGGATCTCATAGAATGTCAGGAGGGCAGGGCAGAAATCCATATTTTCCAGCTGGGCAAGGGAGAGAATATGAACTAAGATGATAGTTCATATAAACAAGGAATATTGAGAGGGGAGGATAAGAAATGCCTTTTGTTCATTAGGGGAATTCAGATATTCCTACCAAGTATCCCAGTTGAGGCAAAATCATGTGTTGCAGGTGCAGCAATAGAAGGACAACCGACAGTGATTGTCATAGAGGAGGAAAGGGAGAAGACATTGATGTTTTCCCCAGGAGAAAGAGAAGAACATTCAACAGAATCACTCAAAATTTTCAGCCAGGAAGATGAAAAGGAGATGACTGCAACATTGAAGCCTGCAACGAAAGGAGAACTAAACAACATGGATTTTACTATTTTGTTTGAAGAATTGGAATCCATAGAGAGGAGAGTGGTAGTGAAAAGTAAGAACATCCAACAGGTTAAGTTGGAGATAGGTGAATCAGAATTCTAGTCTGAGGAGCAGTTGGAAGAAGCTGGAGCTGAACCAGTAGGAGAACTAGTAGAGCCAAAAATGTCAGAAGGGGAAACTAAGTAGCAACTCAGTGAGGAGACTACATAATTGAAGTCTGCAATAGAGTGGAAACTTAGTGCCACAAGAGGATATGAATACAACATGGGATATCAATGTAAATTAATGAGAGTAGGTGAGTTGGAGGGAGAGATCTAGGAGCCCCTCGTTTGGTAAATATATTGGTATCTAGATTCCTTATGGGAGATTATATTAGAATAGGGTAGAAGATAGATCTAGCATGTAGGAGAGAGAGTTGAGACTCTGTAGCAGTCTGATATTTTGTACACATTGTAACAAACATTCTAAAATTAATACAAAGAATGTTTTCCTGCATATGATTCTATGTGTTTATGTATATGTGATGAATGTCCTATGTGTGTTATTTTATGTTGTGGGTTTATGTTATATTCCATCTGTACGGTGTAGACATAAAAAAAAAATTGTGAGTTTGTTGGTTTCAGTATGGGTTCTGTGTTGCGAAATGCAAGGAGTGCATGACAGAGTGTTGAGGACTCTTTGAGCTAGTGCAAAGAATGCACATCTTATTTCTATGTTGAATTCAGAAAATAACGTACTAAGAGGGAACACCAAAGGAATCATAAACTCAAGAGAGAAGCCTCAAGGTTGTTGAACACCTTGGAGGAGGGATTGTGCAGAGAAGGCACATGGAGACAGAATTGCTAAGGATTGTTTATAGCTCTGCTAGGTGGGCATCGAGAGAGTGAAAGGAGTGCACAAGAGGAATTTTTTTCGAGTTCTGTAAGAAGAGAAGTGTCAAGGAGAGGCACCCATAGAGTTATTAAACACTTTATAATCTCAACAAAGAGTGATTAAGAAGAAGCTACCAAGAGGGTACAGGTTCCCTTCAAGGAACAAGAGGAATAGAAGCAGAGTTATTGAACACTCTGGAGGAAGACGTGTGTAAGGAGTGCACTAGGCCAACACTCAGACAAAGTTTTGAAAGACATCCATCTAAAGGCTACTCAAAGCACAAGGAGTGTGCATGGAGAGAACTTGTTTTTATGTCTGTAAGCTCAAGATGTTGAGTGCAGAATGTGTCAGGTGCGCACCAGAGAATCTTTTGGAAGATGCAGAAGGGCTGAGTCCCTTAGAGACTGAGCAAGATGAAATCTCAAAAGATATAGCACAAGGAGAGTGCAAGAGTGGACTTATTCCAATTCCCAAAGCTTAGAAGAGATAATGCAAAGTTGCATGCAGAGTGCAAGTGTGCACTAGGGCCGAGGTTGATTTTCATTACCAAAGCTCAGGAGAGACATCGTTTTAAGAAACATAGATGAGACCCATAGTCATAGTTCTTGTAGGAGGTAGATTGGAGGCCAATGCCTTCAAAACATTTTTAAATATTCCAAGTCAGAGAAAAAAATGAAATTTTAGGAGGAGGAGCAACAATAGTCATTAGATCAGCTGCAAAGGAAGAGATTTGGACCTTTAGATCTACATCTAGACACCGGAAGAAGAGCGTGTAGGAAGAAACAGATATTATCCATCAAATCTGGGAGTGTGTGGACCAATAGTTATTAGATACAGGTAAGGCGCACACATTTTAACCATTTTAAAGTGCACAAGAGAGTGGACTTTATGAATTTCTGAAATCATTGGAACTGTCCATCGTCAGGGTTGACAGGTGGCAGCAGATCCGAGAGTTCAAGAACTCAGACATCGAAAGAATTGAGGGAAAATAATATAAACTTCGCAAAGGGAGAGGTGTAAAGTGATTCTAGACCATTGGATCTAGAGGAGATGTGGCAGAGATCCACGTACTTCAAAGGAAGAACCTATGGAGAAGGCAAGAGGTGAATACCTGAGGAGCTGGGAGTCACAACAATCCTAGACGTCCATCAAGACAAGACATGTGGCGAAGGATTAGAGTTTCGCTAATTGACTGATTGCAAAAGTCGAGGTAAGAGTTGCAAGAACTCATGAAGTCTGAGTTCGCAATTTAATCACAGCCATCGATTGAAGGGAGAACGTGGACCGTTGATTGTCTAAGGATATATTGGGGATTGGGAGAAGAGAGGTGAGTGGTCCTCCAACTTCATGAAATGTGAAGTCCCAATTCATGAAGAGTTGATCTGATTCATTGGATCATGGGGAAGTTTGTATGGTCTATCTGATGAGCATGAATTTCAGAAGATTGAGAATCGAGAAAGGAGAGGCAAGCAATTTTCTAACTTCGCAAAATGTGAAGTCTTGATTTGTGAGGTAGGACATGGACCATTGGATTGCAGGGGATGTGGATTGTTGATATGATATCAAGATTTTAGATTTTGGGAATCCGAGGAAAGGGGGTTGAATAACTTCCATATTCACGATACACGAAGTCCTGTAGTGCTCAGAAGGTTTAGCTACAGGTCATAGCAAGGGGTCATATGGATGAAGGATAAGGGAGGATTTATCTAGTGCTAGTCTCTAGTTTGGAAAATTAGAACTCGGGAGTGCAGAAGTTCAAAAGCCAAGGTTGGATCATAACAAAACACCCGAGGTCACGAAGTCCTGAAGCGCCTTTTGGATAGGCCTATGGTCACTGTCGATGATCGCATGGGGGGAGTTCACAAGGACCTATGAATATTTGTATTGGATATTCCAATGGGGAATCGAAGAGCTACTCCAACTCGAGGTGTGAAAATATCCAGTGACCGGGAGGTCGGCGGACTCCGTTGAGGAGTGGGGCTGGATAAGGTGATCATGATATAGTTTGTGATTTATTTGTTTCTTTTGCAAAAGGGATTACACCTAAAGGGAATCTATATTTTTATAAACCTTAAAGTTTGTAAGATAATAGTTTTGTTTGTTGATCCATTACCATTGATTTATTCACTTTGGGAGATATGATTTAGTCATTTCTATGGTTGTGTTGGCAGCCAACCCATTTTTTTGATTACTCTCAAAAAGATGCCTACACCTTGTCGTATTATGACAAATCATTGTCACATTGTGTTTTTAAACATTTCGTCTCATTATTTGCGACAATTACGATTCAATTTCGTTTTAGTTTTCACAACTGCAAGTGTGAAAACACTTCTTTCGTTGCTTAAATTGTCATCGTTTTTGGTTGATATACTGAAAGACACTTGATCACTGGTTTATCACATGAGTGCTGAATGTTGTATCAGACTTATGTTCTTGAGCATTATCTTACCTTGATTGCACATTTGGATATATTTCATTGTTAAAACTTTGGGCATGAAAGTTATTGGTCTTGTTCTGATCTTATGAAAATTGTGTAATGGATTTGGTCTTATTGCTTCTTCTCCTTATTCAGGCTTACACTCAATTATTATATGAAAAGTTTTGATCATATTGTTCTCAAAATATTGGAATGAAAACATTACCATATGCACCGAATGCATGGACAAGTTTATAAGGTATGATAGCAATGGTTCAAGCCGCATAAGTTAATCATATTCGAATTGATACTTGGCATATTGTTTGCAAAGTTGAATTATGCATTGATTATGATCCCGAGCTATGTATTAACACTAAACCCTGTGATTGAGCGATTGAATGAACGATGGAATTGGCACGTTGAATCGATAGTTAATGCTGGTACTGTGTTGGTTTTAA
>JZKD02S2063209.1:164134-216872 GCA_000966675.3 Picea glauca
TCCTTGGCTGTCTTAGGGCAGCGAACACATGAGTTTTGCAGGTTTTGATCAAATCTGTAATTTGTCCATAATGTACATTTGTGAATAAGGAATGATTCTAACTGATAATTAAGTATTTGATTTGAGTTATTATAATCGTAGTTAGTATTTTGTAGTTAGTAGTTTATAGTTAGATTAGTATAGTTAAGTTAAGTTTGTTTTTATTAGTTTCTAGTTTCCTTTATTTTAGTTTGATTTCTTTTAGTTAGTTAGTTAGTTTATTTTAGTTTGTTTTATTAGTTTCTAGTTTCCTTAGTTTAGATTATTTAGCTCAGATCACTTTCTCTTTGGTTTCCTTACGAGACCTCAGAGCGGCCAACGGAGCCGTTAAAATCGTCAAGGTGGTCCATTCCAAACGGCTTGGGTTATTTAGACAACCCCGGACCGGTTCCACTCTCCCAGTTGACGGACGGTCAATTTCGCCCGTCAACAGGTTGGTTATATGGTTTTTCACATTTGGTATATTCTTGACTGTGCCGAACCTTTGGTTAAATTCCAAACATTAATCCTACTTTTACCATTCACATCATGATATGATCACCATGGTACATAACTGACACACTCATAATTCCACATCACCCTTTGTCCTGCATTATTTAATCTCACATTCATTATTGGAAGAGGTAAGTGGTCGTGCTTTTGGTTTAGTGTTAATTGCGCAAAAGGGTTTACTATCATGCATGTCCTCTGGTTCTTACCCACTTGTTGATGGGTATTAAATCCATTAACTCAATAGTAGGATCCAAACCTGCCACCGAGGCCCAATTAGACTCTGCAACGTTTAATATTGGAATGGTTCTCCAGATCTTGCGATCCAGCCAAATTATCGATGGGCTTTACATTTTCTTTTGAAGGCTCTTCCTTCACTTTGGACTATTCTTTTTTGTATATTTTCTCTTGGGTGTGACCTATATGAGATTTAAGCCGGTATAAACCAACTTGGAAACAAAAATGGAATTAAGCTTAACTAAGGGGAACAGGTTGAACTTGGGATAACCCACTTCTCAAGCATGTAGATGACAATTTTATACCACACGCCTAGTACTAATACATTAACCATGTGAGCATCCAATTACTATCTGAGATACTAACTACCAGAAATGAAACACATGTGCAATGAGATAATGGAAAGAAAAATAATTCATCTACTAGAAACTTTCATCCCATAATAACACAACGATTCATCTTCATCATTAAATAAAAGAACAACAAAACATTGCACCAGATAACATGACAACATAATTAATTTCTCTTACTCATTACAACATCATTCATCAAATAGGATAGGAAATAGTTCTTCTCCATGTCCAATCACACATGCATTTGATGAAAACAACTTGTCTTTGGTCCATAAGGACTTCTCAATTCAAAGAAGCTTCAAAATAATTTTTAACAACCAGAAATAAAGAGTTCTTACAACAACCATCAACACTTAGCTAATTGGTAGATGTCTTTATTTATAATCCAAATTTCAACTAAAAACAACAGCTAAGTGTAGTTTAAGAAAAGAAAAATATGCCTTGTGGCGTCATCTTCTAACAGTTTCTTTAACAGACAACTTAAGATAATTCTCTGAAAGGATGACTTTTCTCATACTCAGACCAACTGATAAATAGATCATCGCAATTTTGGGCCCATGGGAACCTATGCTTCTCCATCATATCCACATGTATCCCTCCGATGTCCATCACATGCATCTGATACTTCGCCAAACTAGAGTTTAACTGATGTAGCGCAGTTCGAGCTCTAATCGGATGGTCCATAAATCATTTCACTTGCCCTGGTACCGCATCAGTCATATTCATGAGCTCTTTGGTCCACAGTGAATCTTTCTTAGCATGAAAATCGACTATGTCGCTCAAGTCGACAAAGTTGTCAGGGGTGCCAAAATCGAGGGGTCTGATATCCTTCATTTCATTTTTTATTTTTCCCTAGTTTTTCTTGCATGTGACCCATTGATTTTCAATTTATCGACGTGGGTCCTGAGATATCTTAGCCCAATACTCGACTGATCGTTTCATGCTATTAAGACTGATTTTTCCTAACATCTGGATTCCATGTTCCTATTGGACTGCATCAATGTACTAGAGTCTTTATACTACTTGTTTCACCCTTTCATACCATCACTCCATGTCCTTCCATGTTGCGAGAGCCATGATAGTGTCCTCCTGGAACTCAGCTATCTTTTTTGTAAAAAGGTGTCGCTCTTTTGTGAATTTTTTGTAAGCTTCTTCGAACTCACTTCTCAGATATATTGTGGTCTGGGTGGCTCCTTGGTAATACCCATCTAGGTGGTGTAAATGTTCTAGTTTCTTCCGGGCGGTGGCCAACTCTTTTTCGTCTCGTTTATCCCTGTCCAGGGTGGCATTTGAGAGCGCCATACCCACACCGAGAATCTATGATGTTTGGGCATCAACGGTGTTTATCAAATTCTCCTTTGTAGTGATGAATATGGAGACGTCCAACGTGATCCTCCTCTTATTTGTGGTTCTTTTGACGATGGCCTTTTTTTTTTATCGTAAGAGATCACATAGATATCTTCTACCTCTTCTAACGGCTCGGGTATCTGTTGATCACCCAATGTGAGTGTGTTTCCCAGGTTACCGGTGGTGTATACTTGTTCAAGGTTGGGTTCCTGAACTCCCTCATTGTGTTCTGAGGGCTTAGCCTCTGCTTGATGCTTATCGGGGACCTAAGTATTGAGCAGAGTAGAGACATAAAGCACAAACTTGTTACTTACTTGCTCATTGTTTGTTGAATCGTTGATTTCATTTTGTGGGGATCCTTCTTTTGGATCATCCGGTTCAGGCTCATTTTGCTCTGGTTTTCAATGTATCATGCCCCTTCATTTCTAGGCCACTTTTAGATTTTGTTTCCTTTTGTGGGACCTCCTACGTTTGGACCTCAGGCTTATGAGAAGAATCCTTCTCAAGTCCCTTTTCTTCTTGGAAATGCAAAGGGGTCCTTTGAGATTCTTCGAGGCTCTCATCATCATTGTATACATTGATGAACTTGGTCAAATGGTTAGGCACACTTGTTTCTATTGATACCCGACCTATATCTGGTTGAGTTATCGAGCCTGTCGGTGAATTGGCTGGTGGTGTTGTGGATTCAGGATCATCTAACCCATTGGTGTTATCAAGTTTTATGAAATTGGGGTCGCTTGGCTCAACCGAGATTTCTTCTAGGCTATTAGTTGAAATCCTTGGCACCCTGATGGGGTCTGGGATTTCCCACATCAGACCCATCATCTGCAAGGCATGTTGATACATAAGCATCCCTCTCTCATACGCATTTTGAACCTCAGGGGAATTCCTGTTCTATGTCAGGGTTACCTGGGAAATATCCATTGTTTGGATGGATTCCTGAGAAGCTTACACCGCTTCGACTAATTCCTATGCTATCCTTTATTCTCTGGCCCTTAGGAGCTCTTGAGCTAATTGGTCCAAGGTAATTGTTTCCTCATCCCAACTCATGGCCTTGAATCTAGTTTCTTTAGTATCACCCATCCTTGCCACCACCTCATCCCAGTCTTGAGCATTTTTGGTGAAAATTTCATCCTCAAACTGGTCATGGGCATAAGGCCAACAAGATGATACCTATGATGCATGTTTCAGGACCAAACCCTTGGGATCGTGCTTGAAAAAGTGACCAATATGGAATTGGAATTCCAATTCACTTAACCCCTCTTAATTGGCCTATTTGGTGTCTTTTACCATGTAGAAGCCAATATGAAACTCATAAGGTATGAAGGCCCGCTTATTTTCCTTCACTAAAGTGGCGTTGTAGTCTTGCAAAATGGTCTGATAACAAATTTCCCCTAATACTAGTCGATCAGGGACATATATAGGTAACAGATGGGGTGCCCCTGTGGCATCGAAAAACCTGATGTAGGTCTCGTGCTCATCTAGATACCAGTGACCCACTTTCAATACAACCCTTTTGGCTGCATCCAAAAACCTTGGGCACTCTTTCTTTAACAACAAAGAATAAATGTGTGCATTAAATTGGTCACACACAAGAGAATAAGATTTATTGTACCTGTTTTCCTATAAGATGTCGAAGTATACATGGACCAGGAGCTCAGAGGAATTCCATCTTAAGTTCATTCCAGCAAAGACGTTCTTGGCACAAAAATCATCCAACATACACAAGGCCATGTAGAAGGAAGGGATTTCTCCCTCTTTCGGTGTCTTAGTTTGTCATACGTAATTTCTCAACTGTTTGGAGATGATTTCACCCTAGTTAAAACCTATTCCAAAAATAGCTACGGTATAAGCCAGAGGCATCCATGCCTCTGAAGACCTAGAGAAGTATTTCTCCCTGTTAGCAAAATATTGGTTTATGCCTCAGCTTTGCATAAGTGGCACTACCTACAGGCGCTACCTAATATTTCACAGAGAACAGAATATGCATTTCATTATTCATTTTGGCAAATGAATACAATTGTTATGGGATTTTTATTTGTTTTGGGGAAAATTGAAATTATATTCCCAATATCCAATTTCAAGAATAACAGAACCCATGGATTTATTCTACCTAATTGCATGCAGAAACAGATTCGGGCACTACCTACAGGCACTGCGTAATGTTCTAGCAAAGGCTAAATTGCGTAGAGTTATTCTGCCAGTTTTGAGTCACTAATTTAAAAATTGGGTTATGAGCATTTGAGAATGTATTTTTGAAAAATGGAGGAGGTTTTTGTTCATAAAATTCCAAATAACAAAAACCTCCATTTTTTAAAATGTTTTTTGGTTTGAGATATATTGGATATAGAAGTTGGCGTTGCGTACTCTGCACAGTGGCACTGCGTACTAATTTCCTGTAGCGGTCACGGTTTTGATATTAGTCTTATTGGGAGGTTGCCACATGTCAAGGAGAGTTAGAATGAATTCTCAAGGATCATTTAGATATAAAGGGACACCTGCACCTAATATTTATCTCCAGAAAAGGCCTCATGCATGAGGTGGAAACAATTTATTAATGACTTCCAACAAATTCCTGAAAATCAACAGTTTGTTAGATTTTTGTCTCTTTGATTGTTGACACCTATCTCCAAGGCTTAGAATCCAATGGAGGAGATGGGATTTGACCTCCTTAGTGAATTTGGATGCTATTGTCTATTTAAAGAAGGAAATATCTCTTGGATAAGGGGGAATGATGAGCCAAGAGAGGCTAGAGAGAGTAGGAATAGGTTGTTTTCTGTGTGTGTTCATTTTTAAACCTGTGGGCATTTTAGGATTGTAAACATTACTTCTATTGGAGACTCATGAGAGATGTGATTTCAGATTGTAACTCTTCTATCTATATTTCTTCTTATTTGAATATATTGTATATTTTAGGATCAAAGGATGTCAATGATTTATGGATCCCTAAGCAGCAGAGTATCTGTTGTATTTTGCCCATCAGTCATTGTTTATATTAAAGTATTTGTTGATTCATTAAATTGAGAGGATATTTATTTACTGAACATTCTATCTTATGATTTCCTTCTTCATTTCTTCCACCTATCAACATATAATCTTGTTTTATGTTAAGCATCTGTTGTGCCTTAGATGAGTGGGATGTTTGTGACTCCATTGCCCATTGGTGTAGCCTATTGATCTGCGGTTTATTTCCCTCTCTCTTTATTTATCCATCTTGTTGATCCACCTATTCAAAACCAAAGTTATCTTTTACATTCTGATGGGTGTTGAGCTTACACTTTAGCAGTCAATGTGTGACTTTCAGTGCTAACATTTTTGGCACCGTTGTTGGGGACGGATTTGAGCAGATTGAAAATCTCCCTAGGAAGAATGACACTGTACAGCTCTAGCTTTAGATGGTGACTGAATTTGGACACCTTCAAGACTGCACATTCACCATGGTGACACCATTGTTCAGAATCTGTTGGTGACTCCACTGGGGATGAGGAAAATCAAATGGCTATGAACGATATCCTAGACAAGAGGTTGTTCGCACTCAATTTCTCAGCCATAGATGGTTAGCCACACCCTATGATTCAAATTGATGAATGGAAAGATCTACTACCTAGATTTTATGAAGGTGAGAATGACAACCCTGTTGAGCATGTTCATGAATTTCATGTTTTGATGCAGTAGCTTGACATTCATCATGAAGATATATTGATGAAAATGTTCATGTATTCATTGGAAGGTGATGCGAGGAAATGGTATAGAATACTCCCTGCTTCTATTATTTCCTCTTTGAAGGACTTTCATGATGTTTTTTATTCTCATTGCAAGAAAATTTATCCAACTAAAAGACATTTTGAGAATTGTTGTGAGGGGTATGCATCATATATTCAATATTCAGCAAGTGATTCCTCTATCAGTGATGATGAAGGGGATGATTGTAGAGAGCAATAATTAGATGGTGAGTTTCATAATGCTTTTCCTAAATTTGAAGAACAAATGCATCATTCATGTCAAAATCTAGGTCTCCAAGAGAAATATCAATATGGACAATCCATCATTTCCTTATCTCCTCCTTTTCTTGATTCTTTAAGTCAAGAGGTCATCTTAGATTCAGATTTATTTCATCATGAGCATAGTGTTGCAGCTTGTCATGACCGAATTCATAGCTTACCAGTCCCTCCTATTGTTAATGAACAAATGTGCCATGATTTGCCAAGTTTTGATGACTATGAGGATGTTTTCCTTGAACAACCATCTGTCCCAGCTATTGCACTAATCCCCTCAGCCATTAATAGTCAAATGGTCATTGATTCACCTTTGTATGATGATTATGAAGATGATTTCCATGAGCAGTCTGTTGAATACCTTATATCAGAGAAGTACCCTTTCCATCAAAGAAGCAATATCTTGTTTCAACCCTCATGTCATATTTTTGTTGTTGAATAAGATGATGATAATCTAAGTCGAGAAGGTGAAAAACTAAGAAATTGGGACCACAGTTCAAGCTATGATGAATATCCCTCACAATCAGAAGATACGATATAAGAATTTAGTTTCCCAAGCACTTCTAATTTTGATGAAATTCCCTATCAACCCCCTATTCCTCTTGAAGACACAAGGTAAGTTTCATCAAGTAGCCAAGATCAAATGCCATGTGATCAAATGAGAAAGGTTGAAATTAAAGAAAGACAAGCATCACTAAGAATTTTTCCTAATACACCTCATAACCAGGAGTGGACCAAGGCCATATGCATTGAGGATGAATCAAAGAATCAATAAGCCATACAACAACCAAGAATAGTGGATGAAGGACCTAATGCAATACTTTTCCTTTTTACACAAAGAAATGTTGCAGGGGTAAGTATTGATGATGTTTTTCAAGATCCATTTGTAGCTTGTCTGGAAGAAGAAAATGGGCCTAGGCTCATTGATTTATTCAATGGAAAGTATATTTCAAAATGTTTATTTGACGTACCTTCAAGTAAGAATTATCTATGGTGCTTAAGGAAGCACATCTCAAAAATTCAAACAATTGAAAAATGATGAAATGGTTTCATTGGTTGTTTCATGTAACTTGAATGCTTCATTTTCCCAATAATTAGAGTAGGTGTGTGAAATAATCTTGTTGGACAAGCATCGTTTTCATCATTTTGTCATTTTGTCGTTTTGTCATTTTTTCATTTTCAATTAGTTTCAACCGCAGGTCACAGATCAAAGCAGATTGCAAAGGTTAAAGGTTGAGAGAATGACTCCACAAGCCCAAAGGATAAAGCACTGAAACTACAAGAGTTCTCAAAGCCTCACAGGGAGGACTATATCCCCCATGGAGCCTATGTTATCACAATATTGATTTATGACTCAACATTTCATAAGTGGATCTACCTACAGGCACTACCTAATATTTCACAAAGAATGGAATATGCATTTCATTATTCATTTTGGCAAATGAATACAATTGTTATGGGATTTTTATTTGTTTTGGGGAAAATTGAAATTATATTCCCAATATCCACGTTCAAGAATAAAAGCACCCATGGATTTATGCTACCTAATTTCATGCAAAAACATAGTCGGGCTCTACCTACAGGCGTTGTGTAATATTTTGGTAGAGGCTAAATTGTGTAGAGTTATTCTACCAATTTTGAGTCACTAATTTAAAACTTAGGTTATGAGCAATTGAGAATGTATTTTTGAAAGATGGAGGAGGTTTTTGTTCATAACATTCAAAATAAAAAAAAACCTCTCTCATTGTTTCAAAATATGTTTTGGTTTGAGATATATTAGATATAGAAGTAGGCTCTACATACTCTGCACAGTGGCGTTGCGTACTAATTTCCTGTAGCGGTCACGATTTTGATATTCGCCTTGTTGGGAGGTTGCCACATGTCAAGGAGAGTTAGAATTTATTCTCAAGGATAAGTTATATATCAAGGGACACCTACACCTAATATTTATCTCCAGCAAATCCCTCATGCATGAGGTGGAAACAATTTATTAATGACTTCCAATAAATTCCTGAAAATCAACAGTTTGTTGGATGTTGTCTCTTTGATTGTTGCCACCTATATCCAAGACTTAGAATCCAATGGAGGAGATGGGATTCGACCTCCTTAGTTCATTTGGATGATATTTTCTATTTAAAGAAGGAAATATCTCTTGGAGAAGGGGGAATGATGAGCCAAGAGAGGCTAGAGAGAGTAGGAATAGGCAGTTTTTTGTGTGTGTTCATTTGTAAACCTGCGGGAATTTTAGGATTGTAAGCATTACTGCTATTGGAGACTCATGAGAGATGTGATTTTAGATTGTAACTCTTATGTCTATATTTCTTATTATTTGAATATATTGCAGATTTGAGGATCAAAGGCTGTCAATGATTTATGGATCCCTAAGCAGCAGAGGATCTGTCATATTTTTCCCATCAGTCATTGTTTATATTCAAGTATTTGTTGATTCATTAAATTGAGAGGATATTTATTCACTGAACATTCTATATTATGATTTCCTTCTTCATTTCTTCCACCTATCAACATATAATATTGGTTTTTGTTAAGCATCTTTTGTGCCTTAGATGAGTGGGATGTTTGTGACTCCATTGCCCATTGGTGTAGCCTATTGATTTGTAGTTTCCTGCCCTCTCTCTTTCTTTATCCATTTTCTTGATCCACCTATTCAAAACCAAAGTTGTCTTTTACATTCTAATGGGTGTTGAGCTTACACTTTAGCAGTCAAAGTGTGACTTTCTGCTAACACTCCCCATGCAATCAGAAGAGGAGGCCCATTAGATAGATGTAAGGCTCTTTCAGTTTGGTCACTGGATACCAACCAGAGATCTGATTGGTGAACTTTGTATCCTCTCTCCATTAGGATGCCATAATATTGTTGGTGTCATGCTTATGATACAAACTCAAAACAAATTCAGTGCTTAAATGTTCCTCTAACTCTCTGATCTTGTAGTAGCTTTGAACTTCTACTAGGAGGAAAAACCCGATACATCCACCATTGTCATCGTTAATTAAACACCTATGTGCATCAGTGTGATCAATAATCCATTTCAAGAGTTTGATGCAGGGAAATACCAGAGTCTTGCTTTCCACCATGTGCAAATAAGCCTTGCGTACATTCGGGAGAACTTCATCGTTGAGTTTTCTTGTATCAGGATCATTGTGTGGGGCATACTCGAGGGTTTCCTCCTTCTTGATTTTATTAAACAGTTCTTCCCAACAAGGGAATATTGTTTTGGTCCCAATGTTCACCTCTATGTCTCCAAAGGTTAGGGGTTGGATGAAGGACTTCTTGATGGTTGTCTTGATGATGGGCACTAGCTTTGCAAATAATTCCAATTGTCTTGTGACTATTGGGGAGGAACCTTCTCCCACCTCTGGTTCTTGTAGCTTTGGCACCCTTGGGGACTTCCTGGTGGTGGGTTTCATCGGAGGAATTGTTCCTGCAACAAAAAAAAAATGCTTTAGACATGTGTACAATGTAGTGTTGGATGAAAACATATTAATTGAAGCGTAAAACACCCATAAGATGGTACATACATGTAGTGCTTGCTAATATTGTTGTTTTAATACTCATTGGACCTTGGAAGATTTCTCTAGATCGCTTGTCTTGCTCCTCTAGGTGCTCCAAACTCCTTTGCATGCATAATGAGCTCATACACAATGACTCAAAAGAATATAATGGGAGACATCCCATCAGTCGTATCAACCAGTTAATACGAGTAATGGATGCAATTCAAAAAAACCTACCCTCAAATCTCTGCAAATAAATTCTACATTGGTTGATGGCGCAGAGGGAGATGCATATCGGGAGGCTTAAATGGTCCTTTTGGTTTACGCATGAATTAGAAACTAATGCACGATCCTAGAATTAATTAACCTTTTAAATGCATTGTATCTAGTGTATCTTAGAGATAAAACGTCCCATCATGTCGCATTTCTCAATGGATAGGTCGGGGATCAGTGATACCTTGCATATGTTTCCATTGGTATCCTTCTTAAAAAACTTCTGATACTGACGGGTTTCAACGCACGATGTGGGCGGTAAGATAAAATTCAGGTGGTTGATGCCAATGAGTATCAGGGATCGGCAATTGGGGATATGTTCAAGCGCATAGTTTCTTCGCAGGTTACATCTTTGCCAATCCCCGATGCTGAAAACATTTCGGCAGTCGGCGATTGATGATATCCTTTCATTACTCATGTGACACTTACTCTCTTAAAAAATTCTCAACACCGATGAGGGTCAGTCATCGACGATATTCTTGCGTAGCGCATGTCGCGTAATTAAGAATGTCGTCTATCGACACTGATGGAGTTCGGGGCTCGACAATTTTGGTCCTCTTGGTCAAAATGTTTCATCTCTAATCCTTCTCGATATCAAATTCCTTTAGCGTGTCGAGGAGAAATTTTGGTTGTCGGTTCTTTAATCTAATGTTAGTCTTTGTTAATTCATGATGATTTTTCTTTCCCAAACAAATTTGAAAGACTTAAAATGAAAAACAGAAGACAAGAAAAGGCAAAATTTTCATACTAAGATCGAATTAGACATTCACAAGAGATAAAGTGGTACCCAAAAAGTGAAATTTGACGTAGACTTTTAGGGTGTGTTGAGTTCTCAACACCAACCAAAGCTCAAATTGTTAGTTATGGTAGCCTCTTGAGCCCTTAGGTATCGGGCCTCTCTCAATTTTGCAGACCTTTTACTGTTGTTTGTGTATTAGAGATCACAACCTACCTCTCACTGCCATTGTTGTATCTGTGTGATAGTACCCATGGCACCCATGGTAAGAATTGAACCCTTTGGTTCACAAGCCCTCCTCTCTCATGATTTTTATGTAGGTGACATTTTGGCACATGGCTGGGACATTTTCATCAGATGGTTTGCAGGTTATAACCTAGTGTTTATGGGGCATAAATCCCTGGACTCAACAGAAGGAAACAAACCCTCCATCGAGGCCCAATTAGACTCTGCAACGTTTGGAGTGGAATGGTTCTCCAGATCTTACGATCTGGCCAAATTATTGATGAACTTTTGTGTTTTCGAGTGAATGCTCTTCCTTCACTTGGGATAGTTCTTCTTTGTATTATCTCTTAGATGGGGGCTAGTACGAGATATGAAATCTAGTATAAACTAACTTGACAAAGACAAGACAAAATTTTTAACTATTTGGAAGGGGTCGAGCTTGGGATAACCCGCTACTCGAGCATGCAGACAATGATCTTATGCCAGAGGGCCTAGTACTAATACTCTAACCGAACAAGCATCCGACTACTATCTGAGAAAACTACTTAATAGAAAGAAAATGTATATGTAATCAAGATCATGGAAAGAAAAATAATTCATCTACCAAGAAGCTCATCACATAGCTGAGGTAAACTACTTAGCATAAAGAAAAAGAAACACATATGTAATCAAGATCACGGTAATAAAAATAATTCATCTACCAAGACATTCATCACATAGAAGCACAACAATTTACTTTCATCATTTAAAGAAAAGAACATGAAAACATTGCACCAGATAACTTGAAAATAGAATTAATTTCTCTTACTCATCCACTGCAAAATTCATGGAACAAGAAAGGAAGTAATTCTTCTCCAACTCCAATCAGATACATCTGATGAAAAATAACTCGTCTTTGGTCCAGAAGGACTTCTTAATTCATAGCAGTCTCAAAATAATTATCAACAACCAAAATAAAAAGCTTGCTTACAACAACCATCGACCTTTTGACCATCGGTCGATGTCCCTATTTATAATATAAAGTCTTAACAGTAATTAATGGTAAAATACAATTTGAGCTAATAAAAAATTGCCACGTGGCGTTATCATCTAATAATCTTTCAATATTCCACCCGAGTTGTTTCTTGAAAAGGTCCGGCTCTTTCATAATCAGACCATCTGATAAAGAGTTCTTCATAGGTGTTGGCCCGTGGAAATCTATGTTGTTCCATTGGAGTTGCATATATTCCCCTAATGTTTATTTCGTGCACCCGATACTTTGCAAGGCTGAAGTTCAATTTCTGAAGCATGTTTCTGGCTTTGATTTGGATGTTTTGTGAACTATTGTACTTGCCCTGGCTTTGCATCAGTGACCCTTGCACATTCTTTGGCCCATAACGCATATTGTTCAACGTATAGCTTGATTACTTTGTTTAGGTCGATCAACATATCGTGGATGTCGATATCAGGGAGCCCGACATACTTCACCACTTCGGTGTTTCTTTCGGTTCTTTGGCGGGGTCATAGGATAGACTCTAGTCAGTAATCAGGAAGGTTCTTCCTGCAGTTAAAACATAATTATTTTAGCGATTAATCAACCTATGATAAGACATAAACAAACAAAAAGATGAACACGTACCAACATAGCTTGCTAGTCTCAGTCATTTTTAATACTTACGCGATCCCAAATGCTTCCTTTGAGTGACTTGTGAAGTTGTTGCTCCTCTTTGGTTTAAATGAATACATCATCATGCCATAGTGTGGCTAATCAAATATGATAGTCATGAATGCATAAATTATCATAGTAGTTACTTGACCTTTGGGGTCGAAAAAATGGCGTCAAGGACGAGTTAAGTGCGTGTGTGCTTTCAAGAGGTCAGATATCATACAAATAAAGTCATTAAATGCCTCCATAAACCATACCACCAAGCATGTCAAGCATCATTCATCAATAACGAAGGTTTGAAAATTCAAAAGGATCAAAAGGATCATACCACACATTTTCCTGCAACCCTAATCGACGACGCTTTCATGTTCTAGATCGCATATGTCGATTAGCTATGGCATGCTGATTTTTCCAAACATCATGTCGCGAGGTGCAAATATTATGTTGGCACACCTAGTGTCGCTCCTTGATTTTTCTATAAATTCTAGGAGCTTTGTGAGAAATTCTATGTATATGTCAAGATCATATTCCCTAGAAGTCTCGTTTGGTAAGTTCGTCTTGGCAACATCCTGTTTAGAAATTTTTTATCATCCGCGGACACCTTGAGTTCCTTATGCTTTTTGCAATTATGGGATCCCCTTCAAACATAGGACAAGGTCTGCGAGGCATCCAGAGTGCTAGGTCTCAACCCCAGCATGCCTGGGAATATTTCTTGTTGGCTTCTTGTGTACTTGAGACTCCAACGAGAGGTACAGGTATTTTCTCGGAGGCAGTGTTATAATCCATGGAGGAGCTAAGGATGGTCGCAAATACGTCCGAAAGAGCCATGCTAGAGACTGTGCCTTCTTCGGGCCTGAAACCATGGAGAAGAGGAAGGCCTAGGAAGAAATCTTGGAAAGGAGAGGAGGACTGCCCCAAGGCCGAACTATCTGCATGTCCAACCCCTGAGGAGTCTTTGATACTTAACAACCATTTAGAGTTGGTCGGGACCGCTGAAAAAGGAGGCAGGAGAAGAAAGGGGAGGGAAAAAGTGCTAGGTACTTCCATCGAAAATCTCGCTCAACAATTAGAGCAGGCTCAACTTGCAATAGTTGATTTCTACCAAGAGAATAGAGAACTGCGACATCATTTAGTGGAAAAACACCAGGGGATACCGCTGTCACAATTCCACCTAGGAAGCACCATTTGGCTGCAGAGATGACTTCACGAAGCACAAGACATGATTGTGCAGTTGCACGAGGCACAGTAGATGGCAGTGACAGTGGAACATAAGACATCACAAAGTGTGAAAGAAAATATGAGAGAGGACCAACGCACAGGAGACAAATAGTTGGTGGGTTCTTGCTCCACATTCTTCGAAGTGTTTCTTAACATCTCCTTGTCTTTCTTCTTTTGTAAAATTTTGTAATATTATGGCGACCGGGCTGGCTAGCTGAGTCGTCGGGGTTGTCTATTCGTATGTAAACTAGACCTGGTGGAAGTTTTGATTGTTTATATAAAAAGAAAAGAAGGTGTTTAAATGTATCATGCTTCTTTTAGATGTGAATCAAGCGTGTATTCTTATTCAAGTATTTTACGTAAGTTATTAGATTTTTTGGGTCCATTGTTATTTCATCGTGAATCTGTTAATGCTTTTCTTTATAAAATATTTGATATCAATTAATACTTTCATGGAATTATTGACTTTGGTTATTGAAAAATTTAATAATGGAAAGACATTCGGCTAATGGATAAGAATCATACTTGGATTCTCACTTGCACCAAAAGTACTTGAGAAATGACTAGATGCCACAGCTATCGATACCGGGCGACAGGAGTAATTATCATGTCAAGGAAACAATTAGTTCTCCCTCACCAATACCAAACTTTTTTCGGGAGTTCAGCGGTCGGCACTGTCACTTTATCTATGCATGACGCTTATAATCACACTTTTCTGCTGAACCTAAAAAGGTTGGCTTTCGATGAAATCCTTTCTGAGACTGTTCATAAGAAAGAAACACTACTATTATTCGACGCCGATGAAGGTCGGTACTCAGCTACTTTGACTTCTCAAAATGATTTTCGCCACCTTAAGATTTTTCCGATGCTAAACTTCTCTAGGGAGTCGGGAAAATTCTAGGTCGTTGATTCCTTGAGTAGTCGTTGTGTCTCTTAAGATGGTTCTTTGTTGTATATTCAAGAGAAATTTAAGACATGAAACATATAAGATAAGCAGATTATCAGTCTTATACCAAGGAGAGAACAATCAAAGGTGGAAAACAAGGTGGTACCCAAAAGGAATTGGTCACGTAACTTTTAGGGTGTGTTGAGCACTCAACACCTGGTAGTGGCACAGGCTTTCCCTTAGTCGTTTGATGGATCCAAGGCTAATATTGGGGATCTGCAACTCAAAGTGACTGAGGATTCTATATAATAGGCTATAGGGTTATCCCAAGAAGGGGATTGATGGTTTAAGAACATCAAAATCGAAGGCATTCCCTGGCATTTGCTCATGGCATCCAAGAAATCGCAGTGCTTCCCAATAGATACATCATTTTGCGGGATGGATTATGTGAAACTGGTTACGAATTTGGAAAAATTGTTAAAAACCCATTTCTAAAATGGGGTCGTTTACCTTCCATGTGTGCAGTTTCTTCATAAACAAATCTATCGTATAGTTATGCTTCGGTTTCTGAATAGAAATTTCTCAGAAAGTCTATTTTGTTTGAGTTTTCCCTTTCCTCTCTGTGGATTTGAAGATCTACAAAAATATTCTAATTTTTACTAGAGACAGAGGCTAAACCCACTATCAATCCTGTTCCACCATGGCCTTATTCGAATCCTCTTCCCATCTATATAAGACTGGGGACAGTTGGGAAAGTTTCTTGTAGAGAAATAATTTTACCCTACCCAACAATATAACTAAATTACCTCTCCATATCAATGAAAACCCCAGTCCCTATAGATTTAACCCTATTGTTCCTCTATCTTGTATGATAAGAGGTAACTGATCCAAGACTTGTTTAAATAGCTTTTGTTGCTTAGTTTTTAAGGATGGTTTTTCCTGGATCACAGGATGGACATATGATTTTGGAAGTGATATGAGAAAATTGTTTGTTGTTGGCTTTAGACCTATGTAAACTATACAATGTTTATTTCATTGTTTTCTCCTATTATTTCTGTGTTATGAAATGTCATTTATGTTGATTTAGCTTTAGTCTTTTCCTCATATGATGTTGCATATCGTTGATTATTTAAATGATGTTTATTGTCTGTTGGTCTAGTTCCTACCTGTGATTGATCAACTATTTAGGTATTTTTGAGTTTGCTTTTGATATTAAATGGTTGATAACATCACTTCTTAGAATTGATGTTTCTTTCGTTCTCAGCGATCGGTTATCTTGAGGTCACAAGATTTTTAATTAGTTATCTTTCTGTTGTTATAAATTCACTTCAAATATGAAACACTTCTTTGAATTTATTCAGGAAGTAATATGATTGTGTTGTCATAGGTTTCCCTTAAATGAAGGACAAGAAGGATCTAACACAACACAAAGAGATAAACTTAGTTTTACTGATCAGCTAGAGTTTAGTCCATGTGTTATTTATTTAAATTATTTATGAATGAATAATGATTGCATTATCTAGACGTTAATTAGCTTTGTCTATTTTCGTCAAATCTTTACAATTATATTCATTCACTATTTAATAGTTTGATAGTTTTATCATTAGAATAAGTTTCTCTTTTACTTAATTGGTTTAAGAAACATCATCTCAAACAATCACTTTCGGAAATATTTGTTTAAACTTTGAAAATTGTATATCATCATTGTATATTAACACTTTTGTTGTACATTTGTGATTAATGTATTAATTGTTAATATTTTATCTTAAGTTAGTTTGTTTCCTTTAGTTATTTTAGGACCCTAGTTGTCTAACAGAGTCATTAAACCTATCGGGTTAGATCATACCAAAATAATTGGGTTAAATAGACAACCCTGGTCCGGATCTAACCTTCCAGTTGATGGTGTGTCATAAATGCCCATCAATAGACGCAGAGACCAACAAAGAGAGACAACAAATATATATATATATATTCTAATGAATTCTATGTATAATATCAAGGAGTTATACAACAAAAGTCAAGACACCTTTATAGGGAAGAAATGTATTGCTGCATTATATTAAAATGGAAAGTGGAGAATACAACCCATGCCTTGATGTTGCAAGGTCCCTTTCAATGGATCTTTTCTCCAAAACACACACCTTTGATACAATTCCTTTGATGAAGAATATCCATCATCTAACTTAGAGAGCCAAAGAAAAGCTATCTCAAGTATAATCTATAGCAGAAATCTTCATGCATATTGATGCACGAGCATCTCCTGCATCAAGCGAGCCAGCGCGGAGACAATCAGAAAGTTGGACAAGGGCCACCACAAGTTTTGAAAACACCTTAAAGTTGTTGTGCGATCTTAAATGAGCCATTAAGATGAGGTGCACTTGTATATTGTAATGGACCTTGAGTGAATTGCTCTCGTCCTTAGTAGATAGACGACATTTAAAGTAGTTAATGCAGGTAGATAGAAATTTAATTCTAGATTAGACTGTTCGAGAGCGCAAGAGTGAAACGGGATATAGACACCCTCATTGTGCATTTGTATTATTATTGAAGCAGGAAGAACATAGAAGATAAGCATAGAATTGTGGAAGAACACCCATCTACAGAGCTTGAATTAATAGAAGAGGTTGATTCAAATCCATGGTTTTGTGTTTGTTCTCTATGTATGTATGTTGAAGGCTATGTTCATGAGTATTTACTTCCTATTATGCATTTGCTTTATATGCTATGTATGAATGATTTCTTTCTGAGTGTTTGAAAACTGAGAAAAGGAAGTAGGAGAAATGAGTTTCAATTGTTTCTCTATCTAAGGAAGGATTCCTGCAAGGAGTGCAGTTGAAGTCGTTCGCAAGGAGTGCATTGACAGAAGGCTCAGATAGTTTAACTCTTGTTCTCGTTCACCCATAAGTGAAATTGGGTTATAGGAGCCGTGCAAGGAGTGTGCAGGCTAAGGAAAGTCTCAGTTGTGAATCTGAGTGGAGTATTGAAGAATTATTGTTGCAGGTGTGCGCAGGGTCAAAGGAATTCAAGCACTTGAAGTGTTTGAAGATCTGCCACAAGGAGTGCATGCAAGGACTCTCTTTGAGGCTCGAAGTTGTGAAAATATCAGGAGGGATAAGACCTTCAAATCTATTGAAGGATCACACAGAAAGTTAGTGCCGTGAAGTGTTTAAATAGGTGTTGGAAGTTTTCATGTAGAAGGACAAATTATTGAGGAGGAACACTTGGTCCTCTGAAGAAATCATCAAAGGGAAGAGATCGACAGTAAGGAATCAATGGGGAAGATTAGCGAAACCCTGCTAGCCATTAGATCTTCCAGAGAAGAGAGGAAGATACGGTTACGTCCGGAGTTTAAGCTCAAGGGATTGTGGACCGTCGGATCTACACATAGTTACCCGTCAACCGTCCGATTTGACAGGAGTTGCCTAGAATTTAAGCCTTCGTGAGAAGAGGGGAAAATCCAGGAAGGCATCGGGATATTGAGGCATCGGGAATTCATAGGTCAAGAATTCGAGACCTTTTTTAGTCTCACAACAATGAAGGGATCATAGCCATGGATCTCAGGTAAGACACGTGCCAGTTGACCACTCGATCAGAGATTTGGTCATCGGGGTTCATAGGAGTGAGTGGTTTTGATTTTTCATTTGGCGAATTCCGAGGTTCGATCTGAATCGCCCATCATTCGGGATGCACGTCGGAAGATCTGAAGAAGTCGGGGTTCGACAATTCGGGAGTCCTGGAAACAAGGGAAATATTGCATCTGGAATCACGATATTGTGAAACGTGATATCCCGACAGCTAAAGGAGCGTGGGGCCACAGGAATCAGTGAGAGGACAGGTGGCATACTGTTTCAGAATTCGGGGAAAGGAAAGTCCCGAAACCATAGACATCAGGATTTGCGATATAGTGAAGTCCAAAATCTCGACGAGGTGACAGGGACGTGGACAGGTCAAACTCGTGAGTGCATCGTAGTTTTGGTGTATCGGGGATTGGGGGTCGGTAAAGTGAGTTGTTTTGGACATCGCAAGTGATGAAATCTCGATAGGAGGAACCCTGATAGCAAAGTAAAAGGTTAGCATTGACTTACATCGGATTTCGGAGAATCGCGAGAAACAAACGTGTGACCACAGGACTCGCGAAGTCGCGAAGTCCAATTTCCCGATAGAAGAAAGGGAGATCACGTGAGAGAGTTGTTGTGGGTGAAAATTTCCCAATAGGAAAATAGAAGAGCCTTTCAGTTCTTCGGGCTGAGGAAGGAGGAAAGATCCTGTGAGAGGACGTACCTGAAGGGTGCACCTACGTCAAGTGGTATCGGAGCCCAAGAAGGAGTCTTTGCTTTCTATAGCAGAGAAGAGAAGGATTTACCATACCGCCAAGGAGAAGGGATAGGCAATCATCTGACCCAGAGGAAAGGGAAAACCCAAGAAGAAGGGGTAGGCAAGTGCTGAATCTAGAAATGGAAAGGGAAATGTGTGATCTACGAGCCAGATTGAAGACATGGAGACAACACAAAGATGCACAGTTGGCGTTGGGGATCTTAGTGATTCCGAAAGTGATGTTGAAGCTGAACGTGAAGAAGAAGTTGCAGCCGAGGATGCAACAAATGAACGTTTAATCAAATCTATTGCAAGGATGGGTGCAAAAGCAAAGATGGAGATTCCAGTTTATGAGGGAAACTTGGATGCAGAAGAGCTTCTAGACTGGATTAGAGCTCTTGACATATACTTCAACTATGAAGATGTTGAAGAAGATAAGAAGGTCAGGCATAGTGTCACGAGGTTAAAAGGACATGCAAAATTGTGGTGGGATGAGCTACAAGCTGACAGACGCTGCAATGGCAAGAAAAAGATCAAAAGCTGGGACAGGATGATCGCGAAGATGAAGGCGAAATTCATCCCCAAGGACTATCAAATTACTTTGTTCAGGAGAATATAGAACCTGAGACAGAAGCTGATGACAGTGAAAGAATACACTGAGGAATTCTACAGACTGAACATCAGAGCAGTTCATCGGGAGAGCGATGATGATAAAGTTTCCAAATACATGAATGGTCTGAGATACAACATTCAGGATGAGATGAGCATGGTAACCATCAGGACTGTGGAGGATGCTTATCATATGGCTCTGAAAGATGAAGAGAAGTTGAGCCGAAAGAAAGGTCAAAGGGGCCGAGGAAGAAGTCATCCCAGAGACAAATCGGTTGCCCAAGAAAAATATCACAAGCCCAAGGAAGACTGGAAGAAACCTCAGACTCGAGTCGAGAGAGGTGGAAGTTCACAACGAGGGCAATATGCTAAGAAAATAGGACAACATACTGAGCAGAGAGGAGGATATGCTGATAATGATAGGTTTCCTCGTACCAGAGGTAGAGGAAGAGGAAGAGGTTGAGTAATCACATGCTTCACGTGTGGAAAAAATGGGCACAAGTCTTATGAGTGTCCAGATAAAAAGAAAGATGGAGGAGAAGCTCACATCACTGAAGCGTAGAGGTGATATGTTGAGGCCAAAGACGCTAAAGATAGAAGGTCGTTGATGATGCGAAAAGTCCTTTTGACACCTGAGAAAGAAGTGGAAAGTTCATTCCAAAGGACCAGACTTTTCAGGACTGCTTGCAAGACCAAGCATAGGGTATGCAAGGTCATCGTAGATAGTGGTAGCATGGATAATCTCATATCTACAGAGATGGTAGAAAATTTGGAGCTGGAGACGACTGATCAACCAAGCCCATATAGAGTTTTGTGGCTACAGAAAGGACACCAGGTAACTGTTACTAAACAATGCTTGGTTGAATTCAAGATAGGAGGATATAATGATAAGATCTTATGTGATGTTATTCCTATGGATGTTTGTCATATATTGCTGGGTAGACCGTGGCAATATGATAGAAATGTGATTCATGATGGGAGGATGAATACATATACCTTAGAAAAGTATGGGAGGACTCATATGTTACTTCTAATTAAGGATAAGGAGGTAAAACCGGAAGTAAGTAACACTGTACTTCTCATGAGTGGGAAGGAACTTCTTACTGAGGTGAAGAAGAAAGAAGAACCACAATTCTTTATGGTTAGGAAACTGAGGATTGTTCTGACTAGCACAAGGGTAGATGATTTGCCAGGGGAAGTTCAGGAACTGCTGGAAGAGTTCACTGACATAGTAGTGGACGAATTACCTCGTTCATTGCCACAGATGAGAAGTGTGAGTCATCATATCGATCTCATACCAGGAGCCAATTTACCAAATAAATCCGCATACAGATTGACGCCGCAAGAGAATGAGGAGGTCAAAAGACAAGTCCAGGAGTTGTTGGACAAAGGTTTGGTCAGGGAAAGCTTGAGTCTGTGTGTTGTTCCAATAGTACTCAGTCCAAAGAAAGACGAAGGTTAGAGGATGTGTACTGACTCGAGGTCGATCAACAAGATAATGATCAGGTACAGATTTCCATTGTCGAGGATGGATGATTTAATGAATTGCTTAAGTGGAGCAAAGTATTTTTCAAAGATCGATTTGAAAAGAGGATATCATCATATTTGCATGAGAGAAGGTGATGAGTGGAAGACAACATTCAAAACAAATGAAGGGCTGTATGAATGGCTTGTTATACCATTTGGATTAACAAATGCACCAAGTACCTTCATGAGGTTGATGAACGAAGTCCTGAGGGAGTTCATCGGGAAGTTTGTCATTGTGTATTTGGATGACATACTGGTTTACAGTAAGACAGTGGCAGAGCACTTGAAGCATTTGGCTACAGTGATGCAGAGACTACAGCAGGAGAAGTTGTTGATTAACATGAAGAAGTCCTCATTCATGAAGACAAAGCTCATTTACTTGGGGTTTGTTATTTTTGCAAATGAGTTGAGGATGGATCCAGATAAGGTGGAAGTGATTAAGAATTGGCCATCACCAAGGAACATATTTGAGGTGAGAAGTTTTCACGGAATGTCTAGTTTCTACCGAAAGTTCCTCAGGAATTTCAGTGGAATTAGTGCAGTAATGATGGGCATAGTGAAGAAAAGACATAAATCTTTTCATTGGACGGAAGAGGCTGAGAAGAGTTTCAATCTATTGAAACGGAAGATCACGGAACAACCAATTTTGGTATTGCCGGATTTCCAAAAGATATTTCAGGTAAAATGCGATGCAAGCGGATTTGCGATAGGAGCGGTCTCGAGTCAAGATGACAGGCCGATTGCATATTTTAGAGAGAAGTTGAATGAAGCGAAAGTGAAGTACTCCACATATGACAAGGAATTTTATGCCATCATTCAGGTATTGAAAAAGTGGAGGCACTATTTGATTCCAAAGGAATTTGTTTTGTATAGTGATAATCGTGCATTACAGTTTGTGACTCAATAGGAGAAGTTGAATCAAACGCATGTTAAGTGGGTTGAATACATGCAAAATTTTACATTTGTGATTAAACATATTTCTGGTACTACTAACAAAGTTGTTGATGCTTTGAGTAGGAAGTGTTTTCTGTTGCAGGAATTCAAAGTCAAAACATTGGGTTTTGATGATCTCAGAGACATGTACGCAAATGATCCAGACTTCAAGGAAGCGTATAAAGCAACTGAGAATCCAGTTCTCAGAGATAGAAGCCAGTGGGCCGAATACATGATCCAGGAAGGATTGTTGTTTAAAGGCAATCAGTTGTGTATTCCAAATTGTTCCATGAGGGAGAATCTACTGAAGGAGAAACACAGTGGAGGATTGGCCAGACACTTCAGTCATGACAAGACATTTGCAAAGCTGAGTGAGTCATACTTTTGGCCAGGGATGTGATCAGAGGTCAAGATATTTGTGGACAGATGCAGAATTTGCCAGCATTCGAAGGGGAGGAAGCAGAATGCGGGTTTTTATCAACCATTTCCCATACCTGAAAGGTCGTGGGATGCGATTAGCATGGATTTTGTATTAGGGTTTCCAAGAACAAAAAGAGGTTGTGATTCAATATTTGTGGTGGTGGATAGATTTTCAAAGATGGAACATTTTATCCCATGTCAGAAGACCAGTGACGCAACTCACATCGCGAACCTGTTTTTCAAACAATTCATTCGACTTCATGGCTTGCTATGGAGTATAGTTTCAGATAGGGATACAAAGTTTGTGGGACATTTCTAGAGGACATTGTGGAAGAAGATGGGGACTAACTTGACGTTTAGCTCATCTTATCATCCTCAGACAAATGGACAAACGAAAGTGGTGAAAAGAAGTCTGGGAGACTTGTTGAGAGGCCTGGTGGTAGAACACCACAGCCAGTGGGACAACATATTACCACAGGCAGAGTTTGTGTATAATGACTTAGTAAATAGGAGCGCAGGTCAGATTCCTTTTCATATTGTTTATGGCATGAAGCCGAGGGGAATTTCTAAATTGAGGGATTCAAAACAGACTGTGACTAGGAGCGCTAGTGCAGAAGAATTCACTGAGGCGATGAAAGAAATTCACAGCCAGGTGAAGGAGCGACTGCTAAAATCAAGACAAGAATATAAACGCAGAGCTGATCAGCATAGAAGACAACTTCAATTTGAGGTTGGTGACTTAATTCTGGCACATTTGAGAAAGGAAAGGTTCCCGAGGGGAACATACAATAAATTGAAAATGAAGAAAATTGGGCCATGTAAGGTCTTGAAGAAATTGGGGACGAATGCTTATGAGATTGAATTACCCGATGGGATTGGAATCTCTCTGATATTAAATGTCTTATATTTATACCCATATAAACCTAAGGACACAGAAGCAAAAAATGAGCAGCCAGTGATCTAATGGACAAAGCAAATGCCAGTTGTAGAGAAGCCACAGATGGAGTGCATACTGAACAAGAAAGTGAGCAAGAGGACCAGGTGGAAAGAATACTTTGAGTATATGGTCAAATAGAAGAACCATCCAGTGGAAGATGCCAGCTGGGAGACTGAAGATGAGATACAGAAGCATGGACAGACCGTGCAGGAGCTCATGGACAGGAGCCCATGAAAGTTTTCAAGCGAGGGAGTATGATGCAGGAGCATCTCCCACATCAAGCGAGCCAGCGCAGAGACAATCAGACAGATGGACAAGCACCAACACAAGTTTTGAAAAAACCTTGAAGTTGTTGCATGATCTTAAATGAGCCATTAATATGAGGCGCACTTGTATATTGTAATGGACCTTGAGCGGATTGATCTCGTCCTTAGTAGATAGACGAAATTTAAAGTAGTTAATGCAGGTAGATAGAAATTTAATTCTAGATTAGACTGTTCGAGAGCGCAAGAGGGAAATGGGATATAGACACCCTCATTGTGCATTTGTATTATTATTGAAGCAGGAAGAACATAGAAGATAAGCAGAGAGTTGTGGAAGAACACCCATGTACAGAGCTTGAATTAATAGAAGAGGTTGATTCAAATCCATGGTTTTGTGTTTGTTCTCTGTGTATGTATGTTGAAGGCTATGTTAATGAGTATTTACTTCATGTTATGCATTTTCTTTATATGCTATGTATGAATGATTTCTTGCTGAGTGTTTGAAAACTAAGAAAAGGAAGTAGGAGAAATGAGTTTCGATTGTTTCTCTATCTGAGCAAGGATTCCTGCAAGGAGTGCAGTTGAAGTCGTCTGCAAGGAGTGCATTGACAGAAGGCTCAGATAGTTTAACTCTTTTTCTCGTTCACCCAGAAGTGAAATTGGGTTATAGGAGTCGTGCAAGGAGTGCGCAGGCTAAGGAAAGTCTCAGTTGTGAATCTGAGTGGAGCATTGAAGAACTATTGTTGCAGGTGTGCGCAGGGTTGAAGGAATTCAAGCACTTGAAGTGTTTGAAGATTTGCCGCAAGGAGTGCATGCAAGGACCCTCTTTGAGGCTCAAAGTTGTAAAAATCTCAGGAGGGATAAGACCTTCAAATCTGTTGAAGGATCGCAGAGGAAGTTAGTGCCGTGAAGTGTTTAAATAGGCATTGCAAGTTTGCATGCAGAAGGACAAATTATTGAGGAGGAACTCTTGGTCCTCCGTAGAAATCATCAAAGGGAAGAGATTGACAGTCAGGAATCAGTGGGGAGGATTAGCGAAACCCCGCCAACCATTAGATCTGCCAGAGAAGCGAGGAAGATACGGTTACGTCCGGAGTTTAAGCTCAAGGGATTGTGGACCGTCGGATCTGCACATAGTTACCCGTCAACTGTCCAATTTGATAGGAGTTGCCTAGGATTTAAGCCTTCGTGAGAAGAGGGGAAAATCCAGGAAGGCATCGGGATATTGAGGCATCGGGAATTCAGAGGTCAAGAATTTCAGACCTTTTTGAGTCTCGCAACAACGAAGGGATCATAGCCGTGGATCTCAGGTAAGACACGTGTCGGTTGACCGCTCGATCGGAGATTTGTTCATCGGGGTTCATAGGAGTGAGTGGTTTTGATTTTTCATTTGGCGAAGTCTGAGGTTCAATCTAAACCGCCCATCATTCGGGATGCGCGTCGGAAGATCTAAATAAGTCGGGGTTCGACAATTCGGGAGTCCTGGAGACAAGGGAAACGTTGCATCTGGAATCGTGATATCATGAAACGCAATATCCCGAAAGCTAAAGGAGCATGGGGCCACAGGAATCGGTGAGAGGACAGGTGGCATACTATTTCAGAATTCAGGGAAAGGAAAGTCCTGAAACCATAGACATCAGGATTTGCGATATAGCGAAGTCCGAAATCCCGACGAGGTGATAGCGATGTGGACAGGTCAAACTCGCGAGCGCATCGGAGTTTCGGTGTATCAGGGATAGGGGGTCGGTAAAGCGAGTTGTTTTGGACATCGCAAGTGCCTAAATCCCGATAGGAGGAACCCCGATAGCAAAGTAAAAGGCCAGCATTGACTTACATCGGATTTCGGAGAATCACGAGAAACAAACGCGTGACCACAGGACTCGCGAAGTCGCGAAGTCCGATTTCCCGATAGAAGAAAGGGAGATCCCATGAGAGAGTTGTTGTGGGTGAAAATTTCCCAATAGGGAAATAGAAGAGCCTTTCAGTTCTTCGGGCCGAGGAAGGAGGAAATATCCTGTGAGCGGACGTGCCTAAAGGGCATGCCTGCGTCACATATGGAATATTTTGCAAACCTTAGCCTTTTCCATAAGATATACCTCTTTATATAGGGTTAAAAATGGATGGATGAGGATATTAGGATGATTCCACTAAATTAGAGAAGAGAGTAAGATCCAAACTGATCGGAGGCCACCTCATCCTCTAGAAGATTCCTTTCTAGAACATTCATGAATTTTGACTTTTCCCTAGTTTAAGCATCGTCACCCCCTATGCACAGGAAGCATTCGACAACGTCACAGTACATATTTTGTGTAGTGTGTGACAATCAAGCATTGTCGCACCCGAAGCATAGAGCAGGGTGTGACGATCTTCCTTTTCATAGCTTTTGAAGAAGGAAAATCAAACCACTTTTATGATGGAGAAAGTCTCTTTTAATGTTTTCAGGAAACATGGAAGTGAGTTATGCACATGTCGTCACTTGATCATGGGGTGAACAAAATAATTTGTAACATCATGGACCTGAGATAATGAATATTTGAGTATCGCTAAGACTTACTAGTTAGTAAAAACCTTCATTTCTCAAGCACTCAAAAAGGTTAAGCAGGACTACCAAAGAATCCTTCATTCACTAAGAAAATTTGAGGGGGAATTTGAAGCCATTTCTAGCTCAGGTTTTGGAGTCAATATCATGGTGTCAATGAAGATTGATGTTGAAGCTAATGATAAAAAGTGATAATGTACTAGGATCTCTATGGGGCCTCGTACCAATTCAATCATAGTGCATGGGGACCAACAATACCAAGATCATGACCAAGAGGAGAAGGGGGATATCAAATTGGTATTAGAGGTGGTTGATGAAAAAACAAAACCTCCCTTAAGCACAAGTGAAATGATTTGATGTCACATATCTTTTTTTTTAAATCATATAGTATATATGAGTCATTATGAATTATTAAGTTTCGTACTGTCAGTTTATGGTCAATGGGGTAAGGATAATTTTTTTTTGGAGGTTTGATTAGTAAAAAAATGACAATAGTGCTTGGTTGGTGTAATATTATAGATATAAAAGTATGTAGAACATAAATAAATAGCTAGAAATGGCATATGAACAACAATATAACCAAAACAACACCATGATAATACCAAAATGATAACAAAATAACACTAGAAATAACAGTTTGATTATTGAGAGCAATGTTCACTTGCCTCTTCGAGGGGGAAACCTCCAGCAAAGCAGAGCTCTATTACAATAATATCTAAGACAAAACTTCTCATACCCTTGACTCCTATTTATACTAAATATGTCTATCAAAAGAACAATCTAGAGGAATATCCTTCTAGAAGAGAAAGCTTCTATTAGGTATTCTTACATTGGACTTATTCTTCCTTATTGCTAGGCCTTATTAATATTGACCTTTATTACATGGAATTATATTATTCTACCAACATGAGGGGTTAGGTCCCTAACATGTCCTCCCCCTTAAAAAACAACCTTGTCCTCAAGGCTTGAGATGAGGAAATTGATGCAAAATACTAGTAGGTTCCCAAGTGGCATTTGTTGGAGTTGTATCTTTCCACTAGACTAACAATTCCTTGATGGTATTGTGACGTAGATGATGCTCATGTTGGTCCAAAACTTCTTGTGGATATATCCAAATGGAGCCTTATTCATCCAACTCAAGAAGGTTGGTTTGATTTTGGAACTTAGTTCCAATCACCTTCTTTAAGAAGGAAACATAAAAAATAGGATGGAGCTTAGAATGACTGGGCAAAGATAATTGATAGGCCACTTGTCCCACACGCTTGAGAACTGTATAAGGACCATAAAATTTGGGTGCCAGTTTCTGACAATGGTCAGCCTTGAGGGAATTTTTCTTGTAAGGTTGCATTTAAAGAAACGCCTGATCCGCTTCTACAAATTGGTGTTCAAAGAGACTTTGATCTGCTTGTTTATTCATGCAATTTTGGGCCATGAAAAAATTCTCTTTGAGGGTACGGACAATAGCCTCTTGAACTGTAAGCGTTTGGTAAACTTCCTTGACCTTCCTGACACGTAAAAAATATGAGAGAACTGAAGGTGGATTTTTTCCATAGACTGCTTCAAAAGGGGTCATGCGGGTAGATGTATGGTAAGAAGTGTTGTACCACCATTAAGTGAGTGGTAACCATTGAGCCCACTAATATTTCCTTTCCGATGAAAAACACCTCAAATACGTTTCCAAACACTTGTTGACCACTTCAGTTTGACCATCAATTTGGGGATGATAAGCTATGCTGAGATGCAATTGGGTGCCTTGGAGCTTGAATAATTCTTGCCAAAAATTGTTGGTGAATGTTGGGTCATGATCAAAAACAATAGAATGTGGCATGCCATGAATCTTGAAGGCCTGATCCATGAAAAGTTGAGCCACAGTGGATGTTGTAAATGGGTGTTGAAGATAACATAAATGAGCATACTTGGAAATAAAATCAACTACCACCATGATGACTGATTTATTTCCTGATTTAGGTAATCCTACAATAAAATCCCTAGAGATATCCCACCAAATAGTAGGTGGAATCAGAAGCAATTTTAGTGTGCGAGGAGATTTGACTGTTTCTCCTTTGTTGCATTGAAACACATCACATTCAACTACAAAATTACGAATGTCCTGTTTCATACCATCCCAGAATAAAGAATGTTTGACCCAGTCATAGGTTTTGGTAAACCCTGAATGCCCATCAGTGGGTGTAGCATGAAGCTTAGAAAGTACCATGGATTTAATTTTTGACTATTTACTTAAATACAAACAACGTTTGTATCGAAGCTCATCATTGAGCCAAGAGTACCATGGGGATACTTGATAGTTGGACTATAATTATTGTATCAGATGTAAACTTTTGGGATCTTATAGCCATTCCTGGAGAATAGCTTCGAGCCAATCTGGTATAATGAAGGAGAGAAAAAAAGGGACCCTTCATCTTCATATTTTCTAGAAAGTGCATCAACAACCACATTTTCTTTTCCTTTTTTGTAAATGATCTCATAATCATATCCAAAGATCTTAGTCACCCATTTGCTCGGGGGAGGAAAGACATTGTTCCAAAAAATACTTGAGACTTTGATGATTTGTCTTAATTTGGAATATTTTCCCCAATAGATAAGGATGCCAAATATCCAGAACATGAAAATAGCCAACATTTCATTTTCATATATTGATTTTCCCAAGTTTATCTCTGACAGTTGTTTGTTGGTAAAGGCCAAAGGCCAACCCTCTTGCATAAGGACAGTGCCAATTCCTTTCCCAGAAGCATCACATTCCAGGACAAAGGTCTTTGTGAAATCAGGAAGGGACAGAACTGGAGTAGTGCACATGACCATCTTCAAGGTTTGAAAAGCCCGATAAGCTGCTGGAGTCCAAGTGAAAGAATTATTTTAAGGAGAGTTGTGAGAGGTGCCACAATCTTTCCATAATTCTTAACAAACTTGTGATAATAATATGTTAAACTTAGAAATCCACACAATATTTTGAGAGTCTTTGGGTGAGGCCAATATTGCATAGCTTCAAGCTTTTTAGGATCCACCTTGACATTGACCTTTCCAACAAGATGACCCAAGTACTCAACTTCTGAGGTGCCAAAAGCACATTTATATTGTTTGAGGAAAATTTGGTGTTGTGAGAGTATATGGAGAATTTGATCCACCTGGGAAAGATGATATTGCCAAGTTTTACTATATATGAGAATATCATCAAAGAAAACTAAGACAAAATGTCGAAGAAAAGGACAGAAGACATGATTCATGAGGCTTTGTAAGGTGGAGGGGGTATTATACAGGCCAAAGGGCATGACCAAAAGCTCATATTGACCTTCATGAGTTCGAAATATAGTCATGGTTATGTCATCTTCTTGCATACGTATCTGGTGGTAGCCAGAATGCAGATCAAGTTTAGTGAAGTACTGAGCACTACTCAGCTCATCCAAGAGATCATCAATGATATGAATGGGTAACTTGTCCTTGATGGTGAGCTTATTGAGGGCATGAAAGTCAGGACACATGCACGAAGTACCTTCTTTCTTAAGTACCATGACCAAAGTTGAGGAATAAGGGCAGGTACTGGGGCAGATAACACCCGCTAAGAGAAATTCCTGCACTATTTTCTCAATTTCATTATTTTGGGAAAAGAGGTGGCAATAAGGGAGAACATTGGGAGGAATAATGTCATGAACAAGGGGAATGGAATGATCATGAACACCATGAGAAGGAGGAAGGCCCTAAGGGGTGGAAAAAACAACTTGATGTTTGGAAAGGATAGCTTGGAGGTCAGGATGCACAAAGGGTGTCTCAACGACTTGAGTAGAATGGAGTTGAGAAATGATACCAGAGTGGCCTTTCTTGATGGGAACTAATGATATCAGGAGAATCAATTGTGAGACCTTTCTTTTGATACTTTTTTCCTTCCTGTTGGAATTGCATGGTTAATTCCTTAAAATCCACAAGAATAGGACCCAAAGTGTGTAACCATTCAACACCTAGCACAATGTCACAACCTCCCATGTCAATGTCAAACATATGAGATTTCATTTGTTAATGTCCAATTTGAAGACGAAAAATTTTCAAACCACCCACCACATTTCATGGACCCACCATTGGCTATTGTGATTTGAAAATTATTGACAGCACGAATATAGAAATTTCTTTCCTGGGAAATGAAAATATGAATAAAATTGTGGGTGCTACCACTGTCAACAAGGATGATGACCTTCCTATGTTTAATGTAGCCAATGAGCTTGAGTTTTTGGGGGGTCGAGAAGCTAGTGAGGGCATGGAAGGAAATAAGTGAGTCAACTTCAGGTGGGGCAACAGGATCTTGGGTGGCATCGGGAAGGGAGGGTTCTTCAACAAGGGGAACTTTCACATATTGTTCAGGAACATCTTCTAAGATGGCCATAAATAGTTTTTGGTCCTTACACTTTTGCCTCGGAAAATATTTTTCATCACAATTATAGAAAAGAGCCTTTAGTTGGCGTTTATCCATTTCATCTCTAGTTAGTTTCTGAATCTTGAGGGGAGTAATAGGGGGGTTAGGATTAGTAGGTCGAGTGTGAGGAACAAAAGGGGGCTTTGTGTTCTAGGAAAAAACAACCCGTTGGGCCTCTTTAGCACATTGAGTATATTCTAACCAAGTGGGAGGGTGGGTCATGAGAACCTGGGATTGGATTTCATCCTTAAGATCACTGATAAAGTATTCATGGAAGAACACATCTAACATGCCCTCTATTCGAAAGGCCAAATAATAAAAAGAAGTGGTGAAGTCTTCTATTGTGCCTGATTGTTTCAACTTAGTCAAACGACCTAGATAGTGGGTATCAATATAAAAGTGGGCATAGATCTCAGAAACAAACTCGGTCTAGGAAATATACCCCTGATGTGAATTTTTTCTCCATTGCCACCATTGCCATCGTTTAGGATCTAGATAGAGGACAACATAGCGAATTTTTTCCAACTCGTCAGTAATACCATGTAGAGAAAAATAATGCTCCATTTGAGTGACCCAACCTCTAGGATCGGATCCATCACATTTATTGACCTCTACGCGGGGAATATGTGGTTCATGATGAAAGGAGTTGGAGTGAAAATGTGGACACTAAGAGGAATCAACAGCATTGGGTTGTGTTGATGAAGAAGAAACCATAGGACGGTTCAACAATTGATTGACAATAGTATGGAGGCAGGCCAATTGGGTGGTGAGATTGGCTTCCAAGGTGTCAATGCGGGAATTGGTGGAATCCATCTGAGATGTGAGATGTTCGATGGAGACATGGGCTTGATTGATGGAAGTTTGGAGATCTTGGTTGCAAGTTGTGGCCATTTGGAGAGGGTAAGTGCGGGTAAGGAAAACCAATGGGTGGGTGGGAGCACAAAAAAAAATAACTTAGAAGTGATAGGTATCACGCCGATCAATGCTTGAAGGGAAAAATAATGGGATAAGCAGAAAAATAGGGAAACTAGGAAGGGGTCGGGTCAACTAAAACAAAAAGTATTAAAAATGAAGGGTATGACTGTGATCAAGGAGAAAAGGGGAAGTCAATGGAATAGGTATCAAATAAGTGTGTCGGTGGGACCATTATACCCTTTTTCTTTTTTACTCCTACGGAGTTATACTCTGGCCTAAAGAATATTGCAATGAAGAAATTACCAAATGCTTAATAGGAATAAATGTGTAGTAATTTTGTAGCCAGAATGTATAAGACAATGTAGCATGACAATAGATCTTGTTGGTTCTATTTTTGTTTCCTTCCCAAGGGTTATAGTATTCAAGGGTTCTATAGAGAAGGGTTTTCCATGTGCTATAGCTCTTTGATATACGTGTGGGGTCCAACAGTAGTACTCGACCCAATATCTCAGGGAACTAACTAAGGAGGCTAGACCGTACCCTTATCTGTACTACCCGAGTACCCAGGTACTAGAGAGTATATTCATGAGTGTTGTTCTCGGTGGAAGTATAGAAATTAGGTGACTGATCGGTTTATATATGGAGGAATTCAAGAGATCTAGGACGATCCATATACAGGTGTTGTATGATGTGATACCACTCAAAGGGGTACCAACAGGGGTTACAAGGGTGGCCAACAGATGTGAGCTTAAGTTCCACTTGTATTTATTGAGTGTATGGATCCCTGACCACAGGTTTATGCACGTAACAACATATCTCTGTCACTTAAAGATGCCAGAATACGTCTCTACCCTTAAAAAAAAAATTAACCCACAATTTTCTTCCAAGGAAGGTGCTTTGATACCACTTGTAGTATTCCATATATAAAAAGTATGAAAAACATAAATAAATAGCTAGAAATGGTAGATGAACAACAATATAACCAGAATAACACCACGATAATACCAAAATGATAACAAAATAACACCAGAAATAACACTTTGATTACTGAGAGCAATGTTCACTTGCCTCTTTGAGCGAGAAACCTCCAGCAGAGAAGAGATCTATTAAAATAATATCCAAGATAAAACTTCCCATACCCTCGACTCCTGTTTATAATAAATATGTCTATGAAAAAAAACAATCTAGAGGAATATCCTTCTAGAAGAGGAAGCTTCTATTAGGTCTTCTTACATTAGACTTATTCTTCCTTATTGCTAGGCCTTATTAATATTGACCTTTATTACATGGAAATATATTATTCTACCTACGTGAAGGGTTAGGTACCTAATAGTTGGGGTTATGTTTTCCTCTGTTGGAAAGTCCCAACTAGGTAACATATGTATGACTATTATTTATGTACATCATAAATATATATATCTTGTGTTTTTTTATCTTGAAAAAAACACTTTAATATTTTTAATGGAAAGCCAAATTACCACCATGTGTAATTTTACTATGTATTTTATCATATATCTTAAATATAACTTCATAAATCTTGAACCAATAATAAAATAATCCAACATCATAAATAAGTTAAAAGTTCCTTTTGCACTGAGGATTACATGTATGTGAATGTTACAACCAAGTTTAGGAACATTGAGGGCTAGTCATAAGAAATTAACTAGAATATAGGAGTTAAGAAAGGTTGTCCCTTCTCCTCAACCCTTTTTGGCATGTACATTGAAAATTTATAATATTTTTTGGAAGAAATAGGTTTTGTTGTCCTGTTGGAAGTAGGCCAAAGCGGAAAGAATGTTTATTTTGGGAAAGAAGGTATGCACGAGAGAAGTGACAGATGGAAGGAAGAGAAACATGCGTGCATGCATGGAAGACCTAACGAAGTTAGGGTTAGGGTTTTTACAATACATTTTAATGGTTGGTGAGCTGGAAACGTATTAATATAGATACTTAGGTCTCATAGAGGGGTTGGTTGATATAGAGAGTCTAGAGGAGGATTCCTATTTTGATGACTAGTTGTTGTGATATTTTTCTATATGACCTAATTTTCTAAGTTTTCGAGCTGGAGAGGAGTAAGTAGGGTATATATTGAGGCTTAAATCGTAGGCTGGGGAGCCTAGTGAGATCTAGTCCACCTCATAGTATATCCCAACCCAACTCAGAGGAGTTGTAAAGCGCGCGACATTGTAGTTTTGGAACTGCTATAATAAAAGAGATTGAGAGCCAAATATTTGTGTGTGTATCCCAGGAGGGGGTGAACCATGTTAAAACTTATGTTATGTGATTGAATGCATGTGTTTTATTTATTGTCTTTAGTATTTATTGATATGATAAATGAATGGGCTATTATATTTCATGCGTAATCGTGAATTACCATTTGTCATGTTAATAAGTTAAAATAGAACTCTCAGCGCACATTTCTTAGATCCCCACTCAATCCTAGTTGCAAACACATGATTATTTTATCCACCCATTAAGACTATCTTAGGTGGGACGACGCAATGCACTCTGTGCACTACATTGCCTTCTGGTTTACCAAGAGGGTCGATAGTTTTAGAGGCTTTGCTGGAACCTGAGTAGACATGAACCCTGGGTCAAGCATATTAAATATATAAATGTAGATAATATATATAATAAACCAACAAATGGTTTCATTGTCATTGGTTGGAACAGTAGAGGATTGAGTAGATGGGATTTGTCGAAGATTTGTTAAAAGATACGTAAGATCTGTGGGTGGCGGTTCAAGAGAAAACAATGCGCTGCTAGAAGGGGATGTTGAGACCATGGAATCCCACAAAATCAAATATTGATAGTTGGTTGAAGACAAAAGAGATGGAGTTTTCACAGAAATATAACCGAAACCCTAGAGTAACACTCCACAAATATATTGAGAAATATGTGTTTATTGATTTACATGAATTTGTTTTTCTGTGATTTTCCACACTTATTGCAGGAGTGGATACTAAGGTTGAAGGATAACCATGCAACAAAATGGATCCGAAAGTTAGAGTGTACCTCAATTTAGATTGAGAAGTTACAGTAGGTGAACAAGAAATTCATTCATGCAGTATATTTTTGGCTTGACAGTATTGTAGTAGGATTTATAACAGAGTTTTTCGTAGATACAATGAAGTCGTACAATGTAGCAAAGAAATAATTTCTATGTGGGCCTCGAGGAAGGCATATTAGATAGTTGTATACTTCTATTAAGATACTTCTATAAAACAAAGGAGTAATGATGATGGATTCAGACAACTAAACTTCCCGGTGTGCATGGGGGAAGGGGGGAAGCACTGACAAAAAGAGGAGAAATGGAAATGGAAGGAGTTATGGATAAGGGAAAGAAGGAGGAACCCTTGGACCCAATCATTATGGAATTCGACCAGATCAAGTGGATCATGGTGATAGTTGGAAATACGTGCAGTGGATTACCCTACCAATACAAGGTAAATACCAAGAAGAGAGTCATAGTCATGAGGGAAGGCTTGTCAAGTGATGAGGAAGAGGTAGAGGATCTCTGAGTTGTGTAGTAGATTAAGGAAATCCTACGTGCAATGTATGAGAGGAAGATGAGAGGTCCAAGAGCAGGAAGAGAAGGAAACACTCATATCCATATTAATGTCAGTGTGGAACCCATGAACCCATATGCCACTAATACACCAAAGAGAACACAACCATTTAGACAACCGAATTTCGAGAGAAGCAAGACAATAGGAAGTAAATCCACACAAGGAGCAACAACTGGAGGAGATAGTTTAGGAAGAACTATCCAAGTATCTACATCATTTAGATGTATTAGTTCATGGTTTAGTATGGTAGGACACGATCCCACCATCAAGTTACTAGAATTCAAAGGAGAAGCGTCGGAGGACCCAAAAAAACATTTTTTCATCTGTGAGAAGATTTGGGAAGTGAAACAGATCACAGACGAAGATACTAAACTTGTACAGCCAGCGATTACACTAAGGGGTCGTGCACATGATTGGTATATGAGTTTAGCTACAAACAATCCACCAGGGACAACCATAACAATTGCAGACATCAAGAAATTGTTGATAAATGAGTTTCAGAAGCCAAGTTCAGAAGATCACTACATGAACAAGATGATAGAAATCAGAAATAAACCAAGAAAATATGTATGTGAGATTGACAAAATATTCAAGTGACTTCAAGGAAAGTTGAAATATCTCATGAACGGTATGAAACAGAGGCACCTGTTCATCAATTCACTTCTACCACACTTAAATACCCATTGTGACAACAAAAGTTTCAGACACAGGCAGAGGCTCTGCAGGCAGCCCTGCAACTGAAAGAAAACCAATATCAGCAGATGGACCCATCTAAACTAGAAAAAAAGTAAGGACAAATGAGAATTCATTTGGTGTACCACATGCAAGACAGAAGGACACCACAAGAATGAATGTCCATCATTCACGTAGTATATACTAGCACGAATGCCAAATCCGTTACCAAAATGAGGACTATGGTGCGAGATCTGTAAGAAACTAGGACATGATCCATATCATTGCCCAATGATGAAGAAATACCAAACAGTCCCAAAGAGTTCATATTGCAACTTTTGCAAGTCAGTGGGCCATGATGACAAAGATTGTAGAAATATGGATTTGATGCAAGAGAGGACATCAGATGCATATAGGTTGTAGGAATAAATGATGATTGGGAAAGCTACACCATAATTTAACCAAGTTCTATCCCCATACAACACTGTGCAACAACAGTATACTATTGCACAACAACCCTATAATACTGCGCAACCAAAGTACAACACAATGCAACATCAATATAATACCACATAGTACAATCATGTGCCTCATTATAATGCACCGAGAGGAGATCGAGTTCGCTACAGAGGTGGAGGATGATCAAGAGGAGGTTTTGGAAGAGGTAGAGGACTAGTGGTATGTCACAACTATCAACAACCGTGGAATTATGCAAGAGAATGTCCACTTCCACTAGCAACTTGTATGTATTGTTGAGCATCGGACCATGATATGGAAGAATGTCTGAAACTATTAGTAAATATCCAGGAAAAGAGGAATCATAACAACTAAAATGTTCAGTGGATTTCAGCTGAAGCGAGGGATGAAGGATGAAACATCAACATAGTTATTCATGGAGGAGATAAAATAGGAAATGACACAACTCGATAAGAACTAGTGCAACATCAGTGGATGAAGAAGAATGTCAAACCAGGGAGATAGTTCAACACACAGAATTAGAAGGACACATTTAAGAAATCCAGACAAGAATTCTCAAAGCAAGAAACCACGTCAACTTCAAATGCACAGTAGAGCAAGGAAGAGATGGAGTATAAGATGCCTCCATCGTTGGATCATACCAAAGAAATGTAGCACCTGGGAAAAGTAAGTACAATCAAAGGCTTTTTACAATCATGTGTAAAATTATTGAATGATCCATTATCTGTCAAAATATTGAAAAACATATTAGAAAGATGTAGCATAGAGATAGAAGGAAAACTAGAACAAAAAATAGTCAATCACCTACATACAAGGAGAAGAACAAGTAGAGAGTTCAGGTTGAATGATAACATCAGAGATTTCAACATGGGAGATATCATACTAGATATAGGATCCAAAGTCAATGTATTACCCAATAATGCATGGCAATGTATGGGAGAGCCCACATTAGGATATTCACTTGTTCAACTAAAACTATCAAATCAACACAGAGTCCTACCAATTGGTAGACTAAAAGGAGTGACAGTAGACCTAGATGGAGTGCGCACTAAAGCAAACTTTGAAGTAATTGAAATAGTGGACGACACAACACCATATCCAACATTGCTTGGCTTGGACTGGGTGTTTGACAACCAAGCCATGATCAACTTAAAGACATGAAAAATGACATTTGAGTTAGGAGAATACACGGTAATCACACCATTAGACCCATTAGAAGGGGAAAGGTTTGTACAACCTACTTGCTTAGACTTGGAGGAAATCAACCAATCGTATAGAAAAAATGTGCACAATGAGGACTACGTAAACCCAACTGCAGATGGGATACTCAGTTGGCAGATCATTACTTCATGTGAGACAGACTCATATACCGATTTAGAGAACTAGAAACAAAGGCTACAGGAATTTTCCACAAGAAGGTGTGCAAGAATAGACCGCACAGTAAGATGGGTAGGTACGAAGATAAGGGAACCACCCAGTTTCCACAGAGTGAATGATATAGAAAAATTCTTGTCACAATATGAGGATGAAGTGTTAGAAAATTAGAGACTCTTAGCACTCGATATATCACTCAATGTCACACCTACAATATGGTGGGGCACAAACAAATAAACAATCACAGATCAATACCAATGTGAGCAGTTATTGTGCATAAGGTTTGGCGCAGAATAGAAAAAAAACAAGAAGCAGAAGTATGATGGAGAGGGGGCATGAGCGGAACACTTGGAGAAGTGCAGAAAACTATGGAAGATGACACCCCTAGAAGAATGGCCTCATCATTTCATACATACCTTAGAGGGAATACCATCAAACTGGTATACAGATTAGGAACTATGCAAAGGAACTGTGAGTTGGACGGTATTACAACATAATTGTATAGTCACTTTCTCATTCGAGCATGAAAACCCCAACATAGATGCAACACTTAAGAAGATAAGGGGGGTGATATTCATCAAAGAACTAGAATTCGAACTCATAACCAAAGAGAAACAATGGAACATACAGGAAGTAAAATAATTGTTGTCATGCTACCACGTATAGGAAGAAGAACCAGATGAAGATGATATGCACGATATTCAGATCGAGGAAGTAGAAGGTGAAAGAGAAGTGGAAGGTCCACCTCTAGAATCATAATTTATTGTTGCGCCAATCAAGGTGAATAAAGTCAATATTTGGACAACTGAGAATCCCAAAATGGACAACATTTGAGACTATTGGGATGAAAAAATAGTAGAAATCATAACAAAGTTATTATGCGAGTACAACGACCTGTTCCCCACAACATTTACATAAATGAAGGGTATAACCAGAGAGCTAGGAGAAATGAAAATAACACTCATAGATGAAGCAAGGCCTATCAGACAATGACCATACAAACTTGACCTGATATATAAGTAGAAAGTTGAAGCTGATATCGATAGGATGCTCGAAGTCGGAATCATAGAACTAGTGCAAGAATCAGAATGGATAAGCCCGATTGTAGTTCAGGAGAAAAAACAAGGCAGGACAAGAATATGCATCAACTTGAGGAAGTTGAACGATGCATTCCTACATGACCCCTTCCCTACACCTTTCACGGATGAAGTTTTGGATAACGTAGGAGGACACGAAGTTTACTCATTCAATGATGGATTCTCGGGCTACCACCAGATCAATATAGCACAAGAAGATAGATATAAGACCACGTTTTCTACAGAATGGGGATCCTACCAGTACACAGTTATGCCATTTGGACTGAAGAATGCACCAACAATATTTTCCAAAGTAGTCGTCGTTGCATTTAAAGAATTTATCCACTAGTTACTAGAAGTATACTTGGATGATTGGACAGTCTATAGTATGTTGAAATACCATGTATATGCCTTGCGATTGATGTTAGAAAGATGGAGGTAGTGCCAGATATCATTAAACATTGATAAATGTATCTTCAGAACACCTTTTGCGATACTATTGGGCCATATAGTATGCAAACAAGGCTTACTAGTGGATCCTGCAAAGATTGCAGTAATTGTTAACTTGCCACCATCAAAGATAATCCGCCAACTAAGAGCGACATTGGGACACACGTGATAGTACAAAAAGTTTATTAAAGGGTATGCATAGATTACCACACCAATGGAGAAACTATTAAGGAAAGATACAAAGTTTTAGTGGAATGAAGATTGTCAACATGGTATGGATACATTAAAACAAAAGATGGTCACCACACTAATACTATTATTTCCAGACTTGGAGAAAACATTCCATGTACATGTAGATGCATCAGCCATAGCACTTGGAGATATTTTGGAACAGCTAGGAGAGGGATATTTGGATCACCCTATAGAATTTGTGAGAAGAAAACTATCAAAATCAGAGTAGAACTATAACACTACAGAGAGGGAAGCCCTAGTTATGGTCTACGCACTGCAAAAATTCAGACATTACTTATTGGGAGAACATTTTAAGTTGTTCACATATCAGTTGGCCCTTAAATACCTATTCAACAATACAATGTTGTGGGGGAGAATCTATTGATGGTTATTACTATTTCAAGAGTTTGATTTTAAAGTAATAGGCAAGCCAGGAAAGTTGAATGCAGGACCTGACCACCTATCAAGGGTCACAAATGGAGAAGAACCTACAAATTTAGAAGAAAACTTTCTGAATGCATAGTAATTTTCAGTCTAGATCATTGATGAATACTTTGTATATATCATTCAATACTTAAGTATAGGTACTGCGCCACAAGAATATAACATCGCACTGAAGAAAAACCTAGTAGTTCAGGCTGTAGACTATCAGATGATCGCAGGACACTTATACAAAATTTTCACAGATAACATCTTGTGAAGATATGTTCTAGAACATGAAAGACCAAGGGTTTTAGCAGAATCCCATGAGGGAATAGCAAGAGGAAACTATGCAGGAAAAGCTACCACGCAGAAGGTACTATGTGTAGGACTTTGGTCGCTGACCATTCACAAAGACTTGAAGGAGTACTGCCAGAGATGCGATGTCTATCAAAGGATTGGTAAACCCAACATAAGAGACAAGATACCATTGTGACCACAAGTAACGTTGCAGGTATTAGAAAAATGTGCAATAGACTTTGTGGGACCAATCAACCCACCATCAAAAAGAATAGGAGCAATCTACATTATCACTGTGATAGAATACCTGACAAGATGGGCGGAAGCAACACCAGTTAAAGATTGCAGTGCAGAAACAACAACACACTTTCTATTTGAACAAGTAATCACTAGATTTGGTTGCCCAATAGTTTTGATGAGAGACCAAGGCACTCACTTGATTAACAACACTATTAAGGCTATGACTGAAGAATTTGAAGTCCATCATCAAAAGAGCACACAATATCATCAACAGGCGAATGGAACAGTGGAAGTATTCAACAAAATCCTTGAGAATGCACTGACAAATATCTGTAATGTCAACAGGGCTGATTGGGACCTCAAAATACTGGCATTATTGTGGGAATACAGAACCACATACAAGAAGTTAACAAGACACATGACACTCATATTGGTATACGACCAAGAAATAGTGGTTCCATTAGAAGTTTTAGTACCCAGTCTGTGTGTAGCAACGATTACACAAATGATAGAATGAGGTGCAGTACAAGACAGGATGAATCAATTGTTGATCATGGAGGAATATCGGTCCTAGTAGGGTTCTACCAACAAGTTTAGAAGGAAAGGGAAAAAGTGTGGCACAACAGACATATCAAGAAGAAAACTTTCAAGGAAGGAGCTTAGTATTGATGTATGACAACAAATCCATTCAACATCCAGGAAAACTCAGAATGCACTAGTTAGGGTTGTACGAAGTAAAAACTATCACAGATGGGGGAGCTATACAATTGAAATACTTAGGAGGCGCAGAACTCAGAGGGATGATCAATGGGAGACGACTAAAGTTATACAAGGATAGTCGACCAGCCATACTTTGAAAAACAAAAATAGGATACCAAACAATACCAACACAGGTACAATGCATCGAAACGATAAAGAGCACGCACACTTAGGAATACAAACCCAATGAGGAAAAGAAGTGGACTTGAATGTTAGAAATGACTGATGGGACGCCGCATTAATCATGCCAACTAGAGATGGTGAGGGAGAATAATGGAAATTATGAAGGAACTAAAGGTTCATTGAATCTGTAATAAAGGTAGCATATTTGACAAGATTCATATGATGCCCATACAAAGCAAGGATGTAGGTGCCAAAATCCTATCGCAAAATAAGAAGAGAGAGAGAGAGAGAAATCCTACAAAGCACAAAGCAAAGTGCACACAGGTTACAGAGACCACTAAAATAAATGAACGATCGAATTTCACCACCCAAACAAGCAGAATCGAGCCAGACTACCAGACACTCTAGAGTTAGGACCAGGGAACAAGTACAATTGCAAGAAAGTGAACAAAAGCCACCAAAGGTCATCAATATAGACGAAATCCCATCACCAGATACCATACCAATTAACCCCACACCCGTGATATAATAAACCCAACAGACAACACCTGAGGGTATGAACGTGGATATGCTGACAGAGGATTAGGGTCAACAGAACCATGGAATAGGAAACCAAGTGCAACAAGAGAACCTTGAATAATCTTCGAGAGTCAATGGGATGGCTCCAAAGCAGGCATAAGCGACTGAGCTAGATGAGTCACAGAAAACCGTGTCAGACCATCCACAAGAGGGATCAATGGAAGATGTCACGGGATATCCAAAACAATATGTTGAAGAACGACCAATGGAGGCTATAACCTCGAGTCATCCACCACCGAAAAAGGATAAGCAATAGGTACCTAGGTTACCACACAAGCAACCCGTCGCAACCATTGTTTTTCCGCATATACCATAAGGGGTAAGGGTGAAATCAAACTTGCTAGGTTATGTCGAGAAGCTAAAATACTCGGACCATGATGTAATAGACACAAATAAGTTCTCATAGTTCGCAAAGAAAGTCTACCTATAGAATTTGGGTCTGGATTCATTTAGGGAACCAGTTAATCAAGCACTCCAGTGGGCAACATGATTGGAAAAAACTAGCATTTTAGGTCTGCTAGAACTACCACACTTTGACAGAGGATAGTATTCAAGTAGTTGCATCAAACAATTGACGGCAGTCACACATGGTGGAGATATATGGCTACACAAGCTCATCTCAATAGACGTAGATCTCATTGCACACATCACAGGGATGCCATCACGAGGTATGGATCCTGTGCAATTTCTCAACGATAAAAAAAAGGAGAAAGCACTTGTAGAAGAGATGAAAAAGAAATAAGGAACTTACAGGGGGATGTGAGGAATCATCATCAAGTGAATCAATGACATTGTGAAAAAAATGGCCACAAAAATAATGGCATGCAAGCTGCTCATAAAATGTCGCAAGGAGGAAGTCATGGTCGGGCTTGTCGCAGTTGCAGCACAGTGTGTCGAGGGCACCATAATGAGATGGGCCTCATATCTTTGAATTTGTTTCTAGATGACTACAAGGATGTGCATGATCTACGAACATTATTTCACTACTCATGTTTTCTCATGTTGATAGCCATTATGGGATGGAAGGAACCAAAATATGTATTTTTTGCCACCATAACCAAACCCAATCATGGAGCGAAATATTTATTGCTTGGCAATGCTTCAGAAGCTAGGAACAAAAATATGAACGTAGTTATATTTGAAGGACACCTATGCGATCTATAGGATGCCATCGCCAACCTCTGGAGAATAACACCACAGGTTGTTGCCTACTATCAGGGCATAGCTAACTTCAAGGCCATGTGACATGCGATGTGGATCCAGGCACGGGAGGACCCCAACAAGAAATGAATACAATTGTGCTATTGAATCATGGAGGGTGACATAGAAATGGCTATCAAGGATTGGGAAGATGATTGTAGGATCCCATTCCTCACCCAAGACATACCTGCGAGGGTAGAGGAAGAGGAGGCAGGGTAGGAAGTAACACGGCCTCAAGAAGTCCCAGTGCCCAAGAAACCAAGGATGGGCTAGGCCAAGCAAAAGAACACGAAAGAGGGGACATCTAATATGGAAACCCAGAAGGGGAAGAAGAATAATATACAACTGTCCCAAGTACAACAAAAACAGGTCGAGGAAATGCAGGGGACTACACCAAGTCCCAATCCACAAGAACCAGGCCTGACTAAGAGACCAACTACTTAGACAGGGGGTGCATGCAAGAATATGAAGGTGCATAGAACACCTCTAGAATACACAATCACGAAGGATGATGCAGAAATGATAGCCCAATTGGTCCAGGATCGGACATTCGAATATTTTGAGAATGTTGAGCACCACATGGACATAATTCAAGAAGATCTAGAAGACATGTGATAGTTTCTCAAGTATATCGGGGAAGTGCAGGTAGACGAAAGTAGCATTGGAACATGCCCATCAACATCACAGACAAGAAGAGAAATGGAATCTAGAGAGTAGGATACAATCCACACAACACTGCAACCGAGTGCAATGTTTCACATAACACCCATCATGTTGCGCATGGACGAGATAGTGGAGCAGACACCCCTAAAGGACTTAGCTCAATTACAATTGGTATTTTCACAGATACCATCCAAAGCTCTACATAAACTATAGGTTAGTGTTACCTAGAAGGTAAAGTCTCATGGATGCACATACATAGATGAATTACAACAGGTAAAGGATAAATGGGACGAGATGTAATTAATATATGAGTAGGCCAAGCTCGATACCCAAGAGGAGAGGGAACGCATGAATAGATTGGAACAAAAAGTCGTTGGAACTTATGAGAATATTCCAAATATTGCACAGAGGTCCGAACTCACAACAATAGAGAAGATTGATTAGATTCAAGCAATCGATCAATATGAACAAGAGATCAAGAATATCCGTGAGAAGCTCATACCTACCATTCCACCGGAGGTGAGGGAGAAAAGGAAGTAGGAGGCAACATAGCAGTTACATGAGATAGAACGATAGGTCCACACATCGCTATACCTGTTCAACAAAGAAACACACCTATGGACAAAGCTGGAAGAGGATCAATAGGTTCAGTGATGGGACTAGGAAGAAGAAAAGATAAGCGTAGCTATCCAATACCTCAAGTAGAGGCAAAAGACAATGTCCATCACAGAGTGCGTCAAAGGGGCGCAAGATATGAAGAGATTATAGGCAAAACTCAACACTGCACAGACAGAGAAAACGAAGTGCCAGGCTCAAATGGAACTTCTCTAGGAGTGATTCGCAAAGGTCATTGCACAAGCAAAAAAAGCCAAGACACATATGGCATAGACCCAAGCAGAGTGTGTAGAGTTCATCACCAATGATAATTTAGTACAGACAGTAGATGCACTCAAGGAGAAGACTGTGCAGGTTCAAATGCAATCAATGGAGCTCAGGGAGAATTTATAGATGATCGCCAAGGAGATTGACGAAGTGCACAAAGGTTAGGTGGCTCAGGGCGAGCTACATGTTAGTGTTGGGGGCTTGTTGGAAGCAAGCCAAAGCGAAAAGAAAGGCTATTTTTGGAAAGAAGAAATGCACGAGGGAAGCGACAACTGGAAGGAAGAGAAGCACACATTCATGCATGGAAGACCTAACAACATTAGGGTTAGGGTTTTTCCAATACATTGTAATGGCTGGAAAGCCAGGAATGTATAAATATAGATACCTAGGTCTCATAGAGGGGTTGGTTGATATAGAGAGTCTAGAGGAGAAGTCATGTTTTGATAACTAGTTGTTGTGATATTTTTCTACATGACCTAATTTTGACAGTTGTCAATCTAGAGTGGAGTAAGGAGGGTAGATATTGAGGGTTAGATCGTAGGATGAGGAGCCTAGTGCGATATAGTCCGCCTCATAATAGATCTCAACCCTATTGAGAGGATTTTTAAATCACACAATGTTTTATTTTTGGAACTGATATAATAAAAGAGCTTGAGAGATAGATCTTTGTGGATGTAGCCTAGGATGGGGTGAACCACAGTAAAACCTATGTTATGTGATTGAATGCATGTGTTTTCTTTATTGTCTTCAGTATTTATTGATATGCTAAATGAATGAGTTGTTATATTTCATGCATAATCATGAATGATCGTTTATCATTTTAATAAGTTAAAGTAGAATTCTCAATGCACATTTCTCAGATCCCCACTCAATCCTGGTTGCAAACACGTGATTATTGCATCCACCCATTAAGACTATCTTAGGTGAGATGACGTAGTGCACTCTATGCATTGTGTTGCCTTATGGTTTACTAGGAGGGACGATAGTTTTAGAGGCTTTGTTGGAACCCCAGTAGACATGAACCCTGGGTCAAGCATATTAAAGATATAAATGCAGATAAGATATATAATAAACCAACATGGCCCAATTCTTGTTGCTAAAGTTGTCATTGTTCTTCTTTATGTTGATGATATTTTTCTTATGGAAGGGAGTCCCTATGACCTTGGAAAGAAACTTAGAATCCTTGAGTATTTCTTCATCATTATTCTTCTTTATGCTTATGATACTATTCCTATGGTGAGGAGTCCATGTGACCTTGGCTAGAAACTAAGAATTCTCAAGGATTTATGCTCCAATACAGGTATGATTATTAATACCAAAAAAATAAATTTATGATAATTAAATCCAAAAACATCACCTACGATACTTTCGTATATAATAAAAACAACTTGGAGGAAGTGCCTCCATACATATATCTTAGAATTGATATTCGTCATAAGATTAACTAGAACTATATCAATGAGAAAAGGATAAATGGAGGGTGGAAATATTATTATGGGCTTGAAAAAAATTGTAAATTAAGAAACCTTTGGATATCGAATCATAAAGAAATCCACTTTGAGACTCTTATTACTCATGCTATTTATATGGATGTGAAGTTTTCATATGATGTATTCTTATGATCATATCATCAGGTTCCCTTTGGTAGTCTTGGAATAATTTTTCCACAGGCAAGGAAAGCTGAGAAGGAAAGATGGCCTCAACTCCATACACAAGCTGTAAAGGAGAGACACCAAGGGATCTCTTTGTTGTCACTCTGTCAACCCATAAAGAAAATTTAAGCTTTGATTCCCATGCCTTCTTGTTGTCCTTTAACAATATTTTGATGATATTAATAAGGCTCTTGTTAGAGGAATCTACCAGTTCATTCCCTTGGGGATAGTAAGGAGTAGAGTGAATCAATGTGATTCCAAACTATTCACAAAACTTAATCAATGGTTTAGCCTTGAAATTTGTAGCATTATCAGTGACAATTTTGTTTGGACAACGAAATATTTCCATAATATCCTTGAGAAAACTAATGATTACTTTGTGGGAAGCATTTCTTGTGGGGATGGCCTCTATCCACTTAGTAAAGTAGTTTGTGACAGTCAAGATCCACCTGTGTTGACCACTTGAAGCAGGATGAATTTCCTCAATAAAATCTAGGCCCCACTGCTGAAAGGGCCTTGAAGCTACCACATGCTTTAGTGGAAAAGACTTGAGTTTTTGCTTTCCAGAGAATTTCTGACACTTAATACAAGCCATGATATTTACATAGACATCAATAAAAAGGATAGGCCAAAAATACCCATCCTTGATAATTTTATAGGTTGTGGTTCTCTAGAAGTGATGCCCCCCACATAAACTATCATGAAAATCATATATAATCTTTTGGGCTTCTTGTGGGTCTAGGCATATCAACAACACTCCTAAAGGGTATTTCCAATATAAGACCTAATCAATCAGACAATATTTAATTGATTTGATCTTCAAAGATCTTACCTTTCTCTTTTCCATGCCATCGGGAGGTTGTAACTTATGTAAGAAAATATAATGTCTTTGTACCAAGTGCATCCTGCCAATGTGGGTGTGACTTTAGGATCTTCATCAGATGACTCATCTTGTTGATTCTATGAACAACTGTTGATGAAATTGACCCCCAAGGATTTATAATTAGATTCATCTAGAAACCTAGCTAAACTTTGGCCTTTAACCAATTTGGTAGGCTTTACTTCAAGATCAAATTCAAGGATTTTGGAAATCCACTTGCTCCTTCTTTCGTCTATGTCAGGATGAATGAGGATCTCCTTCACAGAGGATGAAGGGACATATGAAATGAATTTCGAATGTGGAAAATAAGCTCTGAAATCTTTGAGAGATTTAACCAAATCATAGGCATGCTTTTCCATGATGTCATACTTTATTTCAACATCTCTCAGTGCCCTAATGAAAAAGGAAATGGACTGTTGTAACCCTTCAAAAAATTTCTGCAACAAAACAACTTCTACTGTGTCAAATGAAGAAAAACCGAAAAATCAGAAACTCCTTGGAGTATTCAGGAATGATGAGCACGGGTTCTTCAGTAAACGCCTTATTTATTTGGTCAAAAGAGTTACGAGATTCAGAAGTCCATTTGATTTCATTTCCTTTCCTCAACATGGATGTGATAAACTTTACCAACTCAGCAAAATTTGAAACAAACCTTCTCAAAAAATTAATTTTCCCCAAGAAAGACTGAACTTTTTTCTTGGATCTAGGGAGTGACAAAGTTTTGATAGCTTCTACCCTACTTGGATAAATCATTACCCCTGCAACTGACACAATGTGCCCCAACATTTTCCCCTCTTTCATGGAAAATAATGACTTTTTTTGGATTTAAAGAGAGACCAAACTTTCTGCATTTCAAAAAGACCCTTTTCAAATGGTCATGATGTTCTTCATCAGATTGTGAGAACATTGTTATGTCCACAAAATTGTTTTGTTCCCCAATAAATTCTATGTCCATGGCTTGTTGAAAGGTTTCCCCTGCGTTCATCAGACCAAAGGGCATCTTAGCGTACATGAATGTTCCCCAAGGGGTAGTGAAGGTTGTCTTCTCTCTGTCTTCAGGAGGGACAGAGATCTGATTGTATCCAGAAAATCTATCAATCATGGACATCCTAGATGCACCTGTTACCCTCTGTAATATGTGCTCCATCTTTGGCAAGGGGTAATTGTCCTTCTTAGAGCTTCTATTCAGGTTCCTGAAATCAACACAAAGTCTAATTTATCCATTTTTCTTTCTCACTGGGACCAAGTTGGCCACCCATTCAAAATACCTCAGAGGGATGATAATCTAGGCATCTAAAATATTTTTCACCTCTTTCTCCATAATAGGAAACAACATAGGATTTATTTATCTCAACTTCTGCCTAAATGGTTTGCCCCCTTCCTTGAATGGTATCTTATGTTCAATGACACTTGTGTCATATGTTCTGATATCTCCATATGTCCAAGAAAACAAATCAGAGAATTATTTTAACAACTCTGCATATTCAACCCTTTGTTCCCTTGACAAGTTGCTTGACAACTTGACAAATTTTGGGTCCTCCTTTGTGCCAATATTGCACTCAGTTATATCAACATCATCAGTTGAGCCTTTAAATTTTACTACCACATGATTCCCATAAAACAATATTTCCAAAAGAACTAATCCCTTTGGAATGTGGTTGGTAGGCAATTGAACAATATGGTGATTATCAATTTTATTTAAAAATACATCAGCATGAGGGTTACTTTCAAAATCATGATCCTGATCAATATGTAATGAAAAGAACTCATCAATGGACTCAAGAAATTTTTTGATCTCAAAATCATCCTCAAACACCTTCCAATGCTTGGCATTGTTAGGTATACAAGATCTATATTTCACCTCTACATCATACTTGAGTTTAGGTGGCAATGGGACTCTGAAATGGCTTGCTGAAACAACCAAACAATCATCCATGGTATTTTCCTCTCTTGGAATAAATGAAATGTTGAAAGCCAAGAAGAAACTGTCAACTAGGTCCCACACTTCGTTTATGTAATATCTGAGCCTAGGATGCTTAGCTTGGTAAATACTTTTAATCTGATGAACAATTAGTTGTACATCACCAAATACTGATAGTTCCTCAATCCCCATGTCCTTTGTAGCCCTTAAACCCAAAAGAAGAGCTTCATACTTTGCCACATTGTTGGTAGCCTCAAATTATAGCTTGTAGGACAAAGCTATAGTCTCTTGATAAGGTGAAACAAAGACCACTCTAGCACCAACACCTTCCTTAGAAAAGGATCCATCAAAGAACATCTTCCAAATAGAGGTAGTTGGAGGAGGGGTTTCACAAAACGTGATGAGCTTCTTTCTCATTTCAAGAGGGGGTTCAGGAGTGCTAGTGAGATGCAATATGTTGGATCCCAAAGCAATGTCAAGAGAAAAAATAGGATGGTTGGTGGGGTTTGTTTCATCACTAATTATGTAGGTCAATTGAGATTCCCTGTAAAGTCTCCTTTTTTCACCCCCGAACACATGAATGGTGGCATATGAAAGGTCCATGTGCAAGGTTTCCCCCAGTCTCTTTATCCAAGATCTAGATAGGAGCATCTCGAACTTAGGGGGAACTTCAACCACTATGATATCCATGACCATGCTCTTCATTGGAAGTTGGTATAGAGAAACGATCGGGTCTTTGATAACCCTAAGGCACTTTACCTTCCTAGAGTCGAAATAATACAGGTCATGGTAGTCTTTTGTAACCTCCAACCCGAGCTCTTCCATGACAATATTAGGCATAATATTGTGAGATGCCCCTGAATCCATTAAGAAGTTATGCAACACCTTATCATGGATGTTCAATGAGGTGTATAAGGGAGGGGAGGATTCATCTTCATCTTCTATAAAAGGCCCTAATATGACAACTAGCCTTTCATCTTGGAGGTTAACTGAGTCTGTGGAGTGAGATGCAGGTTCAAGATGAAATTTTTTTGATAGGCACCTTTTGAAATCCTCATGCTTGACTAACTATGAGAGAGGTATAGGGATTCTAATCTTTTGAATCTCATGCTCAAATCTATAGGGGGAGGGAGGCTTCATAATCTCCTTCACCTCTAGGAAATGACCTTTGACCACTGGTGTGGGGCTTTGTGCCTTCCTTTCTTTGCTGATGTCTGCTATATCTCTAGCAGGATTCTTGGCTCAAGCAAGTTGTTCAGGAGTGTCAGGCTTTCCTTCCTTATTCTTGGATCAGAGGTTATATCTATCTGGATCGTTGTTGGTCTTTACTCCTTTTCTCAGCTCATTCAACTAATTACTCCTGAGGTATTTTTCATATTCCGACTGAGTTAAATGAGGGGATGAAGAGGTATCTCCAAGGAAATGGATCCCAGGATCAATATTTTCTTCTTCCTCTCCATCTTCATTGGTAACCAGGTTATTTTGGAGAGGGGTGTGGATTTTCTGATCATATCAGTCCCTGTTTCTCTGATCTCTTTGGATGGTATGAGGGGCATTAATTGGTCTTTTGAAACTACCCCTATTATCATCCATTTGGGGATTTATATAGCACTTCTTTCCTTCCAATTTGAATCTTTCCATCCTAGCAGAAAGTGACTTTAGTAGTTTGGTTACTTCATCCATTTGAGGGGGGGCAACAAAGGAACCAGAAGTTGAACCTTCAGACCTGCCTTTTCTTTTGTCTCTATCAGACTTACTCCTCAGCTTATCAACTGCCAAAATATTGTATTCTACTTCAATGGTTCCATCTTTCATATGAGCCAAGGAGGTAACTCTTCTTTCTCTTAACAGGAGGCATAAATCAGGGTCAAAAGCACTAGAATAAGTAATCTTTGCAGAGGTTTATGTAGGCTTAATATCAGTGGAAATTTTATGATACATTATATTAAACCTCTTTGAGAAGTCAGAAATAGATTCCCCTTTCCCTTTCTTTAGTGATCCAAACTCTGTAATATAGTGCAGGAAATATTTTTTATGCCCCCAATTTTTTAAGTAGGCTTCATCTAGGGCTTCAATCCCATCAATAGATCCGGGAGGCAAGGCCCTAAACCACTTCCTAGCCTCACCATCAAGGCTATGAAAAAAAATACTCATCCATACATCTTCATTCCCAATTGCATGATTATATGTAAAACTATAAAAGGATTCAAGGTGTCCCTCTACAGTTATGTCTCCTTCACTTGTGAACTTGGGAAACTACTTAAGGTAGCCATCAGCTGGGAGGGCATTCAAAGGCTGAGGAATAATGAGAGGGTCAAACCTTGCAGCTACTATAGCTTCCATTCTAGTTATGGGGGGATCAACACTTTCCATTGGGATGTGAACTAGAGGAGAACCCAGAGGGGGTGGACTTCGGACATGTGAAACCGGGACTGTGCTTATGGGAGATAAAGATAAGGGACTTGAGGGAACAAAGGTTTCTCCTTCTGTAGCTACAACAACTCTAACAGGAGGAGGAGTAGTAAATTCTGGAGTCGGAAAATATTCTAAGGTATTGGGTCTAAACTACTTCACAACTTCAAGGGAGAAAGGGGTGTCAAATCTCTTTCCTTCCAAACCAAGAATAGGAGGGGAGAAATCGGCAGGAAAACTCCCAAAATTTAAATTTCTTGAAACTTCATCAGTTTGTATAATAGGAGAATCAGAAACAGTTACTGGAGTTTGTAAAGAGGGATTATGAAAATTATCAGAAAAAATTGGTACAGTAGTGGAGGTACGTTTTTTAGCAATATTTCCCTTTCTGATAATTTCCTCTGGGTCAGCTTCAGGCATTGCTACAGGCACCAGTGGAGTGGACGTCATGTTTCTTACTTTAGGAGCCAGAAATGAAACAGTGGAGTCGAAACAGTAGAGTTTCCAGGTGCAAGTTACAATCTTCAATGGTACTAATATCTTATGCACCTTCAAAATCAAAGCTTCTTTATCGTTCTATCCCAGGGAAAAGTCTTCAATTCATTCCCCAACAACGATGCCAGAAATATTAGCACTAGAAGTCACCTTCAGATTGTATGGAAGGTAAGCCTAGTACCCATCAGTTTATGTGACTGTAATTGAGTTTTAAGAGGTCAAATGGAGAAAGACTCAATGAAAATAACGTTCTAACTCAGAAATATGGACTAGCATGCACAAGAAATTGAGGTCTTGGATTAACTTCATTTAGTAAGTTGGAGTAAAGGTGAGTAGAAGAAAGACTTTGGTGAGAAAGGTGTAGAGGTCTGCTATGGACATCAAGTCTTCAAGCAGCCTGAGGAAAAACTCAAACACAAGATCCTCTTGGATTCAAATTTCAAGGAAAATGAAAGAAATCATAACAACACTATAATCAAACATTCATCATAATACTGCAAGATACCATATATATAAAATATGCAGAACAAAAA